>JBAWJQ010004266.1:600000-1200000 GCA_037783105.1 Bactrocera zonata
TCATTTATATATATGCTTTATAGGGTCTTCGACGTTTCCTTCTGGGTACTACAAACTTAATGACAAACTTAATATATCCTGTTCAGGGTATAACGAGCTCGGAATAAAAAGAATTTGACTATCCCAATTATTTACAACTAATTCAAAGAAAGCACTAATCGTTTGCTTTTGTGAAGCAAAACCTCAAAAATATTTACAGTTGTTTAAGTGCTGATTACGCTTCTTTACGATAGTCCTTCTAACATAATTTTAAATTAAAGCATACGCATTATCTGACCTGCAATCACACTTTATCTGCCTTGTGCTTGAACTATTTCATGCTGAAACTGTTGTTAGATTTTTGCAACCATATATTAAACGCCTAGTTGCCGAAGATGCCTTTGCAGGCCACACAAATGAGATGTGGGATTAAAACAAATATATGCGTAACACTCTCGCACGCAATGACCTAAAACTGTTGAAAGTTTTCAGCACAAGTAATGCAATTGCACGCTTGCTAACACCAAATTTTACAACTTTATGGCGCATTCTCGGCTTGGCTTTGTTTTCCACACACGCACAGACGCCCATAAAACTCTTCGGAAAAGATTTTACATAAACTCAAGTATAATGGTTGCGAATGTTTTTCGCACATTCCACAATTTGCTCTTCAGTGGTTTAATAGTCGCTGGACAGCCAGTTGTATGTGCCACCGCATTCTGCCACTTACTCAAACCCTTTCTAAAGTCTAGGCAATATTTAACTTTTCCCCCCTTGCAAAAAGTCTGCACCGTTCGCTATTTTTGCTTGGCAACCACTTTTGATAAGTGCGAGCGGCAGCGGCATAAATGCATTTCTTCACCTTCGCTTCTAAGTTCTAATGCATTTTGCAACTTTCTTGAAGAGTTTCCTATTCAAAAATTCGCTCATGTTCGTTAAGTACTTTGAGGTTAGTGGGTGAATATGAAACAACCCTGTAAACGCTGGTTACACAAGTCAAGTAGTTCAATGCTACAAAAGTTAGTCTAACAAAATTTAAATCATTAAATTATATATTTGATGTAGAGAATTTTATGTTTTCAGTTACCGTTCGCATTTTTGTGTAAAATAAATTTGCTATAAAAAAGATATTTAAAGTCTTTTTGCTTTGATTGAGTTTCCTCACTCACAGTTCAATTGAGACCTTAATTATGTATGATTTCAAATATAAGCCTTCGTATTGGCAGCTGCCCCTAAAGGAACCAAATTGCATCGAGCTCATTACAGTATTAAATTATTACATTTATTACATTACATCAACATTTTGTCGTGTTCCAAACCCATCGCACAACCCTGCGGAGGAATGGTTCACCTTCTCACTTTAGCTCGCCTTGAAGTGGATGTTCTTTGGCTACCAAGAGGATACTTGGTCTAAAATTTGTTGAAATTGAACTATAACTTTTCAAGAACTCACTCGCCAAATACGTAGACCCCAATTAGCACATAGCAGATTTTTTAACGAACATATCGGCCAAGCTATGAAATCTAGGTTTGAAATTTGGGGAGAGTATTTTTTTGATGAGAGCATGCAAATTTTTGTATAATAACAGTGAAACCTAGTCTGCAAATAACTCATATTCTATCTTTCAAACATCCGCTTGACTTCATATCTTATACATTGTGACAAAAAAGCACCCGGAAAATGATATTAAATTTCTCAAATATTCCAAGAGAATGTATCTTGCTAAGTTGCGGACTCCCTTTGAGTATGCGCGCTAGCGCGATTAGCTTACGACTTTCGACTTCTCCATCTCATGAAAATATTGAAAAAGCGAAGGATTACTTGCCTAATAATTTTCGAGCACTATGAAAATCGTTAGGCAAGTAATGATTCAAATGATTTTGGTGAATATTTTGGGTATAAGACGCGTTCTTGCTCGATTAGTCCCGATAAAATAGATTTTTTCACAAATAATGCTGTCAACAAGTTTCTTTCGATATGCTTGATAGTGCGAATTCCGCTTCTACATTTATAGAATTTTTTTTGTTCTCTAAACTGAAATTGCCGCTCCGTGGAACCCGTCGATTTCAGTCGATCGAAGAGATAAAACAAAATTCGCTGAAGCAGCTGAAAGCCATCCCTAAAATTTTGAATGAAATGTGTTTTGAGGACTGAAAATATAATTGATATAAATGTATTACGTCTGGTGGGGATTACTTTGAATACGAAAAATTAAATATTGGAAGAATAATTGGATTTTTCGCGCTTTGCATAAATGCATATAGGTCAAGTTGTGAAGTTTCTTAATTTGCAAATAACGAGAGCGTAAAATGCTTGGTTATACCTGAACTTAGGCCTTCATTACTTATCTAGTTGGGTGTGGGTACTAAGGAATGTCAAACCTGATATCGAAAAATAGGGTAATCGGTGAATGTTGAGATAATTTTTCTCTTCTTTTTCTAAGCAAGTTAACTAACTAGTTAGTAAATGCAGATTTTAAATATTTGAGAGGGTATTGATTATAAAAATTCAACTCATTCTTCCTTATCTTAAATTTCCTAAGACTAAAAATTTATTTTGGCTTTTGATTCAAATTATTTTGAAAATATTACAAGAAACATATAATTTCTTGAGTTGAAATAGCGAACCAATTCTTGAAACTCTCAATCTTGGCTATAATCGCCTTTGTGATATTTTATAAGGCAATGAAAGTGAAGTTGGACAAGTTCTCTTTAACACTCGTAGCTGAATACTTCTTCCCATAAACATATGTATGTATACGCCCTTTCGACTAGCTGATACTAGTATTAAAAGATTTGGATGTTTTTTTTTTTTTCAAATTTTGTCACCGTTGTTTTTTATACTGCGCATAATACAAAAACTTAAATATTAATACATATTTCGCAAATTAATAATTAATATTACGGGCTTGCGTCTCACAATATATGTAGACAGCGCTTTAAGTGGGTCTAATGAGGGTTATTAGCTTAATCAACGCATCGCACTTATAACTAGCAAATTATTTATTATATATATATATACGCATTTACAACAAAAAGATCAATATATACGTAGAGATATACAGGGAAATGGCTTATATACAATAGATAACACGCCCAAAAGTGATACTCTTATAGAACAAGATACAGCACAATTGCGTAGAGATGGCGCGTAGTAGAGAGCATTTGAGTGGGATGGAGATAGTGTTGTAGAGAAGTAGAATCGAGATGAGGATGAGCTTATGCTTGCTTGATTATGTGGATGATGGGCAAGTTTCGTTTTATTTACCACAGACGTTTGACATTTGAGCACCGAAAGTCGCGAGCGAGCACCTTGGTTTAGCATTGGGCCGAATTTGTCAAAGTCAAGGTCA
Source organism: Bactrocera zonata (assembly GCA_037783105.1). NCBI lineage: Eukaryota > Metazoa > Arthropoda > Insecta > Diptera > Tephritidae > Bactrocera > Bactrocera zonata. The sequence goes on from JBAWJQ010004266.1 coordinate 603,333, forward strand.
TTTTTTCCAGGCAGTTGTAAGAGCTGCCCTATGTCTTATGGGTTAGTCACAGCATTTTCGGCTTTTTATGCAATTTCTGTTCTGTTTTGTTTGGCTTGGTCGGTCCTCGGGATGTTGTGACAAACAGAATTTCAATGACGAAACCAAAAATTAAATTAAAATAATAATAATAATGTGTTATCGTTTAACAAGACTAGCCGGCAGCTTTAGCTAATATATTTGTCGTGTGCTTGAATTTCGCCCAGCACCATTCCGTTCGTTTGGTTTGTCTGCGAATTTCGTCGTCGTTTTTTGTAGTTAACGTCCAATCTAATAGAGTTGTTGCACATTTTTAGCTGCACTCGAATTTTCGCCGCAATTGTTCGCTTAATATGGTCCAGATTTGCCAGGTGGTCCGTAGTTGGAGGAAGGTGCTGAGATATCACCACCGCCACCACCGCCGCCGCCGCCGGAGTAGCCGCCATCACCACCGCCGATACCGCCGCCAATGCCGCCACCACCGATTCCACCACCAATACCACCACCGAGACCACCGATACCACCGCCGATACCGCCGCCAATTCCACCGCCAATACCACCGCCGCCGCCTCCGATTCCACCACCTCCAATAGCACCACCGCCGCCGCCGCCGCCGCCTTCTTTTTGGGTCTTGTACTTGATGAAGTATACTTCGGGTTTGGAGGGCTGTGTGGGCGCTGGTGTAGGAATAACGATGTCCTGTTGATCTTCTGGCTTCTTGACCAACACATAGACGAGTGTCTTCTCTTCGTTCTGTGGCTGCAGGGGAATGATTGGCGCCTGGTAACTGGGTGGAGATGGTGCCTTAATGAAGATGATCTTGTAGTGTTTCTGTGCTTGACCGATGGGTATGTTGGGTCGTGGACGTACTTCCTCTTGCTCTGGTGGTGGCACATGCACATAAATGTGTTTCTGCACGAGTGTGGTGCCGCCACCACCGCCACCACCACCGAAGCCGCCGATGCCACCTAAGGTAATAAAAGAATAAGAAATATGAAATAAAATCTTTTAACTTTTGAATCTTTGAACTTTTAAAATTTTTTTGGTTGCATGGCTATCCATGGCTATCAGATGAGATATCTTCTTGTAATTATCAAACTCCTAGCATTTACTTTTGACACTCTAAGTATAAAGTATGCCGAAATTATTTTCAAGATTTCTCACATTGCACTTAAATATTTTTTTCCAAATTGATTGTGAAATTTTGTAACCAAATTTTTTGCATTTGCTCGAGTTATATCTGCAGGTTTTTTTAACTTTTAGCAAAATTAAAAAACTTACTGCCAATAACACTTTTTTCACTCATTGTTCTACGCACCTCCTCCGAATCCACCGCCACCACCGGCGCCGCCACCAAAACCACCGCCGCCGAAACCGCCGCCACCACCTCCAGAACCGCCACCAAATCCACCGCCGCCGCCGCCAAGGCCGCCACCACCGAGTCCACCGCCAAGTCCACCACCTAGTCCACCACCAAGACCGCCGCCACCACCACCGAATCCACCGGAGCCGCCACCAAATCCACCGGAACCGCCACCGAATCCACCAGAGCCGCCACCACCGCCTGGCCTATTGTAAGCATAGCCCGCCTCAGGCCGGGCAGCTGCCAGCGCTACACAGGACAACAAGATGAATGCTTTCATGGTGAAACGCACGCTAAATTCGAGTACACGCACACACACGTAACGCTGAACGTTCTTTTAACCGAAAACGTCAACTATATCACGACCGACACAGTAACTGCTTTAATCCTTTTAGCACGCACACACACTCGTACCGTTTATGTAATCCTTATGCTGTGCAACGGTGCGTATGAGTGATGTCTTTCACTGGGCTGGCAGTGTTTTGCTCAATTTTGATTGTGAGAAAATAGTGAATAGTGGGGATAGAAGGATGGAAAATTCTGTATATTTTACACTTTCTGTTGCTATTGATGTTGTTTATTAAACTAAATCAAATGCTGTACTGACGATGCAACAGTGAGACCTCAGCCATTTATACAAAAATTTTCAGACGCCACCAGCGCCATAGTCAGCGTCATCTTCATCAACAGCCATAAGTGTGCAGCTGGTGTGTGTGCAAGCTTGTGTAAATGTGTCCGCATATGTATGTGTATGCGAGTGTGTGTATGTGTGGTTTGTGCAGCGTTGCCGAATAACGTGCCAGTGGTCGTAGGCTATTTTGTGATGCGGCGACCGGCGAAGGTTCACAAGACGCCGGCGATGCGCTGAAGACAGCTGTGGTTATGCGGTCATTGTTGTTGTTGCTTACTTGCAAGTCAAGCCCCCTGCAACAAGTTGTCGTCTGCTCCAACAGCTGCAATATGCGCGTCTATGGCAAGTGGAGAGCTGTCGCAGTCATCGGCTGCTCACAGCTTCGTCTCCACAGACATTGTCATTGCAGTTTCATAGCGTTCACAAGCAGTTATTGTCGAAAACGGCAATATAAAACATTGCGATATGAATGCAGGTGATGTGCTGGTGCGAATGCTGATCTACACATTGTGATGGCCGGGTATTGATACCCCAAAGTTGCTGTATTTGGCTGAATTTTTGTATTTTGATTTGGAAACCTTTCTAGGGACAAGGAAACATAGCTAGGAGATATTTCGGAGCGGCAAATTTCCGGAAATCAGATGAAAATTTTTTGTCTTTTTAGAGAGAATTTTCAATTTTTCCCCTTAGAGTTTTAATCATTTTTTTATACTTTGTTTTTTTTTACAAAGAATTAACAAAAAAATACAAAAAATAATTAGGCACTTTTTACAGTCCAGCAATAAAAATATTGAGATTACAAATATAAAAGAAGCATCACAAAACTCCCAATTATTCAGCATGTATGTATGTATGTATGTATGTCGTTGAACAATAAAAGCAATAAAAGCGAAAAGACAGACGTCGCAACTTGCAAACAAAAACCAACACGTTCATACAAAACCGAAAGTAATGACACACGGCAAAGAAATAAAGTAGACAAAACAAAAAGTGAAGTAAGTAAAACTGCAACTAAAATTACCGCACAATCCACATATTACGGCACAATGCGCGCAGCCCAAGCCAGCGAAATAACAAATACACAAATGTAACAGCGAAATGGGCAGAGAAAAAGAGGTGAAATGTAAAAAGTATGCAGCAACAATTGGGCACACAAGAAAATATTTATACATGTACCACATATACATTTGCAGTACAACAACATTGTCAACCATCGCAGGAGAAAAAGCCAAATAAACATGAAAATAAAAGCGCAAAGAAACCGCAGAGTGGCGCTCAAAAGTCACACATAACACCATCCATTTCCCACTGTTGGATATTGTGATGTTCCAACTGCAACAAAACCAACAAGCGCGTCTTGAGAAGAAGACGACCCGTCGGCTAAGCCAGTCACAGCCGCAAAAAAGCCAAACCGACTAAAGACAGTTATCTTAGCAGCCGCCGTAGGCAGTGTACAAAGTGGGTAAAGAAAGCAACAACAATAAACAACAACTGACCATTGAAACGCAAGCGAAAAAGCTACATGAGAGAACGCCGTCGGCTGTGCCAAGGAGAGCATTTACGGGCAAACAGAAATAATGTTAGTTAGCAAATAAACAATCTCATGCGAAACACCTGCGTATATAAACTTGTATATACGCCAACATTAATGTATGAAGTTGAAAACTTTCGCGCTCTCAACGAAAGTGAAATTCGGTTTTGTTCATCCATTCATCATTCATGCTCGAATACAATGAGTCACTCTCCAATGACGCTCAACTGCCGAAATTTGAGATCTCTCTGGCGGATTTGTAAGCAAAATGCCAGCATTAATGGCTCATTGTTATTGTTTTTTGAAACTAAAGTCTTAGTCAGTTAGCTCGTTAGTTGTTCACACTATCGCTGCCGGATTTGTTGGGCAGATCTCTTGTGAGCATGGCGCGCTCACTACCTGCTCGATCTCATGCTTAGCTTCATAGCCTTCATTCATTCACATAGTCTTGCTTTGGTGCTCATGGCACGCGAAGTTTTTGGTAAATCAGTTTGTTGTGGTAATCAACGGCTGTGTGGACGTGTTAAGAATACTAAGTCAATTGCCGTTAAACTTTAATCTAATTTTACGTCTTAACGGTTTATAGTCTCGAGCCAAATTGCAAATTTTTTTTTGTTTGTGAAATATTCTTAAGTTTTTTAAATAATTTGGAGTTGATTTAATTAAATTAGAGTTCTAATCTATATTGTGTGACTTGCTTTTTTCTTTATTGTTTAGTTCTAGCTTTTTGTGTTTTAAAAGTAGTGGTATTTCAGAATTTTTTATTTTGTTGGTTAACAAACAAATTTTTTCCTTGGATATCAGCTCACATCAAAACGTAGCAATTTCATTCCAATTGATTGTAATATTTGTTTTCTTTTTTAGAATTTACGTAGAAAGGCAATGTTATATTCAATTTATGTGACCTGGTCTACGAAAAGGGAGCTAACGTGCAAAAAAAAAAAAAAAAAAAATAAAAAAAAAAATTAAAAAAAATAAATTGATTTTTTGACACCTAAGCCCCCTTTCCGTAGACCAGGTCACATATTAATATTAATTTTAAGTAAAATATAATATGCATACATATGTTAGTAAAATGTGTTGAAAATATTGGTCAGTACATGTTCGACTATAAAAGCGAGTGTTTATAAGTTTACATTAAAAATAAAAATAAATTAAAAGTTTCACAAAAATTATAAAAATATTAAAAAATAAAAAAACAAAAAAAAATTATAAAAAATTGTTATTTACGTAAAACATCAGAATTTTATGAATTTATTTTTTATTTCGGTTTAAATATATACAATTTCAAACTACTTTTTGTATTTTCTTTAAACGAAATGACTTGACCAAGTTAATTTCAGAGCAAGCAGATTACAAAGTTATAAAAATGGGTATTATGTTTAGCATTAACTTCAAGAATAAAAACAAATGTTCCAAATATTATTTGTAAATATTTCCACGAATTGTTTATGAGTAAAATATAATTTCGTACTACAAATTGACATATACGAAATGCATACAGAAATTTGTAGTACAATTTTCAAATCGATAGTGCGAACTGACCTACATTATTATATATCTTACGAGTAACCTTATTCCCAAAAAGTAAGTGCCAACTATAAAGAAAAAGCACAATAAACGGTAAATAATATAAATAAAGTAGGGAAAAACATAGACGGTTGTTAGTCCAATACTTAGCACTTAGGACGCTTTCAACTTTCAAAGTTTAATACGAAATATGCGAGTTACATGTTACTCTTACAAATTGGTTGTCTTTTTACTAACCTCCTTACTTCCTTTTTAAAAGAAAGGTTTCCTAAAAGTTTCTGTGGTATAAAAATATCCGGTAATATTAGTCAATGAAAACATTAATAATAACTATAATTGTAATAATAATAATAATAACTACAGTTGTAATAATAATCCAACAATTATCTCTTTCCCAAATCAACCGACTCGAGAGGCGCAATACACATACGCGCGAATAGCCGAGTCGTGAAAAACAATGATTACAACAGCTAACATTTGAAACTAAGTTATAATATTATTTTTATGAGTTTTCTTATTCAGCGAAAATAATATAGTTTTTTAAATGTTTAAAAGTGAAGACAATAAATCAAATGTTAGGAAATAGAATTAAAATCGTGATAGATTCGGCGAACTGCTTAGTTGAGGACAAAATTTGATCTACATGATTTTAACGTGATAATCGAAATGGGTATTAAATTTAACATAAGTCAGAGAAAATAACTAAAAATTGATGAATAGATTCACGCAGAATATTATGACAAACATTTCTCTATGAATAGTGAACGTAGGTAGTTTTTTATGTTTTAGTGAATATTATATGAAGATTAACTTAACATAGTTTCTCATCGAAAATGTTCGAAAGTTATGAAAAGAGTTTTTGTAACATATGGATTTCCGAATTCTTTAGACCCTACAATGTTAAATGCTTGCTCAAGACTACATATTTATATTATACTAGGGGATCCAGCCACAAGTTGCTGTGGTATACCATTATTCATATAATCAACTATTCAATACATTGAAAATACCGATATAAGAGTCCAAGGTTTAATTTTGAATATGTTCATACAAATAAATAAAATAACGAATTCAAGGGGGTATTCTACTCTAGAATTTTGAAAAATTCGATTTTTGTTTTGCATATTTAAAGTTTAGACCCTTAAGAACATACCCTTCAAAGGATTTTTAAAAATTAAAATTACTTTAAGAACTACAGTTACTTTAGTGACGCAGTATCTAACCCGATTCGGTTTGACTCACTTTTTTCCACACGGTATCGGCATTATCTCAAGTTCTATACAATCGATTTACTTGAAATTTTGTGTGAACCTTCTTTATATAATACTTTATCGTTTCTACCAGCATCGTGTCAAAATTTTTGTTTTTAATATTTTAAAAAAATTCAGGAATTTCAAAAAAAGCGTACAAAATGGTTTTTATTTTCAGGCAGTCGCCATTTTTCAAAAAAAAAAAAAAAAAAAAAATTCGTGTTCCCTGGGGTAGGGACTATAACAACATCCTTACTGATAAAGAATTTCTTTTGTTTTTTTTTTAAGACCACCAGGAGAGTCAGGACCAATATCACCAGGATGCGCCATTTTTTTTTACACCTGTCCCTCCCCTAATTATTTTAATTTTCAATATTTTTTTGTAAATTTTTTTTTCTGTATTCTTAAGATATCAATAAAAACACCATAAAAAATGGATAGTAAAAATATTTTTTTTTTTTTAATACAATTCAAAAAACTGCCCAAAATTTGATTTCTAGACTAGAATACGCCCTTAAGGCTGTTTTCTCAATGCTTGGTTACCAATTTGCATAGTTAATGGAGATGTCCGCTTAATGTAGAGTCCACTTAATAGAGGGTTCACTGTTGTGAATTGGTTTTACTAGCCTATGTTCTAAGTTGGTTCGAACTGGATACAGTGTGTTAAATTTGACTAAAATCGGTTCAGTAGTTAAGGAGTCCATCGCGGTCAAACAACGTGACACGTACTTTTTATATGTGAAGATTAAAGGAAGTGTATCCAGATCTACGAGAAAAGCACATCGTCGTACATATTTTAGTTTCAGTGACTGCCACTGAAGTTAAGTTTGTTTGCAAGAGACACCTTTCAGCAATAAAGCCATAATCAAAAAAAAAATAAAAGTTTTGTTCCTAAGTGACATTTGAGCCAAATGTCATATCAAAAGAATCATTAGTGTTGCTTAGTATACGCTCGTCTTTCTGAATTCTGTAATAATATGATAGGTGAAATCATTCAACAAAGAAGTTTCATTAAATTTTGTGTGCGGAATCAAATATACATATTTATCAAATATAAGCCGAAAATAAGTCAAAAATAATGTCAAAATAAGTCAAAAATAATGGTTACGTAGATAGCTTTTTCGATTATCGAAGTGTGGTGTACTCCGAATTTCTTCTTATGTTTCGAGGATTAGAAAAAACAATGGCACAAGTTCGATATACTTTGAGGGGAAGACATGGATTTTGAATAATAAATTAAGAATTTTAAAATTATGAACAAAGTCTTACTATTTTATGCCCACAGTATTAATGTAAACAAATATCAAAAATATTATTAATGCATTATAACAAATTACCTATTACTAACCACTCACCTAGTTGCAATGGCCTAAGGTGTCGCCTCAATTAAAAAAATGTGTGCATAATTAACGTCAATATTAGTGCTGTAACATATGTACTTATGTAACATTTACATAAATCCAAAAACGTAAATATTTTTTGTTTAACAAAATATTAACACACTGAAAAACCTTATGCAACAAGAAAGTAAACAGTTTTAGGCGATAATATTTTAAAACAATAAATTATGTTTATGAAAGTAAAAGCAAATAATTTTTCTTTATTTTTTGAATACAAATTTGTAGTTCAGCCTAAATGATGGCAATGGCGCTTAATGAAATAAATGTTATGGTTTCAAGTAAATGTGGAAGGGGAATTAAATTTCGCGTTGAAATTTAGCTTACTATATTATGGTATTGATTAATTTACTATCCCCTCTACAGAACAGCCGCAATATCGAAACAAGCAGGAATAAGCACTTACGTAAAGATGAAATAGTATTAAGATTACTATTAAGTAAACTAAACCTAAAACTGTTCAAATTTCGGAGGAGTAACCGAAAAGGATAATTCGAAATATATTCTATCATTTTGTGTCATCTTACATAAAAGCAACTATGTTTTAGATTTTATTATTGTATTTTGCAAAATTTTTCTAACAGCTGGCGAACATACATATGATATTATAAAACTGCATACCTTTAATACATATTATTATGTATACATATTTGAACAGGTGGCAAGCCTCTGTAAGTGGACATTTACTAGTTTATTGTACTTAGTTCCATACTTACATTTTCAAAATCGTTAGTTTTACATACATTTTATTTTCAATAAAAATATCCTTTTTGGAAACCATATTTGAGTGATCTGATTATAGCGAAAACAAAATAGGGACGCTACGTAAGTAGAACAATAGGGACACATATATTTTCCCGCTTTTTGGACATTTCTCTACAGTAAGGTTTGCCATTTCATCATGGAAAGATATACGATCCAATTCATAGTTCAGTGGCCTCAACTTTAAGAGCGCTACGCCCAACTAATCGTTCTGTCACATAAGGGGGTATTCTAGTCTAGAAGTATAAATTTCAGGTAATTTTTAAAATGTCGTGAAAAAAGGCAATTAATATTTTTACTATCCATTTTTTTATTAGTTATTTACTAATTTTTGAAGAGTACAGAAAAAAATTAAAAAGTAAAAAATTTCAAAAATTATGACCTGACGAAGTGGGAGTTCCCTAAAAATTTCCACGTGACCATGCCCATGATTTCAACCCTCCTAGTTATCTGAAACCAAAAAAAAAAAGATGATTAATCTATAATAATGTCGCAATGGTCGGAACTACGGAAAAGTGGGAAACATTTTTTTTTTCACAAAATAGCGACTGCCTGAAAAAATTTTTTTTTTTATCAGCTATTTTCTGACTATTTCGAGTTTTTTAAAAATAACAAAAATAAAAATTTTGAGATGGGGCTAGTTCCAACCATAGAAAAACCTATAAAGAGAAACTCCATAAAAATTTCAAGTAAATCGGTCCAGTAGAACCTGAGAAATCGTGGGCATCGTTCCGAAGAAGTCAGTTTTGAGAAAAACGCGTTTAAAGTTTCCCTAATGTCTTTTGTTCGATTAGTTCCGGCCGAACCAGTTTGGATGCCGGGTCAGAAAAATGCCTATATCTCCGAAAATAATTTGAATTTTGAAAAATCCTCTCGTACACGTATTCTTGAATAGTTAAAATTTGAAAATATAAAAAAAAAAATCGATTTTTTTTTAATTTCTAGATTAGAATACCCCCATAAACAATTAAGCGTCTAGTGGAGGCAGGCACAATACACAAGTTCTAGTACCCAGGAGACAAAAAGCGCCTGTAGTGTCGAGAATAATGCTATCGTTAGCGCATCAATTGAGAAAGACCCAAATCAGCCTCTCACACGTCGCTGTCAATTTTGCGAAAAAATGGGCCTACATTCTTACAAGATCAAATTGACACAAAAACTGAAGCCGCTTGACCACCAGAATCGTCGTATTTTTGTGTATTGCGCTGAAAAATCATCTCCAGCGAGCCTCTCATTTCTGTCTGAATGGCTTCGTCAATAATCACAAGTTCTCCATGAGTCACTGCATCTCGAAAAAATTACGGTTTGGCCAGCGGTCCGTACTTCTTCCGTGATGATCAAGACCGGCACGTTACTGTGAATGGAAATTAGCCATTCCCGCTCAATAATAACCGAATATTTTTTGGGCTTGAATTGGATGATATGGACTTGGACAATATGTGGTTCCAACAGGGCGGCGCCACAAGCCACACAGTGACTGTGACAATCGATTTATTGAAACCCAAGTTCATCGAACATGTTATCTTATGAAATGGACCAGTCAACTGAACCAGCGACGCACTTCGTACGAGTATCGAACGTGAAATAGCAGCAGTATCTGCCGATTAATGCTTTAAAATTGAGTTCAGCGTCTGGACTTCTGCAAGCGTGCCCGTGGTGGTAATGCAAAATAATGACATCGAATGTACTTTCACTGGAATAAAGAATTTCATTGATATCCCACTGTGGCGCTATTATTGAAAAAACCGTTATATTACTTAGATAAAGAGTTTTCTCCAAAAGCCGTTTTAATTTACCTTTACCATGAGTTAATAGAAAGTCAGTTTATTCAATCTTAGCTTGAGAGATGTGCGAGTAAATTGTAGAAGTCATACTAATTAGTAAAGTGTAGAAGTCTTATTCCTATTATTTTAAGATTCTGGAAGTTGTCAGGCCAGTAATCATATATCTTGGTAAAAATATGTTTGGCATTTATGGTCATCAGCAAATCTACCAGCTTCGTATTGTCGCTTGAGAAATGTGAGCCTACCTTCCGTGATGCTTCTTAGATCATTTTTTAGCAAGTGTGATATTCAGACAGTTGTTGGTCTGACTAATTTTGAATAGATCTAAGTTTGTCTATTTTCTCTTTAGTCTAGTTTACAAAGACACTCTGCAACCAGTTAAAAAGGTAGATACATTGGTAGAAATTAAATTTCCACTGTAATAGAGTGGAGTCGAAATTTCGCCTCTAGATAAGAATACCTCTTAATGTATGATAAACAATTCATTACTTATATCTGGTGATTATGTACGTATGAGTCATATGGAGACCAATTATGACTTCATCAAACCTTTCGAAATTAAATTAGTCTTCAAAACCAATATATTTCGTTTAATTAATGTCCTCAGTTCGCCATCATGTAATCCGATCATCAAAACTAAATAAATGTATGTAAACGTGTGCAATGAACTGCGAGCGCATGAAGATCTTTATCGCTTGTGTAAGTCATGCATATTCATATGGCCTCTCACACACACACACACACCTTCCGATATCTGAAAGCATGCAAACACAATGCACCTCCACCTAACCACAAACAATTAAATGCCTGTTTATCAAGTTTTTATGCAATAAACGAATGCTATTAATTTCCTTTTTCAATTTCATTTTTGCAGCGTTCGAAAGAGTCTTAAAAACAGGTTGAATTTCCTGCCTCCGATGAGGCATTTCACCTTGAAAAATAAAAGGATAATGAAGACGCGGCGACGACTGACGACTGTCTTTAATGATGATGGTCACGAAAGTTGCATAATGCCACTGAACCGCAAACGCGGCACAAGCCACAGCGGGGAGTAGCAAAATAATAATGCGGATATTACATGACCTAAAATGCGGCATTCTGAGAAATGCTATTAAAAATGGAGGAAGAGTTTTTAAAAATAATAAATAAAATAAAATCAAAATCAGATTTTATGGTGCAGTCGACGAGAATATTTCACAGTTGGCGTCTTACTCCCTCTTTGACTGACTGACAGCATTGCAACGATAATTCGAGAAAAGCAGTTTAAAAAGTAATGTGCTTTGATAGAGTTGGCAGGTTAACTGCGTGGAGAAATTCATTCATTTTGAATTATAACAAGCCATTGCTTCTGTTACTATTCTGCTATTTACGCCTAATTGTTACAAATAAATTAGATATTCAAGAAAAAAAGTGTTTGTCATTTACTTCATTCGTTTATTTTTCATGCGCGCTCAAACATGAAAATGTTGATCGTGGAATCACTTTTGCTCCCCACTGTATATAGTTATTGTAACATAAATATATTCGTCTGTTCTAGCGAGTTTACAACAGCGCGCCAGTCGTTATTTTTCTTCCTTTCCACTGTTTGACGGAGTGGAGGTCTGTCTCTTCGTCTGCTTTCCACGGCGGGAACTGGGTCGAATACTCTAGGGTGTTTTCATCCACTCGTACTACATGACCTAGCCAGCACAGCCGCTGTCTCCTAGTTCGCTAAACGATGTCAATATTGTCGTATATCGCGTACAGCTCATCGTTCCATAGACTGCGGTATTCGTTTCATGACAGGAGATATTTCGTCCTTCCCTCTTTCACTACCAGACCCATTTGCTTCGGTTCTTTGTTCAACTTGGACAAAGCAGAACTAACCGTGGGGATGTTGATGCCAAAGACAGTTTTGTAGAAGATCGTACCTTCTCTATTCAAATGTGCAGCTCGACTTATTTTCTTCAGGGTAGATTGAAGAAGCCGCACGATAGGAAGTCGTTTAGTATCGAACGACTCGCAGAGATCTTTCCCGATTCTGACAGAGTTTTCGGTATTGTTCAACGTCAATTTACTCAGGCCTATTAATTTTGCGGCTTTGCATCGATCACACAGTACGCTCGCCAGAACTTTGTTGAGGAGGCTTGTCTCACGGTGGTTGGCGCAGATTGTGGGGTCTCCTGTTTTGTGGATTGGGCAGAAAATACTTAAATGCCAATCTTTGGATATGCTTTCGTCCGACTTTATTTCACAAGAAGCTGATGCATGCTCCTTATCAGCTCTTCGCTGTCGTGTTTGAATAGGTCGGCCGGCAATCCATTGGCCCCCGCCGCTTTGTTGTTCTTCTGACGGGTAATTGTTATTCGAATTTTTTAATGGTCGGGCAATGGAACGTACGTACCATCATCATCGATTGGGGAATCGGGTTAACTATCTCCAAGTGTTACGCTTTTACAGCCATTCAGTAGCCTGAGAAGTATTGTAGAAATAATACGGCATTACAAGAAACACGTGTTTTTATGCTTGGGTTTTGACACCTGAAAATTTCTAAATCTCGACACACAACAGATTACTACCTATTACCTGACTACGCTTCTCGTTAGAAAAATAGTGGCTAACACATTTTTCAAATTCCAAATAATTGTGTTTGGTTTAAAGTCACAGAACTCGTATTTTCAACAAAATTTTGTAAAATTAATCGTTTAAACAACAGCCGATGGAACGAAAAGCTGTTTTATTCTTTTTGAATCTAGCCCCACTGGTGGCGCCATCTTTATGTCGACTGGTGTTTTAGAATCTGCTATCTTCATCGATTGTACAGTGAGAATTTCATGACATTTTATTGATTGAAAATGAAGTTATTGCATTTTAAGTGTCAGTATGTTTATGTTATCGGTGCGAAAATGAGCTTCGACCAAAGAGCCAACATTAAATTTTGTTCTAAAATTGGTAAAATTTTTACCGAAACGTTTCAATTGATGAAACAAGTTTACAGCGATGATTGCGTATCCCGTAGCAGAGTACACGAGTGGTTTCAGCGTTTTCAGAGTGGTCATGAGGACATAAATGACGATCAACATGTGGACCAATCAAGATACGTGATCACCGGAAATTCCATCGAACCTCAGCTGAAATCATCATTGAAATTCATGGAAATGGAATTGAACATATCCAAACATCGATTACTCAGAATCCAACATACGAAGGGCATAATTGTGACCGATTATTTGACCAAAAATCATAATTTAACCATTCACCACTCCCCGTATTCATCTGATATGGCACCATGCGTCTTTTTTATTTTAGGAAGAATGCATTTGTCCATGAAAGGAAAGCGTTATGCAGACGTAGAGGCCATTCAAAAGGCTTACACTGGCCAACTGTACTAGCTCGTTCGACATGCTTTTGGACCGTGAAGCAAGCTGTATTGAAGCAGCTGAAAGGACTGAAAAAAGCCATTTGTTCTGTGTTTTTTTTTTTAAGTCCTGTTTACTTTGGAAAGCGCCTTGTAGACATATGACGACATTGACATAATTCAGCGAATTAAATGACAACGGCTACACTGGCTAAGTCCAAACTATTAAACTTGGCTATAATCGCGCAAGCGGTGTCTACTCTTATAAAGAAGAAGAAGAACAAGAAGATATGTTCGTTAAGCCAATGTCCGGATGGAAGTAGGCAGTTTACCAAAGTATGCTCGGTAAAAAAAGGCAGTCCAAAAAATGTTGCCCATTTCAATCCTAATTAATCATCATTCAACAATTGAATTAAAAGTATTCCCAATCTTCACCCTTGCTGTCCACTTTTCTATACCCCGACTAGGATATATTTATTATAATTGAAGCTTTAAAATGTTAGCTGAGTCCGTTTAGTCTTGTCCATCAGTCAGTCGTTTTGTCTGTCCATATATTATTTGAGCCTTTGAGATATCGGTCTGAGGTTCGACACACGCTCTTTTCTCACAAAGAAGCTGTACATTTGTCGGGACCACCGATATCGAACAACTATAGCATATGTCTGCTTGACGAAGAAATTGTTTAGATCGGACCATTAAGGTATAGAAATGCACATATCAACATGTTGGAATATGTTGCTACAGAGTATAATGGTTTTGTTGACCTAAAGATTGTATGTGTCACTTAAAGCTAATCGAGACAGGTAGGTAAATGATCAGGATGACTGTCTGTTCGTCCGTCCATGCAAGCTGTAACTTGAGTGAAAACTAAGAAATCTTGGTAAAACTTTGCAGTTATATTTCTCGGCAAGAAGTTTAGTATTTTAGATGGGCGAATTCGGACCCCTGTCACGCCTAAAAAACGCCATTAATCGAAAATGTGTAAAGCCCTAAAAAACTCAAATTTGGCAAAAAGAATCACATTAATCAGGGGGCTTGTCGCTGGAAATCTTTAAAAAGTGGGCATAGTTTCGCACTTAATAAGGCCACATATGTCTACCGACAATGCAACAATAGATGAAATCGGGAAACTACTGAAAACGAGACAGATCAATAACTAAATACGTCAGAAACATCAAATTTAACCTCCAAGATGGTATGAGAAGACTCTATAGAATCCGGTGTCAAAATCGAACAATGGGCACGGCCCACTTTTAGGTAAAATCACATATCTCGGGACTTGCTCGACTGATTTCAACCAAATTTGGTATTTTTACATATCTATGTCATAGTGCGGGGGGCGAAATTAGACTACAACTACGCTTACTTCCCTTATAGCACAACTTTAAATTCCATCTGGTTCTTTGCACGAATAGAGTTTGGATTGTAATCCTTTCACGACACCTGAAAGTATGTATCCGGCTGAGCTAGTTGCAAGAGTATAAAATGTTCGGTTACATTCCAATTTAGTTTTATGTTTTTGTGTTTACAAATATAAATTTAATGATCGCCTCTTTGCATAACCTTAGCAGAAAAATTTCGTGCTGGCACAGTGGATCGTCTTTACTGCTGCTATCCACTAGAAAGTTAATTGATTTCGAGGCAAAGCAGAAGGCCTATTCCAAGAAGAAAAAGTATGTGTCTAGTAACCATAACTGTAGTCATTTAGTTAAACGAGCGTCTGTGTAGAACACAGAAGAATTTAGTTCCTATATCCGCTTCCCATTGCTGCCTCACATCATTCCAGATGTCCCATCCAGCCCTCCGTTTTTAACTATTTATTTTGTAAACATAAATTTCAATTAAATGTTTTCTCTCGGAGTATTTTCATACTAAAACGAAGCAATCTATTTCATATCCTGAAATCCAAATTGCAGATAAAAAGTTTATCGCATATTAAATAGTTCATCGAATCCGCGCGCATTGCAAACAAATTAACACTCTTTATCCGACAAAAGAGTCATTTGCAATTTTTCACACAAAATGTTGCACTTTGCCAACCCTACAAACATAAATGGCTTTATTTGTGTGCGCGAGTGAGTTTCACGATTTTATGGGAAAAGCATTATTTTCCCATAAAATCCATTGCATAAATACAAAATCAAATATATGCATTTGTATGTATTGCGATAGCACGAATATGTTTGCGTCAATTGACATGGAAAAAGCAATTACTTCCGTGCAATGTCAGCAGAGCAACAGCGACAGCGGCAGCAACCTCGCTTGTATTGCTATGAAAATTCAACTTTGAGAAAATCAAAAGAAATGTCACCAGTAGCCAGCGGGCATTCCATCCTGCAGCGCGCTAATGCTTTGGTACACATAAATATCGAACAATGTCATCGGTTAACACCAAAACCAACAACAACCACAGCGAAAGTGGCGGTAGCAACAGACAGCACCAGCAGATGCTGCAGTGCAACAGAAAGACAAATGGCTGTGCTGATAACAACAACAACAAAACGCAACAAATGCGGATGAGGCAGTGGCAGCCACAGCAAATACTAACGAGCTGCAAAAGATGTGCGAATACATCGAAATATAAATATTGTATCATTAGTTCAAGGCATACATAGACTATATATAGCACACACATACTATATATATATACCATAAATAGCTACCCGTATCCCCTATATCAATCTTCGGTATCAGCTGGAGAGCCAACCGCCAGCAAACGTAGAAAATCCCGCGATCGCGTCAGTTTCACTGGCGCAACGCTGTGGCTGCTTCTGCACCGAATTCGTGCAACATGAGATTTGGTGTAAATAACAAATACGTTTAAAGTAAATTGTGCTGATGGTGGCGGAGTCGCTGTTTGTTCGAAAGTGCACGTAAAAGTTATAAATGTTCGAACAAATCGATTGCAATGAAGCATGCAACGAGCGGGTTTGCGCTGGCGGTTTACAATGGTGGGGTGGCATTCCAATTACTAGACAAACAGAAGACAATCTCGATATATGAAATAAGAAATCCTCGTTCGGGGTATACAATTATTTTGCGAACATATTGGACCTAAAGGGGGAGTGGCTCAACCTTTGATCATGCAAATTATCAATTTCGATGCTATTTCGAGATTTCGAAACTTATGACTAGATCTTCCGCATTTAAATATTTGAACTCCTAAATTGTTACTTCTACTTTAATACATACTTCTTATTTTTAACTTAATATAGGCTATCATTCGACCTATTGTGCCTTCGGGTGGTAGTACTCGAACGATTTAGTAAAATACTTCACCCACCCACCCCAGCTCCCCGATTTCTCTCATTGGACCACTTTGGGTCATTGAATATATCCTGACTCATCTGGCTGAAGACTGGGTATTCGCTTATACATTATAAGGTTCCAGCATCACATCATCCTCTGCGTATTCCGTCGAATCCACTTTTTCAAGATTCTGCAGGTGAGATCTTAAGAATATCCTATAATGACCGCTATAATATTACTAAGTTCACTTCACCAAAGTATCTTTTTCGTATGACCTGCTCGATGCTCGACCCACTTCTGAGGGGCAGCACTATCTAGTAGTACACTGACAAGTCGAAAACACCGGAAGATATTAGAGCAGGCATTGCGGAATCGCATACCAAACTATACGTATCTTTCAGCAGAAGTCTTTGCTTAAGTCAGTCTGCAGAAATCAGTCTCCATCGCAACTATCACAACCAGCGTGTTACTATTCTCGACGATAGTTAACCGGCAAGTAAATGTGATCTCAGCTTAGAAGGTCAAATCGCTATTAGTAGTGGAGTGTATAGGAAGGCTGAACCGCCTATAAGTTTGCAACCTGATCTGAGTGCCGAGTCTCCTTGTATAAGTCACTGAAGACTCTGGAAGCACTTGGCCAATATGGGCATAGTCTCTTGCGCAAAATGCCGGTTTTGCGACATGGAACAGGAAACTCCAGAAAATCTGATTCTACATAGATTGCTCAGCAATTTATACAGACAGGGACCACATCACCTCAGTCGCGCTCAGCAAGCTCCTGGAATTTTTCAGAGTGTTGAACTTTGTGACCATATGTGATATAGAAGAGGGCACAATAGACCATTTGTTACAATGCGAAACCTCAAATAATCTACATATGAATAATCGCAGAAGTGTGCTTACTAGGCGAAGCTGCTCTGAAGAAAGCGAAGGCTGTCAAGTCAGCCAGAATGCGGAGGGTCATCATTTCCTGAGTTCGTGGAGATAGGAAAAATTGTGATAAAACTCTAAAATATTGATTTATACGATAAAACTACAGAAAGACATCCCTTTTTAGCAAAAAACCAAAACTAATATTACTACAAGGCAACGCACAAATCACATCGTCCCCTCTCCACGGACAAATACAATAGGTAATATTAATCAAACCGCTATCCACCGCGTTTCTCTGATGTATTTTGACCGAAATTTGATGTATCAGATTGGTACCAAAATCCACACCCTAATAAAGTACGAAGATTTCTGCTTCCGTCTCAAAAAGTCAAAGGTATTTTTTTACTATTATTCACCTCCATTACAACTATCTGAACTTAGAAGTCCTCCATGGCAATGCAAAAAGCCAAACAAAAGAAACCCGAATTATACGAAGTAAACAAATTGCCAGCTACAAACTAGTAGTCGAGCACTTTTGCATCGCACAGCGGAAATTTTCAAGGGTACTAGCTGACGCGAGTGTAAAAGTAAGTATGCATATGCGAATATGTCTCAATTTGTGAAGAAAGTTTGCGGTAAGTGACACAAAACAAGCCACAGAGCAAATCTGAAACCAGACATTTCGGAATTGTAACATTGCAACCAAATTGAGTGCCAGTTGCAAGAGCAAGCAAACGAAGTGCAGTACAAATACACATACATACGTATATTTGTATAAGATATGTCTGGGGTCTATGCATACAAAGTTACAGTACAGACATTGCCGTCGGATGCACTTACGAGCTGGCAGAGTGACAGACTGGCCGTGACAGCTAACAACATTCGTATATCATGCGGCAACACGCGCCTGTCGCAATTTCAACGAATGTGCATAAATAACCCACGGTGAAATATCAAACAGTGAGAGGGGAAACTAGAAAATCCTGAATAGATTGGACTAGTCTGAAAAGCATCACTACAGGCAATAAGGACCCAATAAAAATCACAACTAAAATTGCTTCTAATATGGATCGAACTTGATATATCTCTTTTGAACCAGTACGAGATCGGTAAATTACCGACCAAAATTCAAATTGATGAGTTTTGAGATGCTAAAAATATTTGTTTCTTTGAAAGGAGGGTGTACATTCTTGAGTGAGCCTCAAACAACTGAGGAAAAAGTTCAGTTTGAAACTAAATTTTCGTGACTATAATTGAACTAGTGAAAAATAAATAGTTGAACTCGTGGTTCATACCAGTTAAAAGTAGTCCAAAACTGGTTGATTTTACTGCAGTTTACTTACAGATATTTCTATTTAAAACGCACACATATGTAGATACCCAAGTAGTAAAAACTCCGCGATGCGTTGTGTTGCTTGACCAGCAGGAAGCGCGCGCAGATAAGCTGCACAGGATGACGAAAGGTGGGAAGGTGCGGAAGGGTACTCTCATGAGAGGAAGGAACCAGTACCCGCATGCATGAGCACCGTTTGGCCGCAAATCCACATAAGCGCAAGCGCATTTCATTGAAATATGCAGAGAGCTTCACTAGCGCCCATATAATGAAGCCAGCACAGCTGAGTCCCAAAAATAACTTGCAGAATATGCACAAATATAAATGTGAGTCGGTGAAAACGCATTCATTTGCATAAATCTCGGCTGGAACACAGCAAATTGTTGACTTCGCTTTGGTCGGTTTCCGGTACAAATATTTATTATTTTACATACGTTTTGCACATGGTGTACATATGTAAATTTATTTGCTTTTGATTACATGACAATTACTGAGGAATTGATTTGGAATTTCGGATTTATTTTCCAATTTATGAGAATCAATGTTTATTTTCGGCATTAATCACTTCAAATATTTACACCAAATATAGTTTTCACTGTAAATTTAATTGTAGGCTATTTTTTCAAATGCTATATATGTAAATATTATAGATAACATATCAGCATGTGTTGAAATCTAACTGTTTACTGGCATTTTTGTTTTAAATGGCAACTGTAGTGGGTGAAATGTGGGTTGCAGAAAAAATCGTTAGGCACTTGGCAGGCAATATCAAAGCACAAATTGCAAATCGGAAATACTTCCTATATACTTGAAAATAACTTGCAGACTTTTGGTGGACAGATACTGTACAACCAACCAACACTCAACTAGACTTGAGTGAAACAATGAATAAAAATAAAATAAGTATATTGAACTGTTTCCTTTGAACCCGATATTAAGCTAAATCCTGATACCAGATCTAGAATAAGCATAATATTTCGAATCACTTTTTATGCAAGAAAATTTTGAGCCGAAATAAGAAACTGTTTTGAAGTTCGCTGTAACTGAATAGTGCAAAAAAATCAAAGTGAAGTCTATTTTGTAATCATAGATATTCAAATATCAAATACACGATTTTTTCCTTTAAGGAGTTACATGGCTTAACGGGTTTTCAAAAATGATTTTTTTTTATTATCTTATTAAATTCTACAGTATTTCTAGAATAATGTCTTAAATCTTCGAGTTGATCTGATTAATAGTTTTGGTGAACCTGCCTTGAGAACTTGTCACTCAAATCTTTAAACGCGTATTTCTCGAAACTGTGTTTTTGAAATTGGTTGACAAAAATTCTCGAGAACTATTCAACTGATATTCACGAAATTTAGCACAAGACTTTAAGGTAGAATTCTTAAAGATTTCAACGAAAGACTTTTTTCGATTTCGGGGGTATTCTACTCTAGAATTTTGAAAAATTCGATTTCTTTCATATATTTAAAATTTAGACCCTTAAGAACATACCTTTCAAAAGATTTTTAAAAATTAAAATTATTTTAAGAGCTACAGTTACTTTAGTGATGCAGTATCTAACTTGGTTCGGCCGTATCGAATTTTTTAAACGCGTATTTCTCGAAACTACTTTTTTCCGCACGGTACCGGCATTATCTCAAGTTCTATACAACCGATTTACTTGAAATTTTGTGGGAACCTTCTCTATATAATCCTTTATCGTTTCTACCAGCATCGTGTCAAAATTTTTGTTTTTAATATTTAAAAAAAATTCATGAATTTCAAAAAAAAGCTTAAAAAATGATTTTTATTTCAGGCAGTCGCCATTTTTCAAAAAATTTCAATTTTTTTTCGTGTTTCCTGAGGTGGGGACTATAACAGCATCCTTACTGATTAAGAATTTCTTTTGATTTTTTTTCAGACCACCAGAAGAGTCAGGATCAATGTCACCAGGATGCGCCATTTTCCTGTCTGTCACCTGTCTCGCCCCCCCCCCCCCCTTAATTATTTTAATTTTTAATATTTTTTTGTAAAAATTTTTTCCTGCATTCTCAAGATACGTATATCAATAAAAAAAAAAACACCATATGGATAGTTTAAATATATTTTGTGGTTTTTTTTTTAAATAAAATTCAAAAAACTAGCCAAAATTTGATTTCTAGACTAGAATACATCCTTCAACTATTTGAAAAAAATAATATCGCGAAATTTTCACTGAAATTTTTATTTCTTTTTTGTAAATGTCTGCCAGAAATCAGTTTTTCAGGTTTTTTCCTTCGTCCAAGTTCTATGTTAAAGTTTTAACTAAAACACCTATTTTTCACTTTAGATGATCCTGTACGGAGTTATCTTGACAACGTGGGCGCATCGTTCGGAGGGGTCGCCGAAAATTGCGTCGGAATGGCCGAGTTTAAAATATGTTTTCCAAAGATTTCAGAATTTCTTTGTTAATAGTGTTTATTTGTAACAATAAAAAATTCTAATAAAATATTTAATTTTTTATTTGAGAAAAAATTGTCGAAGAAAGGCTGAGGAAAGTCATGTAACTCCTTAAATCGGTAGAGACCGAAATATTGAATATTCCTAATCTTTCAGATCAAACGTGTGCCAATTAGCTCGCTTATCGTCTTTCTCAGTGTGTTTGTCTGAGAATTTAGTTAGAAGGCTATCTTTGCTGAGGAAAGGATGTTCTCGCTATCTCGGATCGAAATAACAAGTTGTGGTTGTACTCGTACAGGTTTTAGGTGCTCTTCGAATGATTTTTGGATTCTTAGAAAAACTATTTAATATGGATGCGGCAAACTGCACTGTAAGGCAAAAATTTGTCTTTTAATCAAAACAAATTTAATTATAGGATGCATTAAATAAGTAGCACATAAAAAATAAATATTGAAATTTTTAGTCTGTTGATTTATACCTGATACAGCAATACTTCGATTACAATTTCTGCTAGTCGTTAAAAGGTGTTTGGGTGAGCAGTTTGAGATATTTAATGCCTCATTTATGTTGGGAGCCTTCAATGGACTTACCAGTCTGTCATTACAAGATCGCAGTATAACTCGGTAAACCAATTTTCGATCGAAAATTTAAGTCATTGCAAGCAGGAATTTGAATATTTTGATTTCATTTTGCGATTTTTCTTCCAAAACCAAGAATCAAGTCATTGACTTAAATTGCTCTTTTCTTTTTTTGTTTTAAATCTGCGGACTCTCTTCTACAGGCGGTCAAAACTATTATTCCAATTCTGCTGAAATTGTGACAAGCGCCACCTCCGAGGTAATGATACACAATAGTAAATTTCCCTCGCCATAATTCGAAGATGCGAGCAATCAGACTAATTATTTACTTATTGGATCACCCTAGTAGTTATTCCATTAGTGCGCTGTCTACATATACGCATAGAGACATTTTTTTAAGACTACAGAGATATTGTGAAAACAGTTTTCCCATAACTCCAAACGTTCGCGCGCATTTGAGTTTGCACCTACGTTCGACAAGGTTGCAGGTACGCATTGAAGATTTCAGTCCACTGGATTATCTCGTACGCACTGCAATGCTTCCTTACACATACATCTACAAATACATATAATTGAAGTTGTGTTTGGGCGAGCGGTGGCACTTTGTGAATTTTAGCCCGTTAGGTTTCCTACTCCGAAGCCTGTTTGTGATGCGTGATGCTTTCAAAAATGTCGGCAGGCATTAATCTTTAGCCAAACCGAGAGATTATTTATGCTGACAAGCATTTTCCATTTACTGCCCGCCACTCACGCACTCCTCAACCGGTGGCCATATTGCCACACAATACCTCACACACACACTCACAAATACGTAGACGATGCCATTTATTTGGAAAGTGTGGCATGTTTGCTCATTTGGCAACAATTCACCAGCAGAGTGTCAAACCATTGACCGTCAGTGCCAGACTGGTGCCAACACCTTTGACCCATTCGTCGAGGCCTAGCAGCAGCCGTCAGCAGCAGGCAGTAGGCAACAGATTAGTTGCATTTACATTCGGAATGCAATTCGGATTCGTACTGCCGCCTCCCATGTGAAATGCAACTTGATGAATGTGGCGAAGGTGGCATATTTCGTTTTGTTGTTAGATAATCATTTCGACAAGCGCTGTGTAGGTTTGTGTGTGCATAAGTGTTGGTCATTATGCAAATTCACTTTGCTGGCACCTCAGGTGAATTATGACAAGTACGAAAATTTGCATCACGCTTGCATACCAAGCATCGGTTTATGTAATAGTTATTTGGCATTTATGCGATGTTGAAATAATTAAATTGACCCACTAAGTCCAATGGCTACAGTGCAACAACGCCTATATATATGTGAAAGCTCGTTATTCAACCATAAAATGTGATTACACATTATGCACACCTACCAAATGGGAATGTTGCCCGCTGTGGCAAAGACATTTCCAAGAAGATAATGGCATTCAAATGGCATTCAAATGTAATTCGACTGTTGCACATAATGAAATGTTATGATTTCATAAACTGGAAGCTGGGTTTTGTGTTTTCGAATATCCCACAATATTAGATATTTAATTGATATAAAATATGCAAAGGCATAAACTTAGATTTAGGGAATCAAACATCAAATGGGTAACTTTTTCGCACTGATTTTACTTGATTCAATATATTTAGTGGGTCGATCGCCGGTAGTTGGCGCTTAGGCGTGAATAATAAGACTATTAAAAATATTTTTGCATTCAATTGAATATTTTATTTAGCACAGCAAAAATTATCACTTTTGAATGAAAAATGTCATTTTGAGGGTAATTTCATAATGCCACGCTGGTAAACCCCTCGCCCGTATTGCAAAAAAAAACAACAAACGATTTGTACAAGAAAATTTTCACCAGAAAAGTCATTTACCATTGACAGAAATGGGCAGTAATCATTTAGTCCAGGATGCGATACAAGATGAATGGATAAGAACCTCCTACCAATCTCTCAGAGCTTCTGGCGAGTCACTATCCGGCTTATTGTTATCAATACTGCCTTAGGCAGCATCTGTGCCGACTGAACCGTTTTGATTTGACGTTATTGTAAATTACACACTTTTCCTCACCAGTAATTATCCGCTTCTGAAATGGATCTATTTTATTAAGATTAAGCAGCGATATTTTTTTGCTCTAAACTTATATATTATAATTTGTTCCGAATAAAAAAATTGTAGAAAGACATTTTCCCAACATTTTCGAAATTTTGACATCAAAAGGACTGGAATATAATCAGCGAAACCTAAATTGCGTATTGCGGCAAGCCTTATTTCTATATTTAACAAGAAAAACGTTAACTTCGGTTGCACCGAAGCTAAATACCCTTCACAGGTGCATTTCTGTTAGTAACCATGTTTCCAGTTTGTATGTAAGCTATATGCTATAGTAACCCGTTCTGAACAATTTCTTCGGAGATTACATTGTTGCCTTAAAAAATTATCTATACCAAATTTCGTGAATATATCTTGTCAAATGTGAAAGTTGTCCATACAAGAACTTGATTCCGATCGTTCAGTTTGTATGGCAGCTATATGCTATAGTTACCCGATCTGAACAATTTCTTCGGAGATTACATTGTTGCCTTAGAAAATAATATATACCAAATTTCGTGAATATATCTTGTCAAATGTGAAAGTTGTCCATACAAGAACTTGATTCCGATCGCTCAGTTTATATGGTAGCTATATGCTATAGTTAACCGATCTGAACAATTTTCTCGGACATTACATTTTTGCCCTAGAGAATATTCTATACCAAAGTTGGTGAAGATACATTGTCAAACGCGAAAGTTTTCCATACGAGAACTTGGTTCCGATCGTTCAGTTTATATGGCAGCTATATGTTATAGTGGTCCGATATCGGCCGTTCCGACAAATGAGCAGCTTGAAGAGAAAATGACGTTTGCAAAATTTCAAAAGGATATCTTAAAAACTGAGGGACTAGTTCGTATATATACAGACAGACGGACAGACGGACAGACAGACGGACATGGCTAAATGGACTCAGCTCAACATACTGATCATTTATATATATACTTTATAGGGTCTCCGACGCTTCCTTCTGGGTGTTACAAACATCGTGACAAACTTAATATACCCTGTTCAGGGTATAAAAATGGTTTAACCTACAAAGGAGAAATGAAAATTTTGTAAAAAAAATGTAAAATATTTGTATCTCTTTACCTCGCTACACTTGCCGCAGCCAATTTTTAACTTCTGTAACATATCTGAGAACTTTGTCTTGTGCAGGTTGACAACGTAGATCTCTAGTGGTGATAGCTTCCTTTTTCGACCGAAATTTCTGTCGCCGAGAAGATCGCTTTTTTCCTCGTCGGTAATATAGACCTGTTACCATTTTTCCCTTACTCACACTGTCAATATAAATCACACTTTAATATCCTGATCGTAGTCCGACAAATAATACAATCTTCCCCTACTTCGAAGTAGGCGTGGCGATGAAGTCTACAGTTTTGAGCGTCCTCTGATTCATTTCGTATGTCTTCTTCCAAAAACAAACATCGAATCACCTATTTTAAAACCTATATAAAATTCACATATGAATAAAACTAAACTAGTAATGTAACTACTATCGTCTACGAGAATGTACTGCACGATAGTAAACTTCCATTGCGTTGGCGCCACTATGGTGTCATTATAGGAGAGTATATGAGGTTAATGATCGTAAAGTCCAAGCGTCATATTGCGGAGCGCAACAACAAGAGTACAATCCTTCCCATCCATTCACTAAAACTAAAGGCTCCCGGTGGTGTCCAATGTGCATGAGAGACTGCCCTTCAATTTTTCAAATTCTCTTCGAGCAAGTCAAGCACTTAAAATAAAATTTAAAATCTCAATCTCTCGCGGATTTAAGGGAAACACCTAAATACAAGGTCTCTGGAGAGATGTCACCATGGTAGCCGGATACAGACTGGTACAGACCCAGCGGCATTCATTAAAATTACTTGAGGAATGTTTAGCTGTTGTTAGCACATATGAAAACAATATCGAAAGATTGAGTAATCTTCTTCGTTTCACTGCAAGCATTCACACCACATAACTGACAGCATATTGTATTGAATTTAAAATAATAAAATTGATAGCGTTCCGGGTTCAACCTTAGCGAGCAGAGATTTGAAATAATTATATTTCATATATTTGAGAAAGTAAATGTCGCGAAATTTTCAATGAAATTTTAATTTTTTGCAAAAAT
Source organism: Bactrocera zonata (assembly GCA_037783105.1). Taxonomy (NCBI): domain Eukaryota; kingdom Metazoa; phylum Arthropoda; class Insecta; order Diptera; family Tephritidae; genus Bactrocera; species Bactrocera zonata. Next base: position 629,595 of record JBAWJQ010004266.1, read on the forward strand.
GTCTGTTAAAAATCAAATTTTTAGTGTTTTTGCTTTTTCTCCGTCCAACTTCTAAATTAAGGTTTTAACTAAAGCCTTTATTTATTCACTTTAGATCATCCTGTAAAGAGTTATCCTGCCAACGCAGAGGCATCTTTTTTCCGAGGTTCCACTGGAAATAGCATCGCAATGGCCGAGTTTAAATATTTTTTCAAATAATTTCAGAATTTTATTGTTAATAGTGTAAGTTTGTAACAATAAAAAATTCTAACAAAATATGTAATTTTTTATATGGGGAAGAAATTGCTAAGAAAAACCTGTTTTTTACCACGTAACCCCTAAATCAATCCCCTAATGAAGAAATGAATCATTGAAAATTTTTCTGATCTAAGTTCAGTTAGATTATCACAGATCCGGTAGGCTCAGAAAGCTACTTTTGCCAAACTGTTTCTGTTTTGTTTCACTGAACTCAACTTTTTCCATTTCATGAAACTACAACACCAAAAAAATAAGTTTCTGCCGCCAAAATTAACAGAAAGAAGATAAAATAAATAGTCATAGAGCAAACATCGAACATTTTGAGATATTTGGAGTAGTTTTGTATGTTTCGAACCACACGTGACATGCAAGCCGAAGCTATGTTTGAGAAAAATCAGCGCATTTATATTGCGGAGACATTAGACCAATAAATATTATTTAAAGCTAATTCAATTCCTTATTTGTTTTGGTTCACTTCGCTTCGTTGTAGTATAAGTTGTAGTATAAGTAAATATCGCTCGCATATCAATTAGCTGGTACTCTCGAAGCTCACGAAACGTTAGCAGCTTAGTCACACGCGCCCTTTAAGATTATGCAATTTCGGAAATGTGCGAAATTTTCGAAAAATGGGTTACGGAAAGCAAAAGCTTAGAGACCATACATATTTGTTGGAAGAAATTTAAAAATTCAAAATGAACAATCGACACAAAAATTAGATGCATACAAATATAAACATCTGGATGTACTTATATACCTACATATTATAAATATACCTACATATTATAAATGTAGCTAAAGGGGTATTATCGGAGGATATCCACACCGACTTTTGTATTATATATCACTTGCTCACTCCCACATTTGGCACATTCAAACATATCCAAATTAATTTGTATTTGTGAATTCGCTCGTGCAAATGTGCGCCTTGTGATAGTACGCAGATGACTCAGGGAATGGACATTACAAACTGTTACTGCCTGACACGAATACCGCAAATTCATTACAAGACATTGTTGCTATGAAATTGGCGCAAGTCTGCGGCAGTCGGAGGCTGATAGTCAATTGGACAGCCTGGCAATCACTGTGCAACATCGTTGCATCAAACACATACACGAGATCAGTTTGGATGACAGTTCATTTTTGTTGTCGCCGAGAGCAGTGTTTATGCATAGTCAAGCAAGGCAGGGCTGCGATTGTCAGAAATTTGTACCCACACCTACATCAGGGAGATTATACATATGTTTGCATGTCACCAGTCAACAATACTCTTGCGAATGTGACTTCACTTTTCGGTATGCTTCCCTGCAATGTGGCTTCCGTATGCGGTCGGTTTGTGCAGAGAACAAGAGGATTGCCTGCACGTGCGGACAAATTTTGAGAGTGTATACTACTCGTATACATACATAAAGCACTTTACTTGCACTTTCAGTTAGAAATGCATCACACTCCTGGCAGAAGTCTTGATAATATTAGAGCAGCATTAGAGTCAATAATACATGTGCATATAAACAGATATGTATATATACATATGTATATATTGTATACTTAATAAACTATTGCCTCATGATCGTTTTCCTGATACGTGTGGTGAACTTCTGCTCTGAGAACCGCAACATAGACTTAATTACAATACTAATGAGTGCATGCAACTCCAGAATTTCATATTGTGGGTAACAAATGTACAAATACCATATATTATATCGACTTATGTACATATCTACTAGGGTGATTCAAAAAAAATTTTTTTTTTCGTTTGGTACTCGGAAAAATAGGTTCCTAGGCACCTCTAAGAAAGCCTCTCCAAGCATGAGTTCTTAATTGTAACGAGAAGGTCCTCCTACATACAGTTGTCTATTTTTTCTTATTATCGGAAAGAAAAATTTATATCTCGCTTCCAACTATTTGAAAAAATATCTTGTTCCTAAGATTTTGTAGGAAATTGAATGCGCTACAAAAAAGTTCTCCGCGATTTTTTCGTAAACCCAACCGTTTAAAAGATATTAACGGTTGAAATTTGATTATTTAAAAAAAAAAAATTATTTCTTATGAATTTTATAACTCAATGAAAAAAATTATTATGAATGATGAAACTCATAGGTTTTTCGAGAGGCTTTCTTAGAGGAACCTATTTTTCCGAGTACCAAACGAAAAAAAAAAATTTTTGAATCACCCTAATATCGACATATGTATGTCAGCATATTTAATATTCTAAATCTTAATTTTGCGGTAAAGCATTTTGAATACGACATTGTGCTAGGTTAGAGAACGTTAGTTTGAGTCTCTTGGGAAATGAAATTACTCGGTTCAGACATAACCATATTTCTTATGTTATATAAATTAGTTTGGTTTAAGAAAGCAAAGCTGTTTAGTGCTTTGCCACATGAAAGACTTGTAACTCGTATACGATTGTGCACAATTAATATCGCAGATAATTTTTCTATCCTCAGGAATTATCTAAATTATAAATTTCTCTCATACAGAAATTCTCTTCTCTTTCAACTGCCTTGCTGATAACTTCGATCACATTATCTCAGAGGTTATTAAATTTTTTCTCTGCTCACAAAACGAAGAGGGATATATAGATGGAAAGGGCACAGTGAGCTTTTTGTCGGATAGTTTGAAGCTTGAGGGAAATGTAGGAGGGAAAGTTTTCTGTAGTGCTTTTCTTCTCGTGCTTCTTTCAGTGAGCATTCACTCAGAAATAGGGATGATCGATATTCAAAAAACATCGATGTTGACATCAATGTCATAATCGAAAGCTCAACATCGATGTTGGATCCATCGATAATTTTTACATTAATTATTGACAAAGAAATAAAACAAAATCTATAAGTTCGAAATTTATTAAGCAACAGATCAAATTATTACATATCCCAATATTTTTTGAAAGAAAAGTAATTTTGATAAAGAAGAACCTTTTAATCAGTTTCTTTGTTGATAAAGAGTAGAACCAGCTTTTGAAAACAGTCTTTCGGATGGCGTTGATGACGCGATGGTACTCAAATAGTTTACCGCTATTTTTTTTTAATTTCGGGTAAGTGGGACCGATGCCATTATTGCAAACTTGGAAAGGATCTTGTTTAAGATCACACACTGGATTTTTCAAAAAGTAAGTCAACTCTGAAGGCATTTCGTGATCACTAGACAAAGGCGTAGAGTTTTTATCATTTAGAAGTTTATAGTGTTCGCTCCACAAATAAAACTCTTCTGTTGTATCTGGCGAACAACTAATAGCTTCTCCAATTACTTCTCCTTCCGTTGTAGTATTTAGTAATTCTTTGACACATTTAATTGCTTTCGAAAATGCTATGGGATCTTGAAAATGAATATTTTTAAATCAATGGGTCTAGCAATGTAGATACAGCAAGTATTTGAACATGTTCAGAGTGTAACAAGCGTTTACTGATTTCACATATTATGCTCTGCTTAAGATCCTGACCCAAAGCACTGTTGGTTTTGATGTTATTAATTTTTAAGTTTAGCATTCGTACTATGCGAATGACTTTGCTGCTAGTAACATAGTCTTCTCCACATATTTCTTTAGTATCAACTTCTATAGGGCGTAAAATTTCAAAGATTTCAGTTAACTCTTCAATACCTTTTGCAGTTATCATTGGAGGAGCACTTGTATGGCAATTAACAATTTGATTAATTGTTGGTTGCAGATGTAAAAATCTTTCCACCATATAAAAGGTGGAATTCCAGCGAGTGCTGACATTTTGTATTAATTTTAGATCAGAATCCTTTCGTAATTCATCACTCGTCACTACACTATTCTTGAACCAGGTGACAATCTTTTCAACAGATGCAATAAATTCTGGTAATTGCTATGTTTTTGCAATCGATTTTTGAGCTACTAAATTCAGTAGGTGAGCAAAGCAAATCAGCATTTATTTCCAAATGAAATATCTACAGCTTTAACAACATTTGCTCCTATATCAGTTACTGCAGTGATTACTCTTTCTGGAATTATGTACCATTCATGACATGTCTGCAACAGCATTTTTCCAATGTATTCAGCAGTATGCGATTCGTCTAACTCATAAGCTCATAAACTCCTAGAGTCACTGATGTCATGTGATCTTCGTCAAGACAGTGTATAGTGACACCAAGAAAACTCCTAGTCTGAATAGTATCCGTCCATATGTCGGTTATATTACGTACACCTTTGATTTTATTTTTAAAAGGATTCTGTGAAACTTCATTTCGGTTTTCTAGCATTCTCTTGAAAGTATGCCTGGATGAGACTTTGTACAGAGGAGTAGCTGTTTTCGTTAAGTTTAGAAATCCTTAATTTTTAACAATTTGGATACGCTGTCAATCTTTGCAAATCATATACAAGATAGCATTTGTAAGTCGAACGCCTTTAGTTCCATTTTTAGAAAATTCAGATATGCTCAGATATGTAAAATAATGTTAGTGACTTTTTAACTATTTTGGTGCGTAAGTTATTGGTAATTTTGTGAAAAAAATTTTGAAAAGGTTACGAAGAAAGTGGTGTAGTGAAGGCTGAAACCCGGTTTATTTCATCAAATTTCGGACCTTTGCATTGACTTGAAATTTGGGTAACGCTCCATATTTCCAAATTAATAATAAAGTTAATGCATAAAATATATTACTGTTCGTTTTATGGACAAGAGACATACAACAGAGATAAAAAGATAATACGTAAAACATACATAAACACACGTTCAGACAGAGCATAATTAAAATGAACTTTATCTCTTTGTATGGAAGGAAAGCCAGCTTAACAGTGAGCTTTGTGCAATTCCAATCTGCATTACAGGCAAATTCTTCAACGAATACAACCGTCATCACCACCGGGGTACACCCAAAAGATGTAGCAGAGCGGTTGGAAATTAACGCACAAACGCCACCGCAAACACACACACGCACACTTAGTTATAAGACGAAAGGGAAATATACGGTTATCACATTGCACAATGCGACGCTGGCAACTTCTGACCACCAGCAGCAGCCAGCCAGCCACAACAGTGAACCGCCAACCAGCAGCAGCGCCACACAATCTCCACCAGCTTGGCTATCAAACGCATTACGACTGCTACTCAACGCTGCCGTCGGTGGCACTTAGTATTGCCGCACTTGATGGCAATTATTTTAAATTACTCTCAGCAAATGCGTTGCTGTGCCACTTCGGATTCGTTATATTGTGGCACACACTCGTACATATACACTGCTCATTTTGATTTTGATGGAAAGCGCTGATGGTAGACATGCCAGCGAAAATAAAAGTGCTTTGCATTTCGAGAAGAGTCGTCAGAAGCAAAATATAAACAAAGAAGCATTTTACGAAACGAAAAATCCAAAAAACACCAAAATTTAGCTCCTCGCTGACAGAAAATTTGCTTTAGGGGCATAAAAATGAGATGGGGAACTTGTAGAATTGCATGCATCATAATGTTACTTGAGCCGGCGATGAAGTGCCGCCAGTGCAGTTCAGCGATCCCAGCGGGAAAAGTGAGTTTGTGGACCAAATTTCAGTTATAGAATAAGCACGCTTTCACAGAGCTCACATCAGTTCGTGATCCTTACATAAAAATTCTTGACACTAGCTTAAAAATAGCACACTCTTAATAAATAATTTACTAAGTGAAATCTCTTCACACGCGCCATTGACTAATTGGTTGCCTTTCGAAGCCAACACATTCAAACCATACTGAAAAGAAAACAATAAACTCGTTTTTGGCCATTTGAGTTCATTTAGTTTCAAAAAGACGGTGGCAATTCCCACATATCACATCAATCGACGGATTTATTGAGATGTATTATCAGTAAGCAGATAATTTTACGTTTTGGGCCAATCGATTGGCCACCAAGATCATATGATATCACAGCATTAAGCTTTTTCCTGTGTGGATATGTAAAGTCTAAAAACTATACGCAAAATTCCGTTCGCCAGATGGACCATCTGAGACGTAGCCGCGTGAAAGAGGTAAGCTAAAAAAAATAAATGCCAAAGAACGTTCTTTCGAATGAAAATAAATATTCCCCATGAAATTTGAAGTTTCTATGTTTTTCTTTAAAAAGTAGAGAGCTTCGCAATGGATAATTATTCTCCGCATTAGACATTCTTGAATAAAGAGGGGGATTTCGTTAACTACAAAAACCAGAAAAATTCTAATTGACATTCGTTGCATTGACCTTTGGGACTAATCGCTGATTCAAGCTGTTCTTATCAGATTTTTTGTTAGGGGTGTGCGTGGAAAAATGGACAGTGGAGCAGAAAGAATTGTTTTAAAGGTTTTCCTCCATGCAACTTTGATAATTTGCTTCCTCCGCATTTTTTAATGTCCGCGCATATGTACTAATAGGACAAAGTATACAAGGTGCGTTCCAAAGTAAACAGGACTTAAAAAAAAAAAAAAAAAAAAAAAAATGGTTTTTTCGGCAAAACTCATTCATCAATTTATGTATTTTATTCAAAATAGTCTCCTTCTGCTTCAGTGCAGCTTTTTGCACGGTCCAAAAGCATGTAGAGCGAGTGCTTTAGCTCGTTGGCCGGTATGGCCCCCAGTCACAATAATGTAAAAGAAGTTTTTGTTCTTTTTGACCCTTTTAATGATGTCCTTCGAATGTTGGATTCTGAGCATATTTTGGTCGTCAGCCAATTTGTGCGGAACAAACCGTACACACACCTTTCGTAAGCCCAAATGTTCAGTCCAAATGCGATAAATCGATGTTTTGGAGATGTTGAGTTCCATTTCCATGAATTTCAATGATGATTTCGGCTGATTTTTGATGAATTCACTCACAGTTTCGATGAATTTTCCGGTGATCACGGATTTTGATTGGCCCACATGTTGATCGTCATTTATGTCCTCACAATGTTGCAACCACTCGTGCACTCTACTACGGGATAGGCAATCATTGACATAAACTTGTTTCATCAACTGAAACGTTTCGGTATAAGTTTTACCAATTTTAAAACAAAATTTAATGTTGGCTCTTTGTTCGAAGCTCATTTTCGCCCCGATATTACAAATATACTGACACTTAAAATGCAATAACACCGGTCGACATATAGATGGCAGGCATCACCAGGGGTCACTAAATTCAAAAATCCTGTTTACTTTGGAACGTTCCTTGTAGTAATGTCTCCCAATGTGTCTTTCAATGTCAGCTCAAGCTCTCTTTTTACCAAGCTTCCAAATATGTCAGAAAACAAAGAAATTTGATACTCTTGCTAATGAGGTGAAACGTCTAGACTCACCTCGAGCGCACTGTACTGCCACCGAGCTCAAAGCTAGTATTGCCTCTCTACTATCAGAGTGAATGCACATTTTTCTGAGAGAAGCTAAAACTCGAAGTAATACACCAACTGCTACCTTGAAGATCACCACCTTGGTATCTACGCAGAGAATAAACTACCAGGAGGTTCCGCGATGCTGGAGTCCAGATTATCACGAATACACAGAAGTCCAGAATATTACGCGTCAACAGACTGATTTCGGAATGCTTTTGTTTGGGTCCCGTAATGCGCTGAGTTCCGTGAGGCAAATAGCAACCTTCGCAACAATACTGAATGCTACGGCATACAGCTGTTATGTATAGCTTGGTGCTCAATGCTATTGTTGATGATTCTCGGGGCAATATTGGAAAACTCACATCCACTTCTTTTATGGGTTTTACGAATTTAACCTGTGATAAGCAACTCCTTAAACAAAGAACTCAACCGTTTTACATAGTTCTATTATTTTTGAATTCTCAGGAAACAGAATACTGTATTCACCAGTTGTTGTCAATTGGAAGCACCTTCCCGCAGGGTCAACACTGAACGTCTGCCACACTCACATCCAAACCTGCACACCCGAAGAAGAAACGTCAAATGGGCTACCGTTACTATTGCAATGCAGTCGGTCACACACCACAAAGGTGATGCGCAACCAAATGGTCGCCACAAATCGCCGAAAGGCCGCTGACCATCGCCCGCTTGCAGCATTGCGTTGCGACGTCCATACGTACGTCTACGTTGTATTGCGTTATAATTGTTGTTATTGTTATTATTATTTGCTGGCCACTGATTACTGTGCCGTTGTCAGGTTGTCGTTGCTGCAGCGCACCGTTACCCGCTGCGCAAATGTCGAAATGCAAAATTATGCTGATTTCGTATTTGCAATTATTGCCTAGCATCTTGCTTTGTTGCATGCTATGTAGACACCAGATACGGCCGCAGTTGTCGTATGCAGTGAAACAAAGTCTCTTCAGATTTTCTTGATTGCCGACTTCAAAGCTTATTTGTTATTCATCGCTGTTGAAGGGGTCTTCTGTGTGTGAGTGCGTGTAAATGTGGAATTGCGTTTCTTTGTGAGTCGCCACTCGCCATTTGTACACGCTCTTGGTTCAAGAATAACATCAGAGGCTGAGGTATTTGTGGGTTATTCGACTTTATTACGCAATGAGTGCAAAGTGCACCTGCAGTCGAATATTTATGCACATGTTCTTCAATATATTATGGAAATATTTAAATGATTCAGATTAAACCACATTTTAGTGAAACGATTTTCAAAAATAAGTAAGGGAGGGATAAGGTCGGTTGGCTTTCAAGGTACATTTTTAAAAGAGTAATAATTTATGTTAGGTAGTTCAGGACTAAAATGTAAACCTTCAACTCTTATCCGAAAAAGCCATATCAATGAACCCTTTTTATGATTTAGAATTGGAAATAATATCGGTAGATTGATAATTTACATATATTGTATCTGTAACAACATTTGTGCATTTTTTCCAGAACATGATGTAACTTCATTATTCATGCATTGTTTCAATATTCCGTATTAGTGTTGGGGAGCTAGTATCTTTGTGCCCATTTAACAGAATTTGCAGTTCTCTTAAAGGGTAAATAGCAAGCTTTAGCGAAGAGTTCTTCTTCATCATTTGAATATGAAAGAAGTCATCACATTTTGGCGCGAGTTTATGGTAAAACTACCCTAGACGAGCGAGTGTGCCAAAAATTGTTGGTAATTTTAAAAGTGATGATTTTGACTTGGAAGGTGAAGAACGTCCCTGTCGTCCTAAGCAGTTTGAAGGTGGGGAAATGGAAGCATTGCTTTTGAAAATTATTGGCAAAAACAAAATTAATTACTCAAACAAGAAATTCAAAAGGTTTAAAAGCAGCCGTATACATCCAAAAACAAGCAAATGGGTGCGATTAGACACGAGGAAATAACTTACCATCAAGTCAGCTTTAAGCCGCATGATAAACTACCACTTTAAAAACTATTTGGGAAACAGCTGCTGGTAAATGTTGCTTCAGCCGCCTTGTAACTTAATCTTACTCCTTCTGACTACCATTTCTTTCAGTGGATGCAGAACGCTCTCACAGCCATACTTAAATTTGGTACCTTTTATGTAATAAAGTGTTGAAAACCCAAACAAAAAAAAAAAGGCTTAGTAAAAGTGGATTGGATTATCATGTAACCCACGACAGCAAAACATATTATATATTCATTATTGAACAATATTTCAGAAACAATAAGTTCTAAAATTGTTTGAGCAAAATCATGCTCAGCAATAAAGCATATTTTCACCTTGATGGGATCAGTAATCGCCAAAATTACCGGTTTTGGGTTTTTGAGAACCCACATGACAACCCATTTATTTTAGCCGAAGCTGCATGATATTGATGTGACCAATATTTCAACAAATACCGTTTCAGCAAGACGGTGTCACATGTCATATAGCCGGTATAAGACTCTTACCGCATGAGATATTTCCACTTTTTGACTCAATATTATTTAAGCATCTATCAAAGATGGCCAGCAAAAAAAACGACGTGATATTCTACAGTTTTTCATCGATAAAGGTGAAAACACTTTTCAGGTGGCTGAAAATGAGAATATGGCCCTGATACTACTCCAACTTTTTTTTATTCGATTGCATTCCCATAATTTTGATGTAAAAAATATGTACCATGCTCTGAAGAGCCAATTATCGTCGAGTCCAGCAAAAACAAACCGTTTGGAACCTTTTAAAAATGCTGTATAGTAAGCTAGAACAAGCACTAGTTACCGCAAAATACCTCATTGGCAGACATTTAATCTGCGAATTGCTGGTGAATCGAAGAATGATTACTGTGGATGAAAAGTAGTTATTTACGACAAGGATCCGGAAGGTTTTGTATTGTACTACCAACAATTTGACCGTCTGAAGGAAGCAATCGTCCAGAAGCGAGCAGCATTGTCCAAATGGAGAGAAATCGTGTTGCACCTGGAAAACATTAGGCCACATACAGTGCTAGTGCCTCGCCAAAAGCTCCAGGAGCCTGGTTGGGAGGTTTTTCGGCAATTTCTTGTCTAAAGCGAAAAACCTTGCTATTGAAAGAAATTCATTCAACAGATGTTTTGGAAAATCAACTGTCACAGTTTTTTTCAAAACGGGTAGAAGGTTATGAAACTATTTTCAAAATGGTCAAGTTATCGAACACAATAATGCATATTTGACTTAAATCGAATCATTATGACGACAACAATTTCATTTTATTTTTGCGATTTTAGAAATTCTTGCAGGTACAAGTATATATCGTTACGAGTATATCCTGAACAAGGTACATGAAGTTTTCCACAAAGAAAGCGTCGTAGACCCTGTAAAATATATATCTAAATGATCGACGAAAAGAGGAGAGTCCATCTGCATGTACATATATACACCACTAGTCTCTCAGTTTTTGAGACATCTATACAAAATTTTACTCACGTACCACTATTTCAAAGAAGTTGCTAATTTGTCCGATCCTAAGATATCGGACTGCCATAATATATCGCTGTCATACAAACTAAAGGAGCGAAATCAAATTCATGTAAAGAATATTTATATTTGTGTATGACAAACTCTTGTAGAACCACCTAAGGTGATCTAATGTCGGAGGCTCGAAACACACTGAAATTAAAGAGGCAATACTTATCCAACCTGCTGAATGCAGTGAGAGCATAACACTAGGAGATCGTGAACATGATTTCCTCAATCGATGACGATAGAGCAGACGTTCCATTCCCCGACTAAGAGGAAGTTCGAATAGCAATTACCCGTCTGAAGAACAACAACGCAGCGGGGGCCGAAGGATTGCCAGCCGAGCTATACAATTACGGCGACGAAGAATTGATAAAGAATTAGAATACGGTTAGACGAAAGCATGCCGGAAAATTGGAATTTAAGTGTGCTCTGCCCAATCCACAAATCAGGAAACTCCACACTCTGCGCCAAATACCGTGATATAAGGCATGAAGTCCACCGTTAAAAACTGATTGAACCTTATCAGTGCGGCTTTAGGAAAATATACAATCGAGCAGATTTTCACCGTGCACCAAATCTTGGAAAGGAGCCATGAAAGGAAAATCGACAAACACAATACTTTCGTCGATTTTAAAGCTGCTTTTGACAGCACGAAAAGGATTTGCCATTATAAGCAATACCAAAATCTCCGTTAGGATTGGAAAGTGCCTCTCCGAGCCGTTCGATACCAAACGAGGTCTCAGACAAGTGGACTATCTAGCGCGCGATTTCTCCAATCACCTGCTGGAGAAAATAATTGGAACTGCAGGGCTGAATTGAGGAGCACAATCTTTCAGTGTACAGCTGCTGGCTTAACCCGATGATATTGATATCATTGGCCCCAACATCCGCGACGTTTTTTCTGCTTTCTCCAGACTGAATAAGGAAGCAAAGCAAATGGGTCTGGTAGTGAAAACACGACGAAATGTCTCCTGTCATCAAACAAACATTCGTCGCACTCGCAACTTAGCTCTCACGCACTATTAACAACAATTGTTGCGATTTACATGAGTACCTGCCAACGACGGCCTTACCTCACGGTGCTTTCTTTGAAGCACATAGATCAATACAATGCGTTCATCAGCGCCCCAAAATATAAATGTATTGTGCACGTATATTTTGGTTTCAATTGGTTCAGGTGGATAGGGACACCTTAGCCGCTTTGGTTGGGTACGAGGCCGATCTAAAACCTCTGCCGTACTTTGGGTGGTCCGGCACCAGGCCGCAATGCGACTCCATATTGGATTGAATTTTTCAACCCTGCCTGCCTTTAGGTTTCAACCACAGCCACCACGAATCTCCACAAAATGCCAAACCCAATGAGCAGATGGAGTAAACTCCAAGGGGTACCTGCTCGCCGTGGTACCAGGTTAAAGCCTTTGGTAAGGCCTTGTAGCTTTTGCTACTACCAGTTGAGCCCCCAAAACTCAATGACTGGCGACATTTTTCGCTTGAACAACAAATATTTTTATATTAAGAATAAATAGTGAAGCCTGTAACATCATTTCAAGCTGAGTATTGTAGCCTATTTCTGACATAGACTATGCTGACATTTCAACGCAGGCCAAGAAAGAAAAACATAGTGCATATGGAATTTAGTCGCCTCTTATGACAGGCATGCTTTACCACGGGTAAATTCTAACCCTTACCCGCAGAGTGGATCTCACTTTTGACAGTCATAACTTCGAAGTCGTAGATAATTTCACCTATTTTGGAAACAGTATTAACACCAGCAAAAATACTAGCCTCGAAATCCAACGAAGAATAATTCATGTCAACAGATGCTTTTTCGGACTGAGTAGACAATTGAGAAGTAAAAACCTCTTTCCAAAAACAAAGACCAAATTCTACAGGTCGCTCTCCATCCCTGTCCTGCTATATGGTAGAGACGCATGGACGATGACAACATCTCATGAGTCGACGTTATGAGTTTTCCAGAGAAATGTTCTGCGGAAGATTTATAGTACTTTGCTCATTGGAAACGGTAAATACCGCAGTCGATGGAACGGTAAGATATATGAGTTATACGACGACATTGACATAGTCCAGCGAATTAAAAGACAGCGGCTGCGCTGGCTAGGTGATCTCGTACGTATGGACGAAAACACTCCAGCTCTGAAAATATTCGACGCAATGCCCGTCGGGGAAGCAGAGGAAGACCTTTACTCCGCTGGATTGTTCAGGAGCAGAAGAGCCTGCCTGCACTTGCAATAACGAATTGGCGCCAAATTACGAAACAAAGAAACGACTGGTGCGCTGTTGTTTACTCGGCTATAACCGCGTAAGCGAGTCTACGCCATTAAAGAAAGAGAAGTATGATATTATGCTTCAATGCAACCAAAGTTAAAGTTTTTAATTTTTATTCTTATTCTTATTTTAATGTTTCTCTTAGGTTTTCCAGGCTGTATTTTTGCTCAATACTGAGTGGTTTTTCTAATCTGAAGATGCTTAAAATAGTACAAAAAGCACACACTGCGCGTTGATAATATGAATATCTATGATGCTAATGAAAGAAGTCCACGCTAAAGGATTTTTTACGATCTGTATAATTGTACTTAAAAATATAAATCCGTACAAATCTTTTTTAAATGAGTAATGCCGCCTTAGCAAAGCATTACGCAACTAGAAATTGAACTGATATCACGATGCGGATGCCGTCTTGATTTTGCCGTTCGTTTGGTGAGTTGTTGTAATTTTTGTCTTTGTTTTTGTGAAAGGACGCCTGCAATGTGACCATGTTTATGTCATAAGTAATAAACACCAACGATACAAAAACGGGCAGATCGCAAGCAATGACCGTAACGGCAGATGAGGCGAAATGAAGTTGCAGAAGGCCATTTATTACAATGCGAAGACGCGTCGGCGATTAATCGAGGCAGATGCAAAAATGGCAAATGCGAATGAAATAAATAAGTATATATAAAATATCCACATAACTGTACGTGTGTGATTGCCCATATTGCTTACATTCACACACACATTGTGTTAAGTATTTGCTTGGGACAAGTTGAACTCGGTTGCAACATGACACCACCAGTGGCAGGTAGCTTCCATGCAAGTATGTACGAAAGTGTATGATGGCGATTATGTAACATTGGTTGAAAGTCGTTGTGGGGGCTAATCACTGATAAAAAATCAAATGAAGAGGAATCACCAATTCACACATTCATACGTTCACTTACATAAGCACTTACTTATGTCGTTAATGCCGCGTGTTTCCACCCAGCACAGCCAAAAAAACGGCAGCCGCAATGGCACATTGCATAAATCACATTCGAATTTTCACAGGCAAAATAAATGGCGTAACAAGAACCGTTAAGTGAACAAAAAGTCCCAAAAAACAGGATGAGCGATTAGCTAATAGGTCATTTGCATGCTCGGCGCTTGCAACAACGAATTGGAAATGCTTGGCTGGCAGTCTGGCAATATGTATGTATGTATGTACATATGTACTATATATGCTGTAGCGGGATCATGCTACGCAACTATATAGTATATAGTGAGCATATGTATTTTATTAATTTATTACGCGAGCTTATAGTAACTCCTTTCACTAAATATTTAAACAATATGCAACAGGCATTCGCACTTAGTTTCATTGATGATATATTTTTGTTAATTTACTAACACCAAATCAACTTTCATTTTCCGAAAAATTTAACTTTAATTTATACGTACTTACAGCATATTCATATTCGCGCGACGTTGCCCCAAAAGATTTATGGCTTACATAGCTGAAATGTGACACTTTTGACAGTCAACGAAAAAAATTGACAAATAAGTCGCAGGATTAAGGGCTTCCAACCAGTCTACCTGTCGGCCAAGTCTGCCCGCCATTAAGTGACTACGTAGATTTTCATTCTGAAAAAGTTAACGACTCCCAAATTATAGCGCCATAATAAAAAAGTATTAAATATCAAGATTTATGCAAAGAGCAGTGCCAGCAGGAAATTTGATATGCTTGAAATTCGGGGGAATGAAGTACTGAAGAAAAAATCGCTGGCAAAAGAAAGCATTAATTTCCACTTCGCCCAAGCTATCATCTCTTTATTAAAAAGGTTTCCATACCAAAAATAAATTTTGATCTGTCAGTTTGTTTGTTTGGCAGCTCTATGATGTAGTAGTTCGATAGCAAGAGATTACAACAAATGAGCATCTTGCTATAGTATTAGCGTATTTTCTGTTTAGATGCCCTTTCTTCCCATGTTCAAACAATACTGAGTCAATTCATTATCATAAAACAGTCTTTGAAGTTTTCTTAGTGCATAATCTTGCCTTTCTAATTCCATATAGCGAGACTATATAGCTCGAGATACAGATTACAAAAACCATCTCTTAAAAGAATAATGAACTGAAATAAGCAGCTTCCTGGAGCCTTTAGTCACAAGCCGTGCGCTCGAGATTAGTGTAGGAATACTTAACCTCGCTGCCGTTTGATTGAACTACTCCTTGATAAGATCGACTTGCTAGTCTGGTCAGGGAATCCTTAAGTTGCTGAATAGGAATAAGTCGGAGTTCTGTTGATTTGAAGGCAGCTATACTCCAGAGCATAAGATATAGTGCCACGTTAAAAACAGACAAACTAAATAGAAAACTTTTGACTCTAAAGACGCCGTTTAATTCCCGAAAACAAAGTCCTCCACCGCCAGTTAAATTTTTTATGATTTGACATCGAATTGTAAATTGTATACCAGCTTATG
The DNA here is from genome assembly GCA_037783105.1 of Bactrocera zonata. Classification (NCBI taxonomy): domain Eukaryota; kingdom Metazoa; phylum Arthropoda; class Insecta; order Diptera; family Tephritidae; genus Bactrocera; species Bactrocera zonata. Next base: position 645,320 of record JBAWJQ010004266.1, read on the forward strand.
TTTGCGAACCCTTGAAATACCTAATGGGTTATTTGAAGACAGTAGATACATGTACATTTAGGCACATATATACCTACTTGTATGTATAGTATATAAAAAATTCTCTTTACAGATACTTGTTACCTACGTTGACCTTAATGTGCATCACTCTGGGCGATTGAGCTTGTCATTTGTTGACACATTCACCAGACGATATTACGCTCGCTCACAGTTGGGTTGCAGTAAATCAAAACAACATCTTCTCGTGTTAACGCCGAAATTACTGGTCAGGTGATCAATTATCATATCGTGAAGGCGTTACTTGTGGGCACATTTAATGGTTGTGCTTTAACGAACGTTTACTTTATTGGATTACAAGGTTTATATTATATGGCTTATGTACTTTTCTTAATCCTTTCCGAACAACTAGCTTCTGAAATCGGTAACAAATACTTTTGAAAACGTGCCTCATCCCGTAAGCACGCATATGCCGATAATTTAGGTGGGTTATTCCTTACACTAGCGAAAATCCGTAAATGGTGTTTCATCGTTTAGAAACTTAAGAAACTGAGTATACCTATATACCACACATACCTAAAGAGATATAGTGGCAAACCCCATTACTTCTGTATTAAATTTAGGGTTTTAAAGGGTGATTTTTTTTGAGGTTAGGATTTTCATGCAGTAGTATTTGACAGATCACGTGGGATGTCAGACATGGTGTCAAAGAGAAAGATGCTCAGTATGCTTTGACATTTCATCATGAATAGACTTACTAACGAGCAACGCTTGCAAATCATTGAATTTTATTACCAAAATCAGTGTTCGGTTCGAAATGTGTTTATCGACAAATTTTGTTCAGCGATGAGGCTCATTTCTGGTTGAATGGCTACGTAAATAAGCAAAATTGCCGCATTTGGGGTGAAGAGCAACCAGAAGCCGTTCAAGAACTGCCCATGCATCCCGAAAAATGCACTGTTTGGTGTGGTTTGTACGCTGGTGGAATCATTGGACCGTATTTTTTCAAAGATGCTGTTGGACGCAACGTTACGGTGAATGGCGATCGCTATCGTTCGATGCTAACAAACTTTTTGTTGCCAAAAATGGAAGAACTGAACTTGGTTGACATGTGGTTTCAACAAGATGGCGCTACATGCCACACAGCTCGCGATTCTATGGCCATTTTGAGGGAAAACTTCGGACAACAATTCATCTCAAGAAATGGACCCGTAAGTTGGCCACCAAGATCATGCGATTTAACGCCTTTAGACTATTTTTTGTGGGGCTACGTCAAGTCTAAAGTCTACAGAAATAAGCCAGCAACTATTCCAGCTTTGGAAGACAACATTTCCGAAGAAATTCGGGCTATTCCGGCCGAAATGCTCGAAAAAGTTGCCCAAAATTGGACTTTCCGAATGGACCACCTAAGACGCAGCCGCGGTCAACATTTAAATGAAATTATCTTCAAAAAGTAAATGTCATGAACCAATCTAACGTTTCAAATAAAGAACCGATGAGATTTTGCAAATTTTATGCGTTTTTTTTTTTAAAAAAGTTATCAAGCTCTTAAAAAATCACCCTTTATTTACAGTTACAGCTATGCTGTTTCGGTGAATCGCTTTGCTACATTTTGTTCGAAACTCGTTGAAACCTCGCCTCAATTGACAAAGAAACTGGGGCAGTCGATTTTCATATGCATCTAAAGCGAGCAAAGTAATTCGTCACAGACAGGAACGGAAAGTAATCACTTATTGCCACATCCGGACTATAACGTGAATGCATAAGAAACTAATAAACAAGCTCACATAGCTTGTAGCCAATCACTAAGACCCGTGTCATACTTTTGATACACAGCTTATCATTTAGGATGCAACTCTGCGCCCTCACTGTCGATACCTCCTCCAGTGCATCATACTGCGGCGATCCCAGATGCTTACAAATGACAGTGTTGATAGTAAATCCTGAAAAGTTTATCCGTAAGTAGCAGCTCATAGATATGATTTTGATCGATTGTGTTGTATTTCACGAGCAGTTCACAGCTAGAAATTCAGTCCATGAAATCGGAATCGTTCTGCGGTACCAGTACCCTAATTTATATTCACATTTTCAACCATTTGGCTTACGTCTTCACCTTTATCGAAGAAAATCTGTTCAAAATGGCGTATTTTCTGTTTATTGGTGTCTATCTTCCTCACGTGCTCAAACAATACTGAGTCAATCCATCACAAAACAGTCAGCAGATCTCTTAGTGCATAATCTTGCCTTTCTAACGGCATAAAGCGTGACTATACAGGTCGGGATACAGTTAATAAATGCCATCTACTTATTAGAAGAATAATCAATTCAATTTGATTAGATGCTAGGTTCAATAGCTACATTTCCTGGAAAGATTCAGAATTATCTGTAATACACAATGAGCTCCGGCGCTACCAGTATGTGCCTGCGCAGCAACTGCGACTTAGGTTGTATAAGTACAAACATATAGTAAATGATCCTAGCTAAACATATTGAATATAATTGTCTCTTAAAATTAGGTTTTGGTACCAGAATTACTCTTTATATGTATGTAGATTGAAGATTTTTGTTTTGTTATTAAATTATTTTATGCTTACTGTTCGATTTCTGGCCAATTACAATTATGTATACCACTTACTAAGAGATATAGAAGAAACAAAGTCAATCGGTAGTATGTATATCTCAATATATATCAAAGCTGAGACAATTTTTGGAATAGTTTTTTTAACTTTGGTACAAAAATTACAGTACATTATTCAAAATTCGTCCATTTAACATCGCTAAGATACCTTCACAGTTAGGACAGCATATAACGGGTGCTTTTAAACGAATGGTTCTGAATGAGTCTTACATATATCGTAGTTGCTGTTTTTGACTTAATTTATAATGAACTGAATTACTGCGGAAAAGCTTCAGTGAATGGGCCCTAAGCGAGATGAACACCGATTACGATTTGCAAAAAAAAAAGTTTTTGTTCAGCGGTGAAGCTCATTTTTGCTGGAATGGAGAGTTACTTATACTTATACTTATACTGTCACGCGTTGCTGTGGCTTAATTTTTTGTTATATCACATTGTTGTAAACTTTTCACGGGGGACAGTTACCCCTCAATACAATGAAATTATCATATACGAACGAAGACGGAAACGTCAAAGCTGGCATAAGAACCCACTGGATTGGAATTTGAAAGGGAAGGAAAAAATTATCATACTATGTATTTGGTAAGAATTAATTTAAAAATAATTTTTGGTATTTAAATTTCTAACAAATAGTTTTAAATCTTTAAAAATAATATTCAATATTTTGAATTATCAATACTTTTAATCTAAATTAAATTTAGCGCTAATTGGTGCACAATATTTTTGGTTAATCCGTATTTAGCTAACACAAATAGATTTGACGGTTTTCCTACACGTGAACATGCAACATATAGTTGCCCATGAGAAAAACATGGATTTTTCAAATCTAAACCACAAATGGGCGTTGTTTGGCTTTGAGATTTATTTATCGTCATTGCAAAAGCTAAACGAACTGGAAATTTTAGCTAATGAAGGCTATCGTAGAATCCGATGGTATCATTGGAATAAGTGGGAACTGGACCAATTTACCTTTAAACTTTCCAGATAATATGGTTGCTTCAAGAATATTTCCGGTGATCTTTTGACAGCCAGACTCGGTAAATCATTCTTTAATCGAAGATTATGTGGTGACATTCCGGGTATATCTAGTGAATTTCAAAATTCAATTAGAAAACTTACACTCTCATTTTCATTAAGAACAGTATCGATTGATTTAAAATATTTCAGATCGTTACCAGGCGACCAGGCAACTGTTGAATTTGGAAGTTAATTTCGTCAACACCAACATTTTTGGCTGCCAAGATAGCCCGCTCACTGAGCCAGTTATAATTTAAGTAATTACTCTGTATATTCGGAAAATTAATCTGAATCAACTAATTTTTTCCTCAAGAACTTCTACTTAATTAGTGTAGACACCGCTTACGCGATTATAGCCGAGTTAACAACCGCGCTCCAGTCGCTTCTTCTTTTCGCTACGAAAAGTGCATAAATTATTTGGCAGTTTAATGCTCTTTCAACACGCTTGCGTCGTGCCTCTCTGCTTCGAGCGTTATCCGTTAGCTCTGAAATATTCTAAGAGATGACTTTAACTGTTGGCCGGATTGAGTAAGTATTCCATAGATGGCGCTACATTAAAAACACAAATTTAATAGCATAATACATACGTATTGCCGAAACTAAGTGTAACCTAAATTTTTTTATATTTGAATATTAAAATATTTAGTGACTATGCTATTAAGTTGTAGCTTATATAAAACGTTTGTATTTTTAACATGGCGCCATCTGTTAGAATCTTTTGGAAATAACAAATAATTCTGACTGTCGAATAATACACAAATAATTTGCAATAATATAATGTGCGATTATAAACTGTCCTATTGCCATCCTGTCTCTCAAGTTGGATCAAATTGCTCACGGTGTGCAATCAAATTTAAAATCGGTTCAGTAGTTTAGGCGTCCAAGCGGACAAACAACGTGACACATGATTTATATACTTATATAAAATTTTTACTTATACTTATACTTATTATACTTATACAAATATAAGTATATATACTTATACTTATACTTATACTTATACTTATACTTATACTTATACTTATACTTATACTTATACTTATACTTATACTTATACTTATACTTATACTTATACTTATACTTATACTTATACTTATACTTATACTTATACTTATACTTATACTTATACTTATACTTATACTTATACTTATACTTATACTTATACTTATACTAAATATATCAATTCCAACCTAGTGATTCTGTCTCACTGGTCTCAATATGAATTTACATTCTACAATGGCTAAAATTAGTCACGCTCTAGGCTCTCTCTATGAAATGTTCTTATTCACTGCTCTCTTGGTGACTTATTGTCGAATATATCAGTTAATTTATTTCTTTGGTTTATGAAAATATGTTTTTATTTTAGAATTAATTGCGCTAGATCAAGAATTCTCACAAAAGATTATTAGAATTACGATCCTTGTCGCTATGTCCTTAACTCTACTTAATTCTATTTAACATACTGCTGCATATATATTTTTGTACTCTTAGCGATCTTTAAAAAAATCTTCAAATCCAAATGTAGGAAGTTATAAAAGAGATAGGAAATACAGAGGAGAAATTAATTGTTTATTCGCTGCATGAATTAAAAAAAAAAACATTATAAAAACTTCGCGCTACAAAATTCAATCATATATTTTTTTTTCAATATTCAATTAGGATTATACAAAACAGAGCAGAGTTCAATTATTTATACATACATATGTATATGCAGAGCTTATAAAACGAGTTTATCTCACTTACTACACAAAAGGGAGCACATATCTATGAAAGAAACTAACTCTTTTTTTATCCTAAAATGTAAACCAAGAAATAGCACTAAATTGAATCTGTGACTAAGCAAATGCCATTGCTTGCTGTGGCAGCTGCTGCTAAACGCTCATAGCCTCAACATAGCCAATACAAATGCTAACCTTGCAGACCTTGCAGTGCCAATTTGAGTGCCGTTGCATGTCGAAAACATTAACACAACAACAACAATAAATACCACGAAAAAGGAAAAATGCCAGCAGGCAGTGTGATTGCAATGTCGTGGACACGTTGTCTGGCACTTTGCAAATTTTGCTTTGGCCGCTGTCGAGTTGGACTCTTTTCGGTTAAGTTTGCAATTTTTGGCACTCTTCCGTATTCACAGCACAAACGCGAAAATAGCGAAAAGAAAACACACAAAATACCAGTTGAGGCGACTTGAGGCAGCAATTGAAGGTTTCAGGATATTTTTAAACAATCGAACATATATATTAACACATAAGCACACACGCGAGATTTCCGATTTCGCTCTTTTCAGCAGTTTTTGAACTCCAACAGCAATTTATGCTTTCATGTAATTTTCAATTGAGTCACTGTAAACGAATAGGAAATGCGCTTACAACACCGCATTGGCCTGCATTAGCCAGGGAAAACGTGCAGATGGGCAACGTGGCCAAGACATTCGCCATTTAGCGGGCCAGCCAGGCGGCGAAGGTACGGACCTGCTGGTCGTTTGAAGGCAAAAGGCAATCAAAGATGCTTTGCTTGCTTGTGAATCTACGGAGCAGCGACAAAGTTTGGCAACATAGTTAACAATTTTAAATGGGTTAGACAGTGATTTGATTTCTTCCTTATTCGATTTTTATACAACCGCTCAGCCAGTCGGCGACTCCATCCAACTTGGATGATTTGGTTGTGTTTCGGTTTCCTGATGACGGCACGGCAGAGGAAGCGCTTTATTTGTACAGCTGTTTCGTTGGAACTTGCGCGTTATGCAATCGATGAGGCAACAGCAGGCGGATCCGATAAGGTGGGTGGCTTGGCAAGACGAAAGAGCGCGCTGAGCCGTTGCTGTGCGAATGCCCCAAAGAGACCATCAAGTTGACGTGGGTAATGTCGCGCTGTTGTTTTTGTTGTCATAGCGATTATTTTTGTGACTCGAACTTAGTCTCACATTCGTCTTCCTGTCTGCCATCTTCTCGTAGCGCATTTGCATGTTGCACAAGCTACTATTAATTGCTGCAACGCCGCCGACGCAACGCGCTCACATTTTGCTCAAAATATCTAATTAGACTTGTACCAAAAAGCTAATGGCCTGTTCGTCTGTCAGTCACATTGCTAATGTGGTTTTGCGCTTACCCCGGGCGCTGGCATGTGCGGGTGGCGCGTGCGTGTTGTTGCGCTCAAATGGCTTTTCACCAACGAATCTGCAACAAGTGCGCAACATTCCGCACGCGGATGTAGCATGTTGCTTGAATGACGAGCTACCAACGCAAACCGCATTCACATTAGCGTTGGCAATGGCTGTGCCGGTGCGGCTGCGGCCTTTAGGCGCACGTGGTGCGGCGTCGAGCCACTGTCGGCGCTCCCATTTTAGCGGGGGGACATACAAATTAGCGGGTGTTTATACGTTAGCAGAGTGTGTTGACTTGCAGTAGAGCACTCACAGTGCTAATAGGTCTGGTTGTTCATATGAGGTGGGTGACATTTTGACTGACGGAAAAGGAATTCAGTATCCATTGACAAATAGTCAAGCAAAAAAAAAGAGTTCAGTTAGCTAGAATATGAGGGCTCAATTAATTCTTAACTTTCTAGGCTACTGGACACATATTACAATATTAACATAAGCAATGAAATAAGTAAGAGGAACTGTGGTATCATCAAGTCTTCTACTTCCTAATTGGCGTTGACACCGCTGACGCGATTATAGCCGAGTCAACAACAGCGCGCCAGTCGTTTCCTCTTTTCGCTACGTGGCGACAATTGGATATCCCAAGCGAAGCCAGGTCCTTCTCCACTTGATCCTTCCAATGGAGTGGAGGTCTTCCTCTTCCTCTGCTTCCCCCGGCGGGTACTGCGTCGAATACTTTCAGAACTGGAGTGTTTTCTTCCATCCGGGCAACATGACCCAGCCAGCGTAGCCGATGTCTTTTAATTCGTTGAACTATGTCAATGTCGTCGTACATCTCGTACAGCTCATCGTTCCATCGATTGCGATATTCGCCGTGGCCAATGCGCAAAGGACCGTAAATCTTTCGCAGAACCCCTCTCTCGAAAACTCTTCAGGTCGACTCATCGGTTGTTGTCATCGTCCAAGCCTCTGCAACATATAGCAGGACGGGAATTATGAGCGACTTATAGAGATTGGTTTTTGTTCGTCGAGAGAGGAGAATCAAGTAGAAATCGAAAAAAAACTTTTCTAAAAACTTGCCTTTAAGGACTTGCAATCATGATTAAAAAATTCAAAGGTCACTGAAAATCTCTAAGGGTCGAATTAAAAGATCGAGTTTAAGTGGATTCGAGGAGTTCTGGGTGTTCAATTGAAGATACAATTCGGATTTCCTTACGGTGTATGAACCTTTCATCACAACGGAGTTGTGCCAATTATTTCCGACTCTCAGTTTGCACTTGTCGTGAGTATATGGATGTGTCTCTACGCCTGATATTATTTGTAACCTGTAGGATGACTTAAAAAATATCAAGCTTTATCGGTTAATGTTTAAGTTTACCATTTCTTTTACTGTATCAACAGACAATACAAACTAAAATTTGTGGTAACAACTTATTATGAGAAACAACCTGTTCGACCACTTTAGAGTACTGTAAATCTACTCTATATTGATATTATAAAAATTAATTACTACAAGGACTGGAAAGTATTCGGCTTGACAAGAAATCACACCACAATCAAAATAAATCTATCATTGAGTCGTTTCACCCCATCTAATGCAATTTTTATCAAATACTTGTATTTGTGTTGTTTACTCGCACAAACCGAACTCTGGCGATTCCTTCTCTGCCCGACAGGGGAGCTATGAGTGGGAAGAAGCCGTTGAAGGAGAGGGGCAGTGAGCTTCTTTACGGATGGGTCAAAGCTTGAGGGTAGGATTGCAGCCATTCAGATAGCAGTAGAACTGTTGTTCCGGAGTCTCCTTCAGAAAAGTAACCATTCTATCAGATAGCAGAGCTTCGATACTAGCATTAACTCATTTACAGTGCATTCAGAGTTCGTCGATGAGTGTCTAACTTCACAATCGCAGAAAATTGTAAAGCTGATGACCTAACAAATAAAGGCACCCTAAAACCACCATTGGTGGAATGGGAGTGGGTTGGTGTTTCCGTATCCCCTTGTGTTGTACTACTAGATTGCTTGGATTGTTTTCTGCGCTGTACCACCATCGGTACTTGCGCTGTTACAAAAGCCTTTTGACCCAAGACCCTCATTTGGGGCTTTTAGCTAGCTATTGCCCTATTGACGTCCATGTTGAAAGGTTGGGAGTCTTACCAAACGCCGTTTGCAGAAGCTGTTTAGAAGAAGATGAGGTGGAAACAACTCAACACTTCCTTCTTGACTGTCCTGCGTTTGCGAAGTGGACACTTAAAGACTTGGACTCTTCAGACATCCCACCGAACTGGGAGAGTTGAAATTAAATGCTTATGCAAACTTGTATTGGCTACTAATCGTTTTGCTAATCCATAAGTCCGAAAACAGGAGTTCTTATTTGCTATGGATTCACAAAGGACTACATATACCAGTTCACGTGCGAGGGCTTATTTTCTTACCTAACCTAACTGTACCTTAAAGTGCTCATCTTGGGTAAAAATAGGCATTAAGTTTGTTTGGAATTTGTTTACGTTGAATCTCACATAAATTGTCTGTCGCTCGATTCTATAAAATATAATAATAGAATTTTTAATAAAAAAACACGATAGTGAAGCTCTCAAACACCCTCATAACATCGTAACGGGTTATGAATTGTGGATTTATACATATGCAGCCGAAAGTAAATATCTATATACTGTATGGGTGTTTCCAGACGAGCCGAGCCTAGAAAAATTTGTTCGAAGCACTAAAACGGGACATAGAACAGTAAATTCTGAGTGTTACGTAACCATTTGTTTACCAGTTGTGTTTCAAGCAATCACGAAAAGCAACCGCCAAAGACAGTCCTCACGACAATGTGATTTTCGATGATCAATATTTGTTTTTATTCTCTAATCCCGAAACATAAAGGCAACCCTCGTAATACATATTTATATTTAAGGCAAGGAAGTATTCTAGTGTTTTGGGAAAAACTTAACACCATAGACAAGCTGGCACAATGACTGAATCAATTCCTGTGGAAATGTTTACGTCTTCTGCGCTTTCAGCGCCCAAGGTCACGCACTAGCCTGCTAAAACGAGGAGCAGCTGCAAATGGTAACTTTATATATTTCCATTCAACGCAACAACAACAGAAACAGTTTTTTTTATACTGATAAAAGTTTCGTGAGAAATATTTACTTGTAAACACTTTCTCTTGGAAAAAAGTGTGTAAATGAAATGCAGAAAATTCAGCGCAATGTCAGCGGGGGTGTTAAGGGAAGAAAAAGTTCCCACTAACCGAATGCATAGAGAAAGATATCAGCAGTTTTGTGCCCCATCTACTAAGCGACACGCACAGCGATGAAGAAATGGTGCGAAGGAAAAAAAGTATATATATATATATATATGATTGTATGTGTGTAGAAGTATTCGAGCCAACAAAGTTTCAATCCCATTGGTTGTCAAAATGCAAAACTCGGTGCCGTCAGTTTTGGTATGCAGATGCAGCGCAGTGTCAGCCTTACTTGCAATATGTACTTACATACTATATAACAATCCGCATAAAAAAATAAATATATGTATGAACGTCTTTATGTAGACATGTATTTAAATGCAAGAAACTCAGTTGTGGAAAATACTTGTATATACTAACCAAGCCGCGGTGGCACAATGAGCCAAAAAAGCAGCAAGAACCCCGACATGCAAATAACAATAAAAGCAACCACAACAATAACAAAAAAAGCAACCACAACAATAACAATAACAGCTGAGTAAGCAACTGAAAGCAGCAATTGCAACAACAACAATCATTTGTTGGTTTTTGGCGCACAACTGTAAAGCAACAACTACTCCCATAACCAAAGATATGCAAATGCACATACTTGTATGTATAATATGCATACAGATATATTTTTTCGATTATTATTTTTTTCATTTCTCTCCTTTGTCACCCGCTCGCCGGCTTGCAGCATCCTCAGACTGGTTATTTGGCTTAATTTTATGCTCAATTGCGGCAATAAAAGCGAAGTGAATACATTTAAAAGCAATTAGCAATGAAATTGCGCACAACGAGCTCGTTGCAATGCAAAACAGTTGCAGCAAATACCAACAACTGCAACACATTCGGTGCACGAAAATTGCAACAAATATTTATTTGCTGGTTGTTGGCAATGCGACGGCGATGAGAAGTTCATTATATAGGAAATCCCACCGCGGAACTAACGGCCCTTCGCGAATCAGCGCAATAAATATTGCATCTGTTGCGGCGCTTGCATTCCACTCTGCTTTGCCACTTGCAATTTTTTTCTCAATTAAATTTTCGATGTGCATCTTTTGTTTTCGCCTTGTTTGCCATAAATGCGCTAACGTATGCGATGTACCGTTGGATGATCGTGATGCTCGTAAAAAGAATAAGAGTCGCATTTAGAAAGGCGACGAACTGCGGCGCGAAAATTGCGCATTGAGCATATTTTAATCATATGAATTGAGACATTTAACAGAAGCAAAACATTTAACAGAGTCATATTTTAATGAATTATGGTGTTATTGCTGTCCGTGCCTGGAATCTGCGCTTTTGATGTTATTAATACAAGTAAAAAAGGAATCAATTAGGGTGTGAACGTTTTATACTTTTCCAACGTCCATGGAGAAATAAAATGTCTATCATATTGACTATTATAAATGGCATTAGGCAGCCGGGGATTGAGCCGATATTATTACCAGAAACAAACAAGGATCGAGTGTAACCTAATTTGCAGGAATCAAACTTGGCGAAGTCCTGGATGCTGGCAAACCTTTATAGTCAATAAATTTTGCAAAAGAATTAAACAGTCATTGTTCGCTGAAATCTTGAATAAATTCAAACCAAATTTGGTATCTTCCTCACTTATATTGTTTTATTCCTATATTTAAGCTCGCGTCAGATAATGCTATATTATTCTACTACTAGAAATCAAATTTTAGGCAGTTTTTTGAATTTTATTTAAAAAAAACCAAAAATATTTTTACTATCCATTTTTTTATGGCGTTTTAATTGATATCTTAAGAATACAGAAAAAAATTGTACAAAAAAATATTAAAAATTAAAATAATTAGAGGGGGGAGGGGGAGAGACAGGTGTAAAAAAAATGGCGCATCCTGGTGACATTGATCCTGACTCTCCTGGTGGTCGGAAAAAAAAAATCAAAAGAAATTCTTAAGCAGTAAGGATGCTGTTATAGTCCGGGAGCACGGGAAAATTTTTTTTTGAAAAATTGCGACTGCCTGAAAATAAAAATCATTTTGTACGCTTTTTTTTGGAATTCCTGATTTTTTTTTAAATATTAAAAACAAAAATTTTAACACGATATTGGTAGAAACCATAAAGGATTATATAAAGAAGGTTGACACAAAATTTCAAGTAAATCGGTTATATAGAACTTGAGATAATGCCGGTACCCTGTGGTTTCCCACAGTAGTTTCGAGAAAAAAGCGTTTAAAGTTTAGGAAACAATTCTAGTGAACATGGACGCCACCTCACAAAATTGGCTGTATCTCGGAAAATAAGTCGAATTTTGAAAAATCCTTCCAAGGTCATATTTTGGAAAGTCTAAGCTTTAAATATATGAAAAAAAGTCGAAAGTCGAAACATCTTCAAATTAGTGATATCTATGGGATATTACCACGAGTGAAGCTATATTACATTGAGATAATGTGGAAAACGTCAACTAGAAGATCAAAATTATTTATAATAGAGAGATGAGGTTTAGACCAATTCCATCCTAATTCAGCGCTAAGATAAAGAATTTTAAGAAAACTTATCCATTAAGTTTCATTAAAATATCACATTTTGACGAACAAGAATGGCTTAGCACCACGTGAAAAGACGGAAATCATTATTGGGGCAGATAAAGGGAAGGGCAGATTGTATTAAGTTGGATATTGCGCAGGTATTCGTGGGAATGTTTTATCAGAAATTTTTTAAATATACTACTTACTCACTTACTTAATGTTTGTTAGAAAAACGATAATCATTATAAAAAGTAGGAGCAGCAGTAGCAAGAAGTTTGTGGAAAAATAATTAATTCATTATAACGCACCAGTTAATACTTCGGTGCTTGCTCATGAATTCTAACGCTACCCCAGCCTCCTCACTCGCCAGACATGACTCCGTGTGACTTCTCTATTTCCAAAAATAAAGATAACCTAAAAGGGCCAACGGTCTACAAGCATAGATCTCATTAAAGGCATATCGCCGAAAGAGCTTAAGGACAGCAAAAAAAAAAATCGAGTTTAGGAAATGTTGAAGGCGACAACATCAATGTAGGCAAATTAATACATTTTTCTTTTTCAAAAACCTAAAAAGTTCTGTTATTTTTTATAAAGCACTTTCTAGTTTGTGAGATATGTGATTTTACCTAAAGGTGGTCTCACACTTATTATAAAATTTTGACACCCGCCCCAATGAAGCCGACTCGTACCATCTCGAGTGTAAAATTTAAATTAACAGATAACGGTGGGGAGTGAGCGGGTTTATCAAAAACACAAGCCTTCAATGACAAAGAGAGCACGACATCTCTTCGAATGATTTTGGTGGATTTCTCGGGTATGAAACCCGTTCTTGCTCGACTCGTCTCGATAAAGCTGAATTTTTTACGCATTAAGCCACTTTTGCGGCCGAATTTAAAGCTCCGTGGAACTGGTGTAAAAACCAAGAATTTCTTTCCACAATTCCGCCCTTTTTAGGCTCTCTTTTGGCACGATATTCGCTCGATTTATTGGTTGTTTCGGGGTCGTAAGCATAGATCCAAGTCTCATCGCCAGTTATAATGCCTTTCATGACACCCTGGTAGACGGAAAGCATCGTTTCACACACTTCAACGCGACACCTTTTTTCCAAAAAATTCAACGTTTTCGGTACCAGTCGAGATTTGACGCGCTTGAGGCCAAAAACATCCTTCAAAATGGTATTGGCTGAGCCTTTTGATATGTCAACTTCATCAGCAAGGTCTCTAATTGTTAATCGTGAGTTTCGTCGGTTGAGGTTGATGGTCGCCCTGGACGCTCTTCGTCTTCGACACGTTCACGGCCGGCTTGGAACTCACTATACCACTTGTAAACATTGTTTTTAGACATAGCCTCATCACCAAAGGCTTTCTGCACCATCCTCAACGTATCCGCAGCAGAAAATTGATTATGTAAACAAAATTAAATGCAAGTTCTTTGCTCAGCAAATTTCGACATCGCACAAAACGAAAAACTCACTTTTAGCAGCTCACAAAACGACACGTATCTCAAACACTAATGAATATTTTGACATGAAATTTGACATAAATGTGACTGACAGTACTACCAACCTAAAAAAAAAAAAAACAAATTATTCTCCAAATCCTTCGACGCGCGCAGTTTAAATTCAAATGTCACCTTATTTTTTGGGCACAGTAAGTATACACAATCCTATAATAAATGCAAAGTGACCCTAGGGCACAAGCCAGCAACGCATCAAAAATGTATGAAACAATTTGCCACGGTTTAGCAAATTAGTTGCACCATCTCGAAATTAAAGTCGTAAAATTTAAAATGCAGCGAAATGGAGTAAATCTCAGCTCACAGAAAAACTACGCATACAAATATTAGAGAAGTTAGTAATGACTTTTTTACATTTGGTCTGTGGTTGCAATGCAAAATGTATGTGAATGAAGGTGTGAAAATGCTTGAGGCAATTGGTGTTGGAATATCAACATGAACTTTCAGACTTGGCTTTCAAACACACTAGCCGAGTGCACCCCGATAGCTCCATGGTATACGTACACTCGTGTAATAGTTTTTTACACAATAGCTATTACGCTTTTGTTTGACTTATGATGGAAGCGCTACTTTTTAATGGGCCACATTAAGCGCATAATTGTTAAAGAAGTGGAGCATAATTGAAGATATTGTCCGCAGTGTTTGTGTGAATCTTGTAAAATTACATGTTGAAATAGCTACCTTAGTTAGTAATTATTTTTGAAATTGTTTGGTATATTTTGGTCAAGTGTAATACACTAAACAAAAAAAAAAAACTTTCTAAAAATATTTGTGAAATTTATGGAGTTAAGTTACAGAAAATTTTATTCTTCTTTGTTCTTTGAAGAAGAAATAAAATTTTCCTTTTCTTAGAGTTCCGTTGAAAATATTGCAGAAGAGTTGTAGAGAGTCAACTTTATCTCGAATAGAAGTACCTGAGTGGCACGACGTATTCAGTGAAGGTTGCGAAGCCATCGAAAATTTGCTTAATGCGATTGAAGGACTTACATTAAGCAAGTTTTCGATGGCGTTCCCCTCTGGTAATGACAATAATATCTTAAATATCAGAGAAACAGCAGAAGATCTTAACATTCTTTGTCAATCCACTAAACGCATTATGCTTAATAACGGGTAGAGGTCAATTTTATTTCATCATCATCTTTATTATCAATCAAAAAATGGTTTTGAGTCAATACAAGCAAGCCATCGTTAAGGAGCAAAGGATCATAAATCTTCCGCAGTAACTTTCTCCCGACCATTTCTACGGCCGATACTTCCCTGCCTCTGCTCCATATAGCAGGACGAGAATAATGAGGCACTTGCAGAGTTTGGTGTTCGTTCGTCGAGAGAGGACTTTAATTTTCAATTGCCTAGTCAGTCTAAAGTAGTACCTGTTGGCAAGAGTGATTCTGCGTTGGATATCAAGACTATTGTTGTTGTTGGTGTTAATACTGTCAACAATAACGTGGGAGTCAAGTCGCGAGTGCGATGACTGGTTCTTTAATGACAGGAGATTTTTCGTCTTGCCCTCATTCACTACAGGACCCATTTGCCTCGCTCCTTATCCAGTCTGAAAAAACTAGCAGAACTATCGCTGCGGTTGTTGGGGCCAACAATATCAATATAATCGGTGTACGCCAGCAGCTGAACACTATTATAGAAGATCATACATTCTCAATTTAGCTCTACAACTTGTTTTCGATCCTGATGGAGCTTTTTGTGATGCTCCACGTCAGCTTATATAGCTATATATGTTTTACGGGGATACTAAGTTCAGCTATAACGGCAAAGAGTCAGTTCCCTTTATGCCGTCGAAGTCGGCTTTAAGAGCCACACTAACAAGATGCAATCGGTGTGTTCACACTACGCTCGATCAAACCATATGCTTGATATTAAAGAGACTTATCCAACGGTAATTGGCACTGATTATAGGGTCCCCCTTTTTGTGGATTGGGCAGAGCACACTTAAATTCTAATCTTCGGGTGTGCTTTTAACCGACAATATCTAGAGAAGAAACTGACGCAGGCAACTTGTATTTGAATAACTCGGGTTCGTCATATCCAGCCACCTTTACTGCCGTTCAGCAGGCTGAAGAAGTGTTCCCTCCATAACTTCAGTATGCTCTCAACATCAGTTCCTAGACTTTACGTCCTACAAGAGTATCCCCCAGTCTTGAAAATTACACAACTACTACATAATATTTGTGAAAAATCGGTTTGAAAATCGTACTACACTCACGCCTATTTGTCATATAATAAAATTTTAAATTCGACCTGATTATTTCATTTTACAGTGTACGACAGAAGTATCAGTGAAAATATCGCTGAAGCACTGTACATAAACATCGCCCATAAGTTATGCTATTTCAGGTAATAAATTGGTCGAAATAGAATAATTATTTACTAATTCTTAAATTATGAATATGCGAACCTGAGTGCAAATACTTAGCTAGTTTTAAGGATTTTTAAATTTCCGGTTTGACTTTATATCCTATATATCGGTCAATTTGTGAGTCATATTCATCAAATACCGATAAAATATTTTTTCTGTTGATAACATATTATGGCAAAATTGGATCAATTTAGACCTTACCTTAAACCTTACATGCCTTATTTCACCCTTCCTTGCCTTGCCCCAGAATTTAAAATGTTTCAATTCATTCGAACTTAGCTCTGTCCTAAATAAGACCCTTGGAAACATTATTCATTCCCAAAACTAGTCCATACCATTAAACCATTTATATATTATATGATTTGTCGCAGATGTCTGAAATATACCAACCAATTTTTCCATTCCAAATCCATTAACTATTTAGCAGCAAACCTTTCAATTTGACCCACGTACAACCAGTATATCAAACATTATTTTCAAATCCGCCAGTATTTTCTTGCAGTTAATTTCTCGGACGCACATAGGCATAAGAGCGGTAATAAATAGCCATCGCCTTCGTACAATTTCAGCAATGCGTCGGCACTAACGGTTCAGCAACGCACTAAATCGATTTACAAGGCATTCGCCTACAACACACCGTGTGCGTCTCCTTCATACCATCGACACCGGCCTCCCACCAGCACAACCAGCCATTAGAGCAGCGAAGCAAGCGGCAATGTATAATTACGCGTACTACGAGTGCTTTTTAATGGCACACTCACCACACAGCCATTGGCAGACTATTATTATTATTACTTATGCGTTTGAATTCGGCGACTAACACCTATCCACCGCGAACACCACCGCGCGGTGGCAAATGGGCAAAATGTGGTGCGGTTGCCTGGCACTTAAGAGCAGATAATTTATACTCACACATACAAATACATCCATGAGCAAATAATTCATTGGCAGGGTGCGTTGCGGAGGTTGTGGGCGTGTGTGTGTGGGTATTGGCGTCGCCTACACTTGTGTGAAAACGCTTTTATTAGCCGTTAGTTGAGGGGCACGCGAATTATTTATCAAAAATTTAATTGTATCGTTGGCAAGCAGTGGGTGCGAACTGCATGCTAGAGTGGAGGCGAGTGCTGGGCGACTTTAATTCACACGGCGGATTCTGTGGACGCTAATTTTGGTTGTTGTGCTGGTCTCTATTAAATTTGAAGTATACACGTTTCTTGTTGTTTGTGCAATTAGCTTTTATTAAGCTGCTTGTAGTTATTGCTGTTCATTCTGCCAGTTTTAGCAGCGGTTTGGCCACCGATGGACGCATCGCTAAAGGCAAATTTCAAGTGACCACACCGCACACACACACACTCGCAAATTGGGTTAATGTGCCGCAAAGTGGCTGTGGTTGCAGTGGCGGACAACGTCACGTTGCCACTGCCACTACGCGGCGCGATTATTGCGTATTGCCGCTGTCACATAAAGTGGCACTTTGGAGCCGCCAGCACACGCACGCTCCTCCAGTATATTTACACCGTTTACCATATATATGTGTATGTATGTACCCAACTATCTTTATCTACATTCACGTTGCTGAAATGCTAATTGAGTTGCCAATTCGCTGTCATCGCTCTGTTCGTATTTCCTTCTTGTTAAATGCGTCTTCTATTTATATTTTCCTCATTGCTTTCGGGTTTATCTTTAGCGATTCAGCCATTTCGTGGGCAGTCGAGTATGCTTGTTGAATATGATGCGCCACTTAATTATTGAAATTGCTAATCTGCAGCTTTGCGACTTGTGTAAATGGTCATTTCTCGAGGTAATTAACATTTTAATGGGCGTGAGATAAGACTTGAGACTTGACGTACATTACTCTTGATTGTAGATTAGTATAAATTTATTAGGCATGTTCTAAATTTTGCCGAATCATAACAAAAAGGGCAGTGTTGAAATTCAATTAGACAGAAGAGAAGAACTAACATAGACTTAAGACCACTACCCACGCTCACCGAATCGAGACAATATTTTTTTTTTCATACATTTCCACAACTTTTTTATGTTCGCGTAAATTTCGATTTCCATATGCCAATTAGTATGTATGTGTTTGGTAGCAGTTTAATAAGAACATGAACAACTTGTTTGGCGGTTTTTAAATGTTTATTCAATGCACTTATGGCATAAATCTTCAAGCGGATTTTTTTAGTTTCGGAAACCGAAAAAGGCTTATTGGTAGCCAAATCTGGCGAATACGACAATTGAGCGATGACTCTCGTTCCGTGTTTGACCAAAACATCAGTCACAATCATCCTTGAGTCTTTGAGACCATCTGCTTTATCTCTAATGCCAACACAGTGATTTCCAAGCACTGTTTCTTTAACTTTTTCGATGTTAACGTCATTAACATACACAGAAGGTAGAACGACTCGCATGAGGCAAGCTTTCGATTACTTCGAGACTTTTAATGAATGCTTTGTATCTGCAATAAACAAGATTCCCCAAAATACATCTTCAAGATTTTCAATAATTCCGTAGCCGTGATTCTATTGGAACACATAAAATTTCAAACAAAATCCTTCTTGATTTTTTCATCACCAATTAAACTTAATTAAAGTTTGGCTGTTTTGGAGAGTCTAATTGTGAAAATTATTTGTTGATAAACATACCCCGGAAGCACGACAAAATATTCAGCTCTTTTCATTGCTTACTTTGTCTGTAGCAGTCTCTATGGTTAGACGTGGTTTGTGAGCTGGCGATTTTGTTAAAAATATATTAGATCAAAAATTGCGCTTGTGAATTCTTGGCCAAAAAGTTGTGGACAGCAGAATGAAATATTTATCTAAACTCCGAGTTCACCCAAATTCATTGGCTAATGCTTTAGTTCGTTCCTGCGAACACGCCTAAAAAGTAAAGATATGCATGCCTACTAAAAGCAATGAATCACCAAAACACCTCAACCACTTGCTTCAGCTTGTCTAGTTCTCAAACAGATTTAAGATTTTATAACTTATTTTTCAGCTTAAAAAAAACAGATTAAATAAGTAAAGAGTCATAGCTCTGTTTGACTTTTTGCTATTTACAAAACAAAGAGAACTGTTAAGTGCCGTCGTTTTACGAGATACTTAATGAGAATCAATGAAAGAGATCAAGACTATCCCAAAACACGAGTTTGAGTTTTTCTAAACAAGTAAAGAAGGGCTAAGTTCGGGTGCAACCTAACATTTTATACTCTTGCAACTTTCAAAAATCAAATCCAGGGAAGGTGTAAGACCAATCATATAGAGTAAGGACAGCCGGATGTTCGAAAATCCTGATATTAGTTACATGGGAACTAGATCAAGTTTTCACTCAAATTTCTCTTTTTTAGACACAAAGATACACTGTTATGATTAAAACATGTTCTCTTATTTTCATTGGGATAACTCACCTATTGGCCGACATAGTATACGGTAGAAATTCACCCGGATGTTCGAAAATGTGTTTTATTATATACATACATGGGGGCTAAGGGAAAGATTGATCCGATTCAACCTATTTTTGACACACAGACATACCATTATAAGAGAAGGATTATCCGTTAATTTCAATTATATATACTATATAACACATTGACCAACTATAGGTACCGGGGTCTAAATATTCGGTACATAGTTTTCATTGGATTTAAACCATTTTTGGTCATAAGGTGGCACACACTAAAGACATGCAAAGTTTTATCCCGTTATATTATTTATAATGAAAGCTAACTTGTTTATAGAGACATAAATGCGTAGATGAAATCATAGGTCAACATTTTATAAAGATATACTTTCTTAAAATTTCCAAGAAATATTTGGTATCGAAGAAAGCGCTTTCCCAAAGCCTTACTTTAGTTGTGTTTATTGCTAAAAAGTGTGCAGTTGGCAACATTACAGCATTTCACCACAAATCAGTAACTAAACCAAACTAAGCTTTTCACTTCTAACGGTGGTGTTGGAGCGGAAACCAAATTCATGCTCATTCACGGGCAAATCATTAATCACATTCCTAATGGTTTCCTTCACCGCTAATGATTAAGAGGCTTGAGTTTGAAAATTCCACCATTTGAACTACTTAACAGCCGTGGAGTGTTAGAAAGTCAACAACAACTGCAGTGACATCCATTAAATACGTCGAAGCATTAAAACCAGTATTTATTTATTTCGATTTTTCATACGTTTTGTTGCGCGCATAGCAAAGTGTGGCACATTCTGCATTCCTCTTAATTTATTTAATACACTCGAAAAGCGAAATTTTTTCTCATTCATATTCTGAAAAGCTTGATGTAAATTGCACTTTTTATACCTTTTTTCAGGCGAAGGTGCGGCAATTACTACAATACGGAGGTTTGAATTATATTGCTATTTGTTACTCCTCACGACGGGTGGGAAATTCGGGAAAATTTTGAGTGAAGCTTTTAGAAGGAAAACCAATTTTTCACTCAAAATTTTCCGAAAATCATCGGATTTGTAGTTCTTCCTAAGGTAGGCTCTTTCCGATCAATTCTGATTTATAATATGTTATTAAGTAAGAAGCTCAAAAAAAAGCTTTATTAAAGGAAAATTAATTTTAAAAAGTGCTTCATTTGTAAAGTTTTCATTCCTTGACCATTGTAATGAATCCAAGTGTTACAGTTATTTCATTACCATCTTGTATGGTTGACTTGGACTGATCCATTTAAACCAGACGCTGAAACCAAATCGATAAAAAAATACCAGATCGCTACAAAAGTAGACCGACAGGGACAGCAAACGATGCCATATTTTTTCTTACTCTTCTAACATTTCTCTTCAATAGGGTTTATCATTTCATCCTGCAAAGATATTCCAACAACAAATCGAAAGTATTAAAATTGCCTATCGAAATTCGGAATCAGTAGCCTCAACTTTAAGAGCGCTACGCCCAATTTATGGTCGTCATAATCGTCATGTCCGATCAACAATTGAACGTCTAGTGCAAAAATTTATCTTCACAAGTTCAGTACAAAAGTTCTTGTGGTAGTGAGACAAAAAGTGTATGTAGTGTCGAGAAAAATGCTGCCGCTAGCGCATTAATTGGGAAAAATGCAAATCAGTCTCTCACGTCGTTCTCAAGCGTTGGGCCGCTCTGTGACGTCGTTGTGGCGAATTTTGTGAAAAGTTATCGGCCTACATCCTTACAAGATCACATTAATGCAAGAACTGCCGCTTGACCACCAGAATCGTCATATGTTCGTAAATTGGGTTGAGCAACAACTTGAAAATGATCCGGATTTTCATACAAAAATCATCTTCTGCTATGAATCTCATTTCTGGCTGAATGGCTTCGTCAATATCAAAATAGGTAGCAATCCACACGTACTCCATGAGTCACCATTTCATCTCGAAAAAATTAACGGTTTAGCGCGGTTTATGGGCCGGCGGCGTCATTGAACCGACTTCTTCCGTGATGATCAAGACCAGCACGAATGTGAAAATACTGGGAATGATGTGGACTTGGACAATATGTGGTTCCAACTGGACTTCGCCACAAGCCACACATCAAATGTCACAATATATATCAGAAGTTTGGTGAACGTGTTATCTCACAAAATGGCCCAGTCAATTGGCTACTTGAAAACCGTCGAAAATTGAATTCATCATCTGAACTTCTGCAAGCATGTCCGTGATGGCCATGCAAGAGAAATCGAGTTCCACACGTAATGACACGGATTGTACTTTCACAGGAATAAAGAATTTCACTGATATACCAAACCGGTTTTATTTTATTTAAAATAAACTTTTGTAGCGCTCTTAGGGAAAGCCCGTTACCTAGTTGGCTAATGAACTATTTAACGAACTTAATTGTTGTCAAAGAGTCAAATTTGTTCATCAACATTTCTTTCAAAGTTATTATAACAGCCAATCTTCGTAACTTCTGCAATTTCGACACCAGTAACTTCAATTGCAAGTAAACGTTTATAAATTTTAAAAATCAACAGCGTCAATTTGACATTTAGCCACACGCATAATGTCATTAATATTTATATATATGAAAATCAAAAAAAAAGAAGAAGAAGATTGTAATATGTCCAAACCAGACAGCAATGTAATACCCGTACAAACATCAACCGCAATTGCATTCCTTACGCCAACCGTCGCTCATCTTCGTTGGAATTCAAAAGTAATTATGCGTTTTTAACGAGGTTGATCTCAATTACACATGTAAGTACTTATGCGCCTGTGTGTGCGTCGATGTATTTAACCATAAAACAAGTCAAACTTGAAAAACTAAAACCAGCTCAAACAAACATTAACAAACGTGAGTTATAGGAGCTTTGCTTAAAAGAATCTATGAGAGCACCACGAATGTGCATGTGTGTGTTTGTGTCAGTAAAGGCAAATTCGCGTTAAAAAAAAACACATTTTAACTAAATTTTTAGAAGGTGGCCACACTGGATGGCCTTCCAGCGGCCTGTTGCGATTTCCATTCAATTAAAAGCCAGCGATTTACAAAAAAAAATGCCGTTAATGGCGTAAAATAAGGCGAGCGCAATCTAATTTTATGTTGTGCCATAATGAGAGACCGACGACCACTTTTTAAAACAAAATTACACGCGTCTATCGGTGCGACTTACAAAATAATTCGGCAGGTGTCACTATTCTGAGCGAATTTACATATAAATTTGGAGCTTCAGGCGAGAGATGAGCGAAGTGCTGATGGGATTCTTCGAGTTATTTAATAACTTTACATATGTTACGTCACACTTTTGTAATGGGTAATCTAATAGTGTGTTTCTCACACCATAACTATGCTTCTTCCCTTCAATAATCGCATTTTTTCTGAAATAATAGAGCCGCTGCTGCTGACAATACGCTTGTAATTCGCACAAACGCAAACTAATTGCGGTCAACGTAACGTGACAGAGTTCACAAGTATTTATGGTAATTATTTATGACTTTTTTGTGCCTCATTTCTCAAACCAACTCTTTCATTAGCTGAATGTTTTGTTTTCAGCGTTTTTCTTCGTTGATATTAATAGCGACAATTGACGAGTCAGTCTGGTTACCGAGTCAGCTTTTCAATTTGTTCGACGTAATGGGAATGAATATGCATGGACTGCCATATGTATATTGATTTATGGATTGTAATTATTATAGTACATGTCTTTAAGCTCGATTATGTAACGGGTGATTTTTTTGAGGTTAGGATTTTCATGCATTAGTATTTGACAGATCACGTGGGATTTCAGACATGGTGTCAAAGAGAAAGATGCTCAGTATGCTTTGACATTTCATCATGAATAGACTTGCTAACGAGCAACGCTTGCAAATCATTGAATTTTATTACCAAAATCAGTGTTCGGTTCGAAATGTGTTTCGCGCTTTACGTCCGATGAGCGATGAGGCTCATTTCTGGTTGAATGGCTACGTAAATAAGCAAAATTGCCGCATTTGGGGTGAAGAGCAACCAGAAGCCGTTCAAGAACTGCCCATGCATCCCGAAAAATGCACTGTTTGGTGTGGTTTGTACGCTGGTGGAATCATTGGACCGTATTTTTTCAAAGATGCTGTTGGACGCAACGTTACGGTGAATGGCGATCGCTATCGTTCGATGCTAACAAACTTTTTGTTGCCAAAAATGGAAGAACTGAACTTGGTTGACATGTGGTTTCAACAAGATGGCGCTACATGCCACACAGCTCGCGATTCTATGGCCATTTTGAGGGAAAACTTCGGACAACAATTCATCTCAAGAAATGGACCCGTAAGTTGGCCACCAAGATCATGCGATTTAACGCCTTTAGACTATTTTTTGTGGGGCTACGTCAAGTCTAAAGTCTACAGAAATAAGCCAGCAACTATTCCAGCTTTGGAAGACAACATTTCCGAAGAAATTCGGGCTATTCCGGCCGAAATGCTCGAAAAAGTTGCCCAAAATTGGACTTTCCGAATGGACCACCTAAGACGCAGCCGCGGTCAACATTTAAATGAAATTATCTTCAAAAAGTAAATGTCATGAACCAATCTAACGTTTCAAATAAAGAACCGATGAGATTTTGCAAATTTTATGCGTTTTTTTTAAAAAAAAAGTTATCAAGCTCTTAAAAAATCACCCTTTATAAACGGGTGCGAGTTTCTACATTCGTAATTTTCACAGTTTACTTAGAATATACCTCGAAGATAAATAATAACATTGTCTGCCTATGAGGCTTCTGAGAGAGTCTTGCTAAAGTGAAAGAGGGACAGGGTTACAATTTTGTCTTATCGTAAGAAACCGGAAGATTCGTTCGGACAACCAAATGAAAGAACACAGGACCTAGTAAATAGATTTGTAAGCACTAATACTATTGATTACGACGTGTGTTCAAAAAGTATCTCGAATTTTGTGTTTTTTCAAAAATTATTTATTTATTCAAGAATATCTATTTTGTCCCCTTCAAAGTAATCCCCATGAGATATTATACACTTGTGCCAACGGTTTTTCCAATCTTCGAAGCACTTCAAAAAATCATTTTTTTTTTGTATCTTCTTCAGCTCCTCCTTCGATGCCGTCTTTATCTCGTCAAGAGAAGCGTAACGTCGTCCTTTCATGGGCCTCTTCAGTTTAGGGAACAAGAAAAAGTCACAGGGGGCCAGATCTGGGGAATACGGTGGCTGCGGCATCATTAGTGTGTTGTTTTTGGCCAAAAAGTCGCGCACAAGCAACGATGTGTGTGAGCAGGGGCGTTATCGTGGTGCAAAAGCCAATTTTTGTTCATCCACAAATCCAAGCGTTTCTGGCGGATTGCTTCGCGCAAATTGCGCATAACTTGCAGGTAATATTCCTTATTGACCGTTCTTCCCTGTGGCAAAAACTCATGATGCACCACGCCCCTGCAATCGAAGAAAACTGTCAGTTACGATTCGCGATACTTTTTGAACACACCTCGTATTTGAAAAGTATTCTGAAATAACGGTCTCACTTTCTTCAAGGAGAAAGATACTGTTAACATGCAGGATGTTGTCATTGTTGTTAAATGCCTTTAGGAAAATTGGATTTTTGTCGGTACTCATTTGCATTGCGTGTAAAAGGGTGTAGTTATAACGGGTGATTTTTTTGAGGTTAGGATTTTCATGCATTAGTATTTGACAGATCACGTGGGATTTCAGACATGGTGTCAAAGAGAAAGATGCTCAGTATGCTTTGACATTTCATCATGAATAGACTTGCTAACGAGCAACGCTTGCAAATCATTGAATTTTATTACCAAAATCAGTGTTCGGTTCGAAATGTGTTTCGCGCTTTACGTCCGATGAGCGATGAGGCTCATTTCTGGTTGAATGGCTACGTAAATAAGCAAAATTGCCGCATTTGGGGTGAAGAGCAACCAGAAGCCGTTCAAGAACTGCCCATGCATCCCGAAAAATGCACTGTTTGGTGTGGTTTGTACGCTGGTGGAATCATTGGACCGTATTTTTTCAAAGATGCTGTTGGACGCAACGTTACGGTGAATGGCGATCGCTATCGTTCGATGCTAACAAACTTTTTGTTGCCAAAAATGGAAGAACTGAACTTGGTTGACATGTGGTTTCAACAAGATGGCGCTACATGCCACACAGCTCGCGATTCTATGGCCATTTTGAGGGAAAACTTCGGACAACAATTCATCTCAAGAAATGGACCCGTAAGTTGGCCACCAAGATCATGCGATTTAACGCCTTTAGACTATTTTTTGTGGGGCTACGTCAAGTCTAAAGTCTACAGAAATAAGCCAGCAACTATTCCAGCTTTGGAAGACAACATTTCCGAAGAAATTCGGGCTATTCCGGCCGAAATGCTCGAAAAAGTTGCCCAAAATTGGACTTTCCGAATGGACCACCTAAGACGCAGCCGCGGTCAACATTTAAATGAAATTATCTTCAAAAAGTAAATGTCATGAACCAATCTAACGTTTCAAATAAAGAACCGATGAGATTTTGCAAATTTTATGCGTTTTTTTTAAAAAAAAAGTTATCAAGCTCTTAAAAAATCACCCTTTAGTAGTTATAGTGGTGTGGCTCTACCCGATTCCTACTTTTGCGTTCTCGCCGCGCTTCTTGGAAACGTAGCAACCCTTGTGTAAGATGCGGTAGCCAACCTGTGTGAAACCTGAAATCACAGCCAAACGAGTACAAGCTTTAGCGGAACCACCTCAGTTTAAGGGTTCCCTGAAGTCTAATTGAAGCATCTAATCACCAGAGGTGCGGCTGCTTGGCGATTTTAATACTAACACTGGCGATTTTAACACTAGAGTGGGCAAAGAAGGCATTCAGGCTCTGTGGCGAAGCCCTTCCAAATGGCTTGAGGCTGATCGACTTTTCTGGGGCCGAAATATGATTGTTTGTAGTACTAGATTCCAGCACCCGATCGAAAAGTTCGAAACCGGATCGATCAGATACATGAACGGCATGTCTCCAGTGTTCTTTCGACAGCACAAAAAGGAACTGCCTCTATGTCGCTTTGTCTGAACTTGGTATCGTGGCAAAGCTAATACGGCTGTGAAAGCTGAGCAACACAAAAAGCTCCGTCAGAATCAGGACGAATCGGGACTCGCTATCATGTGACTTCTTCATCTTATTTTTAGCGAAAATAATGCGAGCTGCAGGCTGAATAGAAAAAGTACAGTCTTCAATAAAAGTGTAAAGTTTCTGGCCTCAACAACCGCGTCGTTAATTCTGGAAGTGAAACGTATGAGTCCGGTTGTGAACGAGAACAAAACGAAATACTTCCTGACATCAAACAAACAGTCATCGCATTCGGGAGTGGACTCACACGTCACTATTGGTGGTCATAACATTGAAGTTGTAGGTAATTTCGTCTATCTTGGAACCAATATTAACACTAACAACATCATCCGCCTTAATCCACCAACGCAGAACGGAGTAGGCAAATGAAAAGTAATGTCCTCGCTCGACGAACAAAGGCCAAACTCTGCAAGTCCCTAATTATTCCCGTCCTTCTATATGGTGGGAAGGCATAGATAATGACATCATCTGGTTAGTCGGCTTGAGGAGTGTTCGAGAATTTGACATAGTTCAGCGAACCAAGAGACAGCGGTACTTCGGTTTGGCTCCAAATAACGTAAAGAACAAACTGACGCACTGTTCTTAACACGGCAATGATTGCGTAAGCTGTCTCTACGCTAGTAAAGAAGAAGAGGAAACTATATCATTGAAAGAAAGGAGAATGCAACTTTCTAGTATGTATCTAGGCAATCAAATACTCTAGAATCGAAAAGTATAACAGTTAGAACCAGTTCCGAGTTGTCATATTAGAAATTTACTACTGACCCTGTATACCTACTGAGTGTAAAATTCAGGAAAGCATTGGGCATTCTGCAAATATCTGAACGTTACGAGGATCTCATGGTTCTAAATATATCGAAACAACTTCAATTGATGATTATATGTGTTGATGCTGGTTCCAGGGTAGATCCCTCAAAAATATTGGTAATAAGTTATTGTTAACATTTAGGTAGGCCCTTAAAGTTTTGCGTCCACCTCTACTTTTATTTTGCCAATAAGTTGGAAATACACGAAAGAATTGGTTGAACATTGTTAAGAAAAAAGCTTCGAGCAACACAAATGGGAAAAGCTGGTTCTAAAAAGGCGGTTCGAAGGAATGAATATGCCACTTAACTTTGCTGATATGGTAAAGAAATAATTATGCAAGCGAAAATAGGCCTCAGAATAAGTAAACTTCCAAGTTGATAGTGTAGAACTGTCCGCAGCGTACCAAAATAAAAACATTCTGTATCATGATAAGTCCACACTTCTCTACCTACCTGGAAACATGAAATATCCCAGGCTTTTACATCCAAATGCTGCAAGTTATCACAAACCGATGCCTTCGCAATATTGACCGCATTTTATTGCCCATCACTATTTCTAACTCGGTCTTATGATCACGCAAAAACCCGATACATCTGTGAGCCGAAATTCTCTTAAGATAATTGCGCTGTCTCGGGCAAGTTATGGACTCAGTCAGAAAAACCTCATTCGTAAATAATCCACAAACGGTACGAGGAAGCACTTGTAATCCATATAAATTCGAATTCAATAAAACTGTGCTAAAGTAAAATAACTTCGTTTACATAAAACGTACCAATCAAAAACCGATAATAGTTTTGATTGAAACAGTTTTTAGGCAGCTTTTGCGGCAAAAAGAAACCAATCAAAATACTGCAGTAAAAACAATTAAAAATAGCTTAACTAGAGACAGCTGGTTGGGAATTGTTGCTTTGGATTGCAGGCAGTCCCATGCGCAGATTTTTAGCATGAACTATCACGTACATATGTATATATAAATAAACCCATAAATGTAAGTATGTATGACTGTTTTTATACATAAACAGCCCGATGACACATAACATCATTACAATACTAAATTCATAGCGCTCAAACAAGGGAGGAGGTGGAGCAAATGCAGTGGCACTATGCCAAATGCGAAATGCAGCCAAGTAAGGCAAAACAAAGCGTATAAATGGTGGCAGCAGATGTTGGCCACAACGGGCAGGCCAGCCAATTGACCAACTAACCGACTGCGGCTCGACAAGTCGGATCGCCGTCAAGTGACTTAGAGACCAGTGTGTGTGTGAGCGTGATGCGCCGGGGCGAGATGAGTTCAGCTGAACGGAGCTAACTGATGACCGCATGACCGCTGTTTCAAAGCTGCCACATTCATTTCTGTTGCACGCAAACTACTTGGTCGCCTCAGCGGGCAGGTCGCTTGCCGTCTGCAGCAGGCGTTCTGTGAAAAGTGAAAGGAAATCAGCAGGCTTTAAAGCAAGATGAGCAAAAAATTGTAAGACTTTGTTCATAATTTTAAAATTCTTCAAAATCTATGTCGTCTCCTTCAAAGTAATCTCCTTGGCCGCAATACACTCGTGCCAAAGTTTGTACCAACCCTTGAAACTTTTTACGAATAGTTTCGCGCAAACGACGCATAACAATCAAATAGTATTCTTGTTGATCGGAAGGAATTCGAAGTTCATCACACCTCAATAATCGAAGATAACATAACCTTGATTTTTAACCTGATTTCACATGAGTTTTTCACCTTTGCCACAATATTCGGCAGATTGATCAATTTTCCGAGTAGTAAGCCTAGATCTGAGACTCCTCGCTAGTAATAGTACGTTTCATGACATCGTGGTAGTATGAAAGCATTGTTTGACAGACGTTAACGCGACGCAGTTTTTCGAAAAAATTTAGTGATTTTAGAACCAATTAAGCTTTCACTTTTCTTGAGTCCAAAAATCTTTCAAAATGGTTTTCACTGATCCTTCCGTTATTATAAAGATGTCAGTAAGATTTCTGAATGTTAGTAGTCGATTTTCAAGCCCCAAGTCAACCAAGCAAGCCTTTCCAACATTCTGAACGTTTCGGCACAAGAAATTTGATTCCACAGATGAAATTTAATGGAACTTTGTTGAATAATTTCAGTCGTCGTAAAAATCTCCGAATGCACTTTACGTACTTCAGAAAGACAAAAATAGAAAAAAATATTTCGACGAATGGATTTTTGCGTGAAGTTTAAATCAAAAGAGTCTTACTATTTTTTGCCCACAACCGACGACAAAAACAGCAATAACAAAATGTTTAGTAGGCGAACACGCATACGCATGAGGTTAGGCATAAGTGTATATGTGTGTGTTGTCCAGCTTGCGCTTGACTATTTTGTTTTTGTGCTGTTGAAATTTAATGCCTTTGTAGTTAGCATTTGATAGTTGCACATTCTAAATGCGTGAATGGATTTAATTTGGGATTTCTTGTTGCTTTTGCTTCAAAATTTATCAGACTTTAAGCAAAAAGTACACTTAAACTAATTTCTACAATTCTATGAACACACATGCGGCTCGTTGTAAACAGCAGCTGTGGCAACAACGAAAAATCAGCTTCAGTTTTCAGTCGTATGTGTGGTTGGTAGTGTGATTGCATTTGGTCATATGTTTTACTATTATTTGCAATATACATATTTATACATTTAATTTTCAGATTATTCGAAAGTTAAATTTTTGCCAAATTTGTTTGGCAAAGGAGCTTAATTAGCCGAAAAACTCCTAATTGGCAATATATAAGAATTTAAGTACACATGGTTAGCTTTTAAATCGATAATAAATAGCTTAATATTATTTCGCAGAATTTAAAATTAATTGAAAACAAAAATAAATTAATAATATAAAATGGTAAATAGTTTTGGGTTCCAAAAATGTATATAATAGTACTGAACAAAGTCTGACTTAATCGTTCATTTGATTGTTTAGATAAATAAACATTTAAATACTATTGCGCCCATTTGAATTTAAACTGCGCGCGTCGAAGGATTTGGAGAATTTTTTTTTTTAGGTTGGTAGTACTGTCAGTCACATTTATGGTAAGTTTCATGTCAAAAAATTCATTAGTGCTTGAGATACGTGTCGTTTTGTGAGCTGCTAAAATGAGTTTTTCGTTTTTTGCGATGTCGAAATTTGTTGAGCAAAGAATTTGCATTAAATTTTGTTTACGGAATCAATTTACTGCTGTGGATACGTTGAGGATGGTGCAGAAAGCCTTTGGTGATGAGGCTATGTCTAAAAAAAATGTTTACAAGTGGTATAGTGAGTTCCAAGCCGGCCGTGAGCGTGTCGAAGACGAAGAGCGTCCAGGGCGACCATCAACCTCAACCGACGAAGCTCACGGTCAACAAATCAAAGATTTGGTCTTGAAAAACCGTCGATTAACAATTAAAGACCTTGCTGATGAAGTTGGCATATCGAAAGGCTCAGCCAATACCATTTTGAAGGATGTTTTGGGTCTCAAGCGCGTCAAATCTCGACTGGTACCGAAAACATTGAATTTTTTGGAAAAAAGGCATCGTGTTGAAGTGTATGAAACCATGCTTTCCGACTACCAGGATGTCATGAAATGTATTATAACTGGCGATGAGACTTGGATCTATGCTTACGACCCCGAAACAACCGATCAATCGAGCAAATATTATGCCAAAAGAGAGCCGAGACCAAAAAAATCGTGACTGTTTTCTTCGATTATCGTGGTGATGTGCATTATGAATTCCTTTCAACCGGTCAAACAGTCAACAAAGAATATTAGTTGAACGTTATGCGTCGTTTGCGTAACGGTATCCGCCTAAAAAGGCCGGAATTGTGGAAAGACAATTCTTGGTTTTTACACCACGATAATGCACCATCCCATACTGCCCTCGTAATTCGTGATCATTTCGTTCCGCAACCACCATATTCACCTGATCTGGCGCCGTGCGACTTCTGGCTGTTCACCAAGCTCAAAAAACCGCTCCGGGGACACCGTTTTTATACGATAGAGGAAATTCAAACCGCAGCGAAGACGGAACTGAAGGCCATCCCGGAAAGTGACTACAATCAGTGTTTCGAAAATTGGAAAATCCGTTGGCATAAGTGCATTGCATCGGGAGGGGATTACTTTGAAGGGGGTGAAATTGATTTGGAAGAATAAATAAAGAATTTTCAAAATAAATACAATGTCACCTTATTTTTTGGGCACATTAGTAAAGGTGATTAATTTAAAGGACACAAAATATATATTCATACACATAGTAAAAGTAACGCTTAATTTCACAGAGTTGCATGGCAACTCTAAAATAAATTTATTTGTAATTAAAAGCGAATTCGGCGATTAGTTGTTTGCGATATGATTGTGAAAGTTTGATTGAAAATTTCGTAGCGGGATACTCTATAAAAAGCTCAAGAGTGCTTTAATTAAATTACTAGGTTACATGTAATATCGCCTGATTGATAGGTATCATAAAGATTGTTAAAACAAGTCTTTTGAAGGTCTCTACTCAGAAGACTAAGGTCAATATTGAGATGAATATAAATATAGGTATATATAAGTGATGACTTTCCTTGTTTTAACCTCCTTGGTCTCATAATATCAAACATCTCATAATTTATTGCGAAAACGCTACTTAAACTCTACTTGAAAGTACCGTTAAATCAATACCATTTATAAATATGTTTAAATCCTCATTTAACCAACTTAAAACTTTTTTTTTTTGTTATTTTAATCCTCTCAAATCCGCGTTTAAACCATTTTTAAATCAGCTCACGTTGCACCACTGCTTATGGTTAATTAGTTTGTTGCTGGCTTCATCGTCAGTGTGGCATGTACTCGTGTGCTACAAAACTATATTCCTATGTTGCAATGCAATCAAGTGTCACTTCATGAATAATTTACTAAACTATGTTGCCACTACTTTTACTATGCACATTGTTGTTGTTGTTGTTATTGAAACAGTTGCCATGGTTGTAGCAGACGTACTATAAATTTATTGTGTCTGCCACAGCGTCCATTGTTGCCCACATTTGTGGCATATTGCAATGATTTTACCTATATAGCTACGGCTTAGTAAAAAACGCACACACTTTCAGAAATATGCACATTCACACATGTACATATAAACTTCCACATTGGTCTGCGTTTATTTGTTTGGGGTATACTGGCGTGCCGGGGCGTCTCCAGTTGCAACAGTAGCGGCGGCAACAATGTAATCATTCAACAAGCGACCAGTGAGCAAATAATGCGTACAAGGACTGATAGATCAGTTTGTTTAGCAGTCGTATGTCATAGATGACCAATCTAGTGAATCATTTCTACGGATGTTATACCGTTGCTTTGAGCAATAATCTTTGCCAAATTTCGTGAAGTTAACTTGTTAAAACT
Organism: Bactrocera zonata; assembly: GCA_037783105.1. Classification (NCBI taxonomy): domain Eukaryota; kingdom Metazoa; phylum Arthropoda; class Insecta; order Diptera; family Tephritidae; genus Bactrocera; species Bactrocera zonata. The sequence goes on from JBAWJQ010004266.1 coordinate 678,355, forward strand.
TATAATTTTCCTTAAAAAGAACTGATTTCGATCGTTCAGTTTGTATGGCCGCCAAATGCTATAAGAGTCGACAAAAGCACATGCAAAATTTCGGATAAATATCTAAAACCCTGAGAGACTATAAAACGAAATACGGCAAAATCTGTTAAGGGAATAACTATGACGATAGGTTGTTCAGTATTTTACAGTTAATATTTGCTTCAAAGGTATGATTTCTGCGAATAAACTTATTTCTTTTATAAAAATTAATTTTATTCCTAAATACATAGGTTGCTATATATATTCCTGGATTAGGCAACACTAAGTGTTGCCAGGTGCAATCTGACATTTCCATTGGAAAGTTTGACATTTTTTAGCATAACATCACTCAGAACGTTTTGTCATTTAATCGTGAATTGTTTTATTTACAGGGAATTAAAAAATTCATCTCGGCCAAAAAATGGAATTAACTCGTGAACATTTTCGTGCGATAATTTTTCACAACTTTCGACGTGGATTATCACGACAAGAGTGCATCGATGAACTAAAATCTTTGTATGGCTATGAAGCACCATCCTATAGCACTGTGAAAAACTGGTACAACGAATTCAATCGTGGCCGACGCTTGCTCAAAGACGAATTTCATGAAGGTCGTCCATAAACAGCCGTTGTGCCAGAAAACATCGATGCCGTACGTGAACTGATAATGCAAGACCGCCATGTAACATACCTTCAGACAGAGGCATGCCTATGCATTTCTCCCACCGCACACTTTCGATCAGAGATAAAGAGATATTTAACTCCACTCTCACTGGAAGTGAGAGAGCAATTACTAAACGTCAAAACCTACTGAACTTTGACAGCTAATCGAGTTCAGTAGGTTTTGACGTTTAGCGATTGGAAACAAGTGATGGCCAGATTGAAATCCTACCAAAAAATATATAGACGGAGGGATTTGTTGCATCGTTCAAGACCACTTATAAAAAATGTAAAACAATGAAAATTAAGTAAATTTGTGATATTTAAAAGCATTTGATGAAACGGTTTGTAATTTAAAGCATCATAGTATTATTTTCAATGGAAAATGAATAAAAAAATTTAATGAATGAAAGCTAACAAGCTTAAGTCCTTTTATTGGGTATTGAAAGGTCAAAATTCAGTTCTTCTAATATACTTTAAAAAGATTTAAATAGTTTCTCCATGCAATAATTAACCACTACATGGTAATTTTTATTCGTACTAAATGTTGGGTGTTTTAATTTAAAATGCTCAAAAATTCTTATTTTGTTCGATCTGGCCATAATGGAAAATGTTATAAAAAACGCTTATTTTGAGGCGCTCTCACACTGGAATAAGTTGAACATCCCTTTATTCCTGCATTCCATATTGCATGAACACCTGGCCGTAAAAAATATTTGTTCTCGTTGGATCCCGCACAATTTGACAATTGCTCAAAAAAAGGCTCGTGTGGATTGGTGTAAAGAAATGCTGAAAAAATACGATCGCGGTGCGTTAAAAGACGTTTATAAGATCGTCACATGTGACGAATCATGGATCTATGCGTATGAGCCCGAAACAAAACAGCAATCGACCGTGTGGGTCTTCCAAAGACGAGCCAAATCAAAAAAAAAAAAAAAAACCATTTCATTTTCATTGATAAATATGCCTATTTTCATTATTAGGCAGAAATATATATAGCAGCCCTCGTAAATGTTTTTTTGCTTCCAAATAGGTCTCGGTCTCGATGCTTATCACAGCCACTAAAGTTATTTCCAGCAATCTTCCTGCCCTTTGGAAGCCAGAATTGGAAAATAAGAAGTAATTTTGACATCCTATTCGTTTCATTGATTTTAGAAACGGAAATCTACTATGTAATGTGGGACAACATTTTTTGGACTTCCAACTTCATCCGTCAATATTTGCGAAACGATAAAAGCTTTTCAATTGATTGGTAAGTTTTTTGAAAAAATGTCGATCGTCTTTGATCCGCAAATTTGATTACAGAAATTTCAAATTAGTTTTGAAACCACTGCTGCGCAAAGTTTCTAAAAGCTTTGTTATCAGATGAAGGCAACCTTTTAAGTTGTCGGAAACGTGATCAACATTGGGAAACCCATGCATTGTCCATACGACGATGTCGATAGAAGCAAGGAAGTGTCTAGAGCGGAATACCAAGGAAACAATAGAGCATGCACTTTAGGATGCACTGGAGGATGTATCGATAATGAGACCGTAGAGTCTGTTAAAATTGGCGTCAAGCGCAGGCATCCTCTTGAACCCATCACCTGAACTCCATCTGGTATCGCAAAGGACCAAACTGGTCTATACGTTTTGATCTTTTACGCTTATTGGCCTACCAGGTTAACCTATCCTAATCCAACCTTTGTTATCACATTATCAAAAAAAAAACAGACTGGTTAGAGTCCCAAAGTTTGACAAGTTCAAAAATTCTTATATTTTTCACTGAGCATTTGGGTTCCTAAGAAGTCGCCAGAAAACTGTCACATAGGTCCTGCTACACACCAAAAGCACTACTAAATGAAACTAGCTGTGCTCTCCCTACATATTTATATCAGCTGACTCAATGCGGACGGCTCATTGCATTGTATTTTCATGTTTTGTATTTTTATTCCTTCTATGTTGTTTTATTTTCACTTCTCTACACGTACACTAAAGCAGAGGCAGCAAATGCAACTTGAATTAACTGGAAAAGCGTAACTGAATTTTCTTCTTCTTCTCTCGCTGCCATTATGCAATTTGGAATTCCAACAGCGGCAGCAGAGAAAATAAAACAAGCCGACATTAATGAGTGGCGGTTGCAACGGCAAAGATAATAAATAAATGGCAACGTCCAAATAGCGCGCATCCAACAACAAAACAACAACCACAACTCTACCAGTTAGAGTCCAAAAGCAAAAATAATAACAGCTGTAATCGACAATGGCAACTAAATAATGAAAAGTGAGAGGATTCCCAGTAAATTTTGTGTTGCTGCTACGTTGCCTTTGTAACGGAGCCGACGTGCATCGGAGCGAAGTGGCAATTTACAAGTCTTTTTGTACCTAAATACTGGTGCATCCCATATAGTACATACATATAAACGTACATATGGCAATTGTGATTATCCTACATGAAAAACAGTGAAATAAAACGTCTGCAAACTGTAAAGTTATACGTGCATAAGTTGTAGAACTATATTAGAATTATTCCTAATTGACGCTGTAAAAAATATGCTCGCTGAAAATTTTTTTTGGAAATTTTTCCAGTTGACTAGTTTCTTTTTTCAAAGATAAAAATGACTCCACCACTGCACAACCCCCAAATATTTGAAAGAATCTGTCTCAACACAAAACTCTGTGTGGATATTTGACATTTAATGCCACAATCAAAACCTACCATCAGGATCATCAGCTTCTTTTTAGAATATGGTCGACCTTGCCCGATAATTGGAATTTAAGTGTGCACTTCCCAATTCACTAAAAGGGCGACTCCAAAATTGGTGCGAGCCTCGTCAACATCGCATATAAGGTTCTAACGAGCGTATTGTGTGCAAGACTGAAGCCCACTATCAACTGCCTGGAAAAGCAAAAACTGACCAAATAAAAAGAGAATTGACACACACTACCTTCAAACCTGCTTTTGACAGCACGAAAAGGAGCTGCTTTTATGTCACTATGTCTGAATTTGGTATCCCCGCAAAACTAATACGGCAGTGTAAACTGACGTTGAGCAATACCAAAAGCTTCGTCAGTATCGGAAGGACCTCTCCGAGCCGTTCGATATCAGCGACTCCCTATCGTGTGACTTCTTCAATCTTCGACTGGAAAAAATAATTCGAGCTGTGGAACTAAATAAAAAAGGTACACTATTCTCTAAGAGTTTACAGCTGCTGGTGTATACCGATGATATTGATATCATTGGCTCCACCATTCGCGCCGTCAGCTCTGTATTCTCCAGACTAGATAAGGAAACAAAGCGAATGCCATCAAACAAATAGTCAACGCGCTCGCGACTTGGCTCACAGATCAATGTTGGGAGTCATAATTTCGAAGCCGTACATAATTATTTTGAAGGACCTGGCTATACTTGGAATATCGCCAAACATCAAAAAAAAGAACGATTGGCGCGCTGTTGTAAACTTGGCCATAACCGCGTAAGTGGTGTCTGCGCCAATAAAAGGATGAAGAAATAATCTCGTAGCCAATCTCCAGAAGGACCTCCGGTTGGCGGTGAGGCTCATATTTCTTCTTTAAACTATGTCCAATCCCAAAATAAATTAAAATTGATAAACATACGTATGCATATAATATACATACATATAAAGGTAATAATCGAAAAACTTGTAAAAAAATCAATTTTTGACAAAATTTCAAGCAAAAAGTTTTTTCAGAGTGACTTAAAAATCGAAGATATAAAAAAATGTTGGACTTATTTCTTTGGGAGTTTTCTCACAAATACATCTAAGAAGGGATCAGTGTCAACTTCAGCGTTTCGGGAAAAACGCCTTAAATATTTTTGGAGCCGATTACACTAAGCTTAGAAATCCTTATAGATACGGATCAACTTCAAATATATAATATAATATAATATCAGTGAATATTTTCATATACATGAGTGTGTACAGGCGATATATGTCTAAGCCAACAATAAATTAAATTTTTTTGGAATTCAAAAGTGGATATAAATCCTTAATGAAATCCACTGAGTTTCGTGAGAAAAGGTATCGGATACTATAGAGTTTGTGTCAATGGTCTACATCAAGTGAAACAAGCACTCAAAAATCAGTGAAACTTTTATTCGAAACGAAAAACTTTTCACTACAAACTTTGGCAGCTCTTCACACTGTCCAACGGTAAGTGTTCCGTATGTGCGGCATGCGCCCTAGATAAAAAGCTCGGATACCATGCAGAATTCGCATGCGGACTGCGTAGGTATTTCCTAGTTTTTCTCTCTCCATTACTTCTTCACACATACTTTGCGGATTGTACGGCATCTTCTGTGGCTGTGGTTTCCTCTGCTTTTCGCCCACTTTACATATCACAACCCACCACACCGCTGCGCAATCATAGCACCGACTGCAGCCCACGAAATGTGCCAAATTAAAAGATATCCATCACATAAATTACCTGCATCGAAAACGTAATTGTTAACGCGGCAGCGTAAAGCCAGCACAGCGACAGGACGGACGGGCTCTAAAGCAAAAGCTAATCACTCAGCGTGGAATTAGTTAACCATATGCACATGCGCACACCGGAGTATGGTGCACAGGCTCAAAGCAGCATGCGGCGACTGGCAAACGGCAGTGCCACCAACGCAGTTGATTAATTTTTACGTTGCGCGGCACAAAGCGGATTTCGTTTCCCCAAATAAAGAGCCAGCGCGCAAATTTTTATTTTTATTTGCTAATTTTGTATCTTCCATCTCGTCCATCGGCGGCAACACGCTTTGCCTATTTGTTACGTCGCCGCCGAGTGCGTGCTGTTGCTGTTATTGTTGACGCGGTTGGTACTCGTACGTGGCTAACATATTCAGCCGCCGGCGATTGACTTATAACACAGTGCCAACCATAAATACGGGAATTGTTGCTGCAGCTGCTGCTGAGGTGGCGTCTACTGGCAGCATACTCACACATATACATACATGCATATAATTATTTATTTTGCAAATTTATGCGAATCATGTCAGCGGTTTGCAGAGTTTAATTGAATGCGTTTTGTTTGCACAAATTTGTCTTTTAATTTAAATGACAATCACAAACAATATTTTTTTTATTTATCTTTTAAATGATCTACATTTATTTGAATGGTTAAGTTGGGTATTCAAGCTCTTCAATAATATAAAATCACAAGTTTTATTTGAAAGAAACTTAACCTTAGACATCTAACCCTAATTCGTTACACGCCAAATTATGGACTTTGGTCAAAACCATGTTTTTTCGACAGATTGAGCCCGGTTGAGAACATTCTCCTGATATTCTTATATTACAGTTGTGAAGATGGGCGAAACCGGACTACAGCCACCCCTAGTTCCCAATATAAGCCAATTTCTTAATTCCATTTGAAAGTTTCACTTCCCAGTATACAAATCAATAATGAATATATATCAAAATAATATATCAAAACAAAACTCAGCTTATGAAGTAGAAGAAATGCGTTATTATTCAGTCAAAGTTATTCTAACTTATGGCACATATATGTTAAAATAAGATATTATTTAAAAAAAATAAGAACTGGTGTCAAATCGAATAGTACGGACCAGGCGTGGCTCTGTGGTATATAATGTCACATTGGCAGCATCTTTTTAGAAGATTCTCCTTCGAAAAGACAGTTAAAATGTTTAGGCTTACGAAAAAATATTTGGTAGCCGAAAAAGTCTTTTCGTAGTTTTTCAATACTTGTATATGTCCTTTCAGTCGTATATATCCAGTGCTACTAATCACATTGTGTCATAACATATATATTGGAAAGGTGAGATTTTACTTTATTTGACCAAAAAATAAAGTTCGGGGAAGTTGAAAAAAAGTTACAGCTGTTCAAAACTGCGTGAAGTAATGAAGAAATTCGCTATATTTTGAAATTTTTGTATAAAAAAGGAAAGAATGTCACTAAAGCCACCGATGAAAGTTGTGAAGTTTACGGGGAAGATTCTGTATCAGTTCGTTTAGCACAACAATGGTATCATTGAAAAAGTCGATGAAATTATGGAAAAGATTGACCATTTAAAAAAGTCTGACTACAAAAAGAAGCTCGATGTTTGGGTAACACATGAATTGTCTGTGAAAAATTTAATGGATCGAGTTAACCTCTGCGATTCTTTGCTGAGACGAAATGAAATCGAATCATTTCTTAAGCGAATGGTAACAGAAGACGAAAAGTGAGTCTAATACGAAAATAATGTGCGAAAACGATCATGGTTCAATCGTGGTGAAGCTCAACAAATGGTCGCAAAGCCAGGATTGACGCCTTGAAGGGTAATATTGAGTGTTTGGTGGGATTGGAAAGGAAACATCCACTATGAGCTGCTCCAGCCTGGTCGAACGATTGATTCTACATTTTACTGTCAACAACTGATAAAACTGAAGCACATAATCGCAAAAAATTCCAGAACTGATCAAAAGAAAAGGCTTCGACTTCCATCAGGACCACACATCTTTGATGGCTAGGTAAAAACGGGGAGAGGTTGCCTGGGAAGTTTTGATGCATCCACCATATGCCCTGATCTTGAACCATCGGACTACTATTTTTGTTGGTCAATGCAGAACTCCTTTAATGGAATAAAGTTGGCTTCAAGAGAAGCCTGTGAAAATTACTTGTTGCAGTTTATCGCGTAGAAACCAGAAAACTTTTACATTGATAGAATACTCGTAAGGTCTCTAGCGGAAAAATTGCAAAAAGTGTTCGACTAAAATAGTTCATATTTGGTTCATTAACCTGGCGTCATTGTTGCCGGGTATCTGATTCCGAGCGATTTTAAAATTGATTGATCTCAGAATAAATATATATATATATATTTTTTTTGTTTGTTTGTGTGATTGTATTGTTGATTTTTTAATAAATAAATGTTTAATTATTATAAGTAATGTGTATTATTAGCCAATTATTTAATGTAGCATACTAGTATTGACATACATAACATTGATTCAGTGTTCAGCAATGTCCACGGATAAAATACACCCGGCCACAACGGACAAGTTCTATTTAGTAGCCACAATGACTCCGGGTTAAAGTTCATTATAAGTATAAAAAAATAATTTGAAGTTTGAGTAGATATACTAAAATCCAATATAAAGAAAATAGAATAAGATCAGATCTTAAAATTTTCTAAAAAGTGTGTTAGCTTTTACTTGAACTGTTCAACATCTACAAATTTAAAGTAAAATATCATTTTAAAATAAACCGTTGGAGTTCGAATGCAGATTGACAATTTTGACATTTACCTTTACCTTTTGTTTTCTAATGTTCTCTGCTCTCTAACGTTAGAAGTTTGAGAATTAGACTAGTTATCTTACATCTGCTGAGGCACTGTTCAACCTTCTTCAGACGAAAAATTTTGCAGTGCATCTTAAGTCCGCAGGCATTGAAATATAATATGGTGTTTAAGAGAGTCAAAAAAAATTTCTCACACACATTAAGGATTAAAATTTGAGATAAAAAAGGAACTTAACTTTACTAATTATTTCACTCTATTATTTTAAATAATTTATTAATGTGTTCAAATTATAAAAAGCTAGGTCTAGTATACATTGTAACAAAAGGGCTCCCGGGAATACTTTTAATAAGTAATCCTTAACTACTATACCAAATATAAGCTCTATAAGTATGTCAACCAGTTTGTTTACAGCAGCTCCTTAAGTCGGTACACCTTAGTAGATCGTTGTAAACTTTACAACGGATAAAAATATCGAACAAGGAATTTTTCTCAAATTTTGTATTTGTAAGCAAATTTCGTAATCATTAAGAATGTTGAGGTAAGTGTTGGGGAAATGTCAAGATAGCTCTACATCTCTCGCGAGTACGTTCGAATGATTTAGCTGGATATTTTGGGTATGAAACGCATTCTAGCCCCACTCCTCCCGATAAAGCTGATTTTTTTTCTAAGAGGGTACCGTAAACAAGTCTCTTTAAAAATACTTCATCGTGTGAATTCCGATCCCACATTCATGGAAAGCATTATAACTACCGATGAGACATGGATATATGAGTTTGACATGAAAGCAATCATCGAAGAAGCCCGTTTTCAGTCGATCAAACAGATAAAACAAAAGTCACCGAAGGAGCTGAAGGCCATCCTTAAAAGTACCTTGAAAAGAGTATTTTGCGTTTTATTCACAATTTGCGAGTACTTTTTTGTGTGTAAAGTATGTTATACTTAATAAACCTATGAAACAGATCATATATCTGAGCATACATTTCTAAATTGGTATTTGGCTATGCTTCCATCGTACAATTTAACAAATAATTTTAATGAATCCACAAATCATCTGGAGTAAATTCAACTATTTTACTTTTCTTGTCACAAGGCATGCGTGAGAATTTCCGCAATTACAATATTTGCAATCAAGCCGGTGTTTACTCATTTATTTTGTGCCATCATATTTGTTTGTACCGGATTATTGGTATACCGCAACGCATCGATCGTTCGTGGCTTAATTAAATTTCGCATGCGCTGACATCCTGTTTTGCCTAAAATTTCTATTACCCACACTCGATTGCCATACGTTGCCTATACGAAAAGAAGATGATTGTAAAAAGTTGTATTTTATAAATTTTTGTCCACATTTTCGCGCAACGCTGCGGACTCTGCGACCGAAATACCGAAATGGGAGGCGTTGGTGAGGCAATCGCGCGCGCTTTGGAAAGTTGCGCGACGCTGTGGCGACCACTAAACACCAATATGCACGCTGATCACCTGCGCATCAGCTGGCCTGCAAATTTGTATTCATTTTCGAATCCCGATTTTTTATGATTATTTGCTTTTCATTTGTTTTTATAGCGATAACCATCTGCCGACATCATCAGCTATGTACTTACATACATACATACATAAAATGCACCAGTGAATGTGTTACATGGCGTTTGTTTTGTTTGCGAATTTTGAAATGGCCGAAGTAGTTTGGAACTATTTAAATACTGTAATAATTTGGAACAGTATTGGTCTTTGGTCTATTTGTAATAACCACCCTCAGTGGGGAAAAAAACGATTTTCACATCATCTAAGCAGATCATAGGAACCAACCATTTGAAGCACCATTTTAAAGCAAGCTTAAAATGTTTAACTATAGATACATCGGAAAGAAGGTAGGACAAATAAAGAACTTTGTAGGAAGCCTTATTTATTTGAAGTATACTTAAGAATTATAATGTAAATGATGACGAAAATATAGCACTCGTAGTTGGCACTGCACTCGAAGACCGTGGAGAGTCGGTTCGGCGTGGTTCACAGCAACTTGGACTGACGTATGGAACGACTTGCCGCACTTTACGTCGAAATCTTAATTTGAAAGCGTAAAAATACAGCTTGTGCAAGAACAGAAGCCGCGCGACCTTCCCAAGTGATATCGCTTCGCTCTTGGGCTCTTGAAAAATTCGAAGAAGATCCGACATTTTCAAGCCAAATTTTGTTCCGCGATGAGTCCTATTTCTGGCTCAATGGGGATGTAAATAATCAAGGTTGCCGAAATTTGACCGAAAAGCAACTTAAAAATATTTAAGAGCTGTGACTTTATACAGAAAACTACGGTTTGGTGTAGTTTGTGGGCAGTGGAATCATCGGTCCATATTTCTTTAAAAATGATGCCGGTGAGAACGTAACCTTCAATGGCGACCGCCAAGATAACCGACTGTTTGGCACCTGAAATTGAAGATTGGCGAAATTTAGTTTCAATAAGACGGCGTGACTTCCCAGACATCACATCAATCAACGGATTTATTGAGAGAACACTTCGGTGAGCAGATAATTTCACGTTTTGTGCTGGTCAATTGGCCACCAAGATCGTGTGAAATCACAACGTTAGACTTTTTACTGTGGGGATATGTAAAGTCTAAAGTCTGTGCGGACAATGCCAATTATGAATGCTTGAAAGAGTTATCGAAAATTGAGCTCAGCGGATGGACCATCTGAGACGTTGCCGCGTCTCATTTTTGAAAGAGATTATCTTCCTTAGAATGATAATAAACATTCCCCATTATATTTGAAGTTTCTGTGTTTTTTCTTTAAAACAAATAAGGAACCTCGAAAGAGATGAACCTTTATTATTATTTCTAAGAGAATAAACAAATAAGGTAAAAACCCAGAAATAAAACATGGGTCCCTCTTATTGAGTCTAAAAAAGAATTAAGTATATTGAAATGTACTTGGTCATGCTCCTGATTAACCTTGGCTAAGCAAAATTCGACCTTTGTGCCCATAATTTCTAAATTCTAAAAGAATGGCCCGTTTTATTAGATATTTCTTATTATATGCAGCTGATAAAAATACTTCCTAGAACAACCTATATTTCCCTTTGCGGCCATTATTCTTGAACTGGGACTGAATGGGGTGGCCCTAGCTGTTCTTATCCCTGAAAATCCTTCATAAAAACTCCGTCTGGCGTTCGGAAATGGAAAACTTATTACACTCTCCAACCCCAAAACTAGTCTACAGTAGAATCGTTGGAAATTCTCAAGCGAATGTGCTGTCAAAGAAAGCTTCTTCACTTGACTGTCATAAGAACGGAAACGGATGGAAGCTCCGTTGTCTTCTTTCACTTTACAGTTACATAGAAAGTTCCAAAAATTTCTGATTAAAAGTCTTAACTAATGATATTTATAAGAGCTGCTTGAAAGAAGACGTTATAAGAAGGTTTAAAACTTGATTCAAAGCCGTCAATAAAAGAAGAACCAAACAGCCAACATTATCGAGGAAACAGGTATAAAGCGAACTTGCCTTAAGGTGAGGTACTTATTCAACCATTACATTCACTTGGATGAGCACTGTCATCAGTATTAATGAATACCTAATTGAACTATGTTGAGGAGTTAACTTTCTATTAGGAAGAATTATCCCTTCACTACTCCATTTCGTACTATTTTCAAAGTAGTTGAAACACAACTACTGACTGGTGACTCGTTTCATCAACTAATTCCAAAAATTTGTTATAACCAAATCTCTGTTTACGCAGCCCGTTAGTTGCTGTACTTAGTATGCTGCTTGGACATAAATTTCCGCACGCTTGTGCACCTGTCCACGCCGTTCACTTTGTCAATTATTTAGCTTGATCACACAGAAATGCAGAAATAATAGGAAATTTCTGCAAACCCTTGTTTTGTAATTTACTGATTTCTTGCTTGCTGCCACAGCAACCGATTCGTTTTGGCGAACTGCAACATTTTTCAAAATCTCATCTCGAATGATGCCCATTGGCAGTGCACTTGTTGCTTGTTGTTGTTGTTTTGTGTTTCTGTGGTTTTCAACACTGGTTTTTGAAATATTAGCAGTTTTCGTTTCCTCGTTGCATCTGCTTAAACGCATGCATATTTACCAGCAACCACATGTACACACACACCCATACACACACGCACGTACGCGTATCGAATTTTGATTTTCGGTGACATCACTAATTTTTGTCGCATCATTTGGTATTTTGCCTTTTTGCAACATTCGCCAACTACATGTAATTTACGTGTGCTATACACGCACACACACATGCACATTTACATACATGCTTTCATAAATGCCCATAGAGGCACGCATGACACGTTGTTGCACATGCAACTGCAACACGATGGCCTGCAGCTGGCGCAGCGAGGCACAAAAAATGTCTACCTAAATTACCTAAATAGCTTGTATCTATTTATCTGTTCGGCTATTTCTACACGATTACATGCCTGCCTGCATATTTATGCAATTTTGATTGCACAAATCCCAATTGGGCGGCGGACAAATGCCGCAATTGCCTTTTGCCAGTCACACAGATTGATCAATTGCCAACATTTTTGTTTTGGTCCATGACGCAGTGGCTTTCGGACAACCAATGACTGGTGCATTTGGTTATTGTTTGCATTGGGCTGCTTTCAATTAGGGTTTTTATTGTTTTGCAATGGGCGTGTGAAAGTGAAAGAAAACAAACAAATCAATTAAGTGCGTCTATTTACTTACCTAACGGTATAAATAAGCAAGTAATTTAAGAAATTCATAATTGCCTAACTTTATAAAGTTTTTCATTTTGCAACATTATGGTATTAGCAGGTGCATTGTTGTGATGTGCGCTCTACGGCTCAAGTAAGCTGCGTATCTGAAGGGCTCCGAACAAGGACTCACCGAAATTCTCTCCTCCTTCAACTGCATTCCTGAAAACTTGGATAACTGCATGACAGAGGCTACTCATAGCGGCTTTTTCAATACTCACATACCGAGAAGAGTCGCAGTGAGATTTTTCATATATGAGTCGAAGCTAGCCGAGATGAAAATTTAAGGGAAATTTGTCTGTAAAAAGATCTCCGTCAATCTTAGATTTAGGGTAGCGGACTAATGTAGTGCTTTTCAGAGAAAAATGACTGCTTTTAAGGTAGCAGTAGACGTATCGCTAGAAAGTGCAGGTACTTTCAGGAAAGTGAGCATTTTCTCCGATATCATAGTGGCAATACTAGCGCTAGGCTAGACTCGTTGTGCTTTCAAAGCTAGTTAAGGAAAGTATGTGCTTACTAGTAATCATCAAGCTACTTTATCATCAGATTCGTTTCGGTGCCTGGTTACAGCGGAATCGCTGGTAATTGCAAAGCCGAGGAGCCAGTCAGAGCTCTTGCCACGCTCACATCGAAATAAGACCGAGTTCAGTACCCATTTCCATCTTGCGTTCTTGCGCAGGACCAATGAATTTTGTGTGTGATTTACAAACGCTGGGTGACGACCCAAACCTGTGCGACTGCTAGATCCTTTTAGACTAGAGTAGAACGCACGAGATGCACCGAACTCCTTGCCCTTGGAAAAATTCATCCTGTTGCAAACGTAGGAGTCCTTAGTGGACATTGGCCGGTGTTCTAAGCTGTTCAAGTCAGATCACAATCAGGATCGACCTCTTAGCTTATCGTAACCTTAACTAAGATATCTTGATGACACTTAATACTATTAGAGATGGTCAGAATCGGACTAATGTCACGCCCACTAAATATTATTAACCAAGAAATTATGTCTCTAAATATAAAAATATCAAAAAAGTAGGCGTAACCCTGGCACCAAATGATGAGTACAATTATTTTCTGTACTTTCTCCGCCTGCCTAATCATGGGGAAATCGGATTATAACTCCGCCCACTTCTAACATCTATGAAACAATCAAAACATTTCAGTCAAAGTTGATAGATATCAGTCTGTTGAGAGTCGTCCCAAATCGGACAACAACAACCCTACTGCTCCTAACTTGTACAAAGAGAGGTCTGAGGGCGTGGAATCAATAATTGTCGGATCATAATTTTTTAAGCTCTAGTTCCTGAATACATAACTGATATTTTACTGAAAATATAAATAATTCTCTAAGATATATTATTAAAGTCAGAAAGAAAATTTTTCTAATAAAAATGTGTCTTTGTACAAAAAAGGTAAAAGCTTCCATAAGCTTCATATATGTATAGATTTCTAAACTTCAGGTTGATTTATTTTATATCGATCAATATGTATGATATCTTATGGGGGTATTCTACTCTAGAAATAAAATTTCGGGCAGTTTTTTGAATTTTATTAAAAAAAAAAAAAAATATTTTACTATCCATTTTTTTCTGGTGTTTTTATTGATGTCTTAAGAATACAGAAACAGATTTTACAGAAAATATTAAAAATTAAAATAATTAGAGGAGGGGGGAGAGACTTTTGTAAAAAGAAATGTCGCATCCTTTTGACATTGATCCTGACTCTCCTGGTGGTCTGAAAAAAAAAATCAAAAGAAATTCTTAATCAGTAGGGATGCTGTTATAGTCCGGGAACACGAAAACAAATTTTTTTGAAAAATGGCGACTGCTGAAAATAAAAATCATTTTTTACGCTTTTTTTGAAATTCCTTATTTTTTTTTAAATATTAAACACAAAAATTTTAACACGATGCTGGTAGGTAAGGGATTATATAAACAAGGTTCACACAAAATTTCGAGTAAATCGGTTGTATAGAACTCGAGATAATGCCGGTACCGTGTGGAAAAAGTATGTAGTTTCGAGAAAAACGCGTTTAAAGTTTAGGAAACAATTCTAGTGAACACGGACGCCACCTCACAAAATCGGCTGTATCTCCGAAAATATGTCGAATTTTGAAAAATCCTTCCAAGGTCATATTTTTGAAAGTCTAAACTTTAAATATATGAAAAAAATCAAATTTTTCAAAATTCTTGAGTAGAATACCCCTATATATACATATATCTCGCACATTATATTGATATTGGATTCTCTGGTTGAGTTAATATACCCAATATATTAGCACAATGTATTGATTGAATTTGTAAAGTTCCGCTAATACATTGAGAAATGTTTAAGAATTGAGAGGGTGAATTAAAATCTGGATTCCTTTCGGTTACTTAGGCCCAACTTTCGCAAGAATAAAATCTAATCGCGCCCCTGCGTAATAAACATGGTGTATGTCAGTTTTTAACATTTTCACATGACTTAACCTATAACTATACAGAGGTGTTCAATATACATAAGTTGAAATGGAAATTATGTTGAACCCCAATAGCTTTGTTTACTTTGAAAATATTAAGTGATATCATACCCTTTCTAAGAAGACAACAACTCACTTTAGCAATCTAACACAAAATATCGCATTGTTAAACTATTCTCAACAGCCAATCCTCAGAAAAAAAGGCGGCGAGTGCTGACACGTGCTGGTAAACAAATAAAAGCGCAAACAAAATTATTCCGTTTGGCTTACAAATTAAAATACATCAATATTTCGCCGAGGTGCCAACGGCAACGATGTCAAGTAACAAAAGGAAAAAAGATAGAGTAAGTAAACAAAATGTGAACATTAGAGAGATGATGGCACCACAGCAGTCGCAGTGGCAAAGCTTCATTGTGAGACCAACGCCGGCGGCAGAAAATCCTCACACCCTCTCGGCCGGAGCAACAATTCAATAGGCAATAAAAATCTACAATTTTGCCATCCTGCTTGGCAACATGTTACGTCTTTCAAGCCAAAGAAAAGCAAGACGACAAAAAGCACAAACCAAACGCTGCCGCCTCTCTGCATCTGCCGCAGCAGCAATAATGTGTCGGCATGCCATGACTTGCCCACATCGCGTCGCAAGTGTTGAAGTGCGCTTGTATTTATTGTCCATATGCTTGGTGCACCCGCAACCGCCTTTCTAGTTGGTTTCCTGAAATTACTCGTGGTGGCATCTTCACCTCGGTCGCCGTGTAGGGCGGTAGGCGGGCCGAAAAGTGAATGGCGGCAGCATTTGTGGAGCGTGTGCCACGCAATTTTGCTACAGCTACAATTACAATCGCGCCGGTAGCGGAAGGGTGCAGCAATGCGGATTTACGGCTTTCAAGTTGCCACACGTTGCATGCTACCGCGCTAACGCGTTGATTTACACTGATGTTGAGGTTACACCAACCGCACCACACCGTCATTGATCTGGTCAACAGCGACATAGAGGCGCTCAATAACCTCTTTAGCGATTTATTAGTTAATACGCACAGGCAAACGCTATTTGTGGCCAAGTATGTACGAGTGTGTCGAAAAAGTAAACGGTAAATAGATGAAAACAATCTTTAGAAAACTAATAAACCAACGACCGTGTAAATTTTATGTCTAAATTAGAGTCTAATGCCGTTTTGTTGAATCTTTATCGCCTTTGGCTAAATATTAATTGGTGAATGGTGGAAGAGATTTTATTGTTGTTCAAATTATGCTGAGCGCTTCTTCATATATTTGCAATGCAGCTTGGTCTAGATGATGTCAATGATATCTTAGGTCTAGTAAAATTAAATATATTTTTTGCATTAAACCTACTTTTTTTTAGCATAGTTAGAATAATCCGATTTAGGTCAAATATGCAAGTAATAGTTTCGGAGATGCAACCTTGAGAAATTGTTCGCTCTAGGGTACCTTATGACCAATAATTGCCCAAACCGTACCAAAAGTGTTCAAAGCCCTTGGTACGGAATATGTGAACTACAATAGCTTCAGTTGCAATATATTAGGTGTGCAAATAAATTCCCGCTGTTTGTCAACAAATGGCTCCGGCGGGTAGTGGTGATGGATTTTGGGATATCCAAAAGGTGATAAACTTAACATAGAAATTTAAAGAAGAAACTGCATTTCCACATTAGTGACTTTGTTGATGTATCACATAATATGATTTTTGCCAAATAATCGTCATTTGTGGGGACAGCTGAATTTCTTTCCGCAGTCAATGAAAGCTTCGGCAGAAAATAGGGAACTCAAAAAAATTTACGCAGACACTGCTCCAAGTGAAACATGTCTTGATTTCGCAGCTTCAAAGACGGCGATTTCTGTATTACTGATCGTTCGCGAGAAGGAAGGCTAAACACCTTCGAAGACGGTCAAGACGTGACGTCCCTGGATTAGGATATGTGTCAAACCAAAGAAAAGCTTGCTTCAGCATAGGGAGTCACCTAACAAGAAATTTCGAAATGATTACATGGCTGAGAATGATTAGAAAAAGTGATTCTACTTAAATGGGAAATCCTCCTCACCCTCTGTATTCCCCAGATATTGCACCGTCCGATTATTATTTGCTCCATTCGATGACTCAGGGTCTGGCTCAAAACCAGTTTCAGATAGAAGACGACGTCAAAAAATAGCTGAATTCTTGGATAGTATTATAAGATGAACAGTTTTATCGTAATAGTATTAGATCCTTATCCTAAAGTGAAAATTGGGCGAAAACTTGACCTAGCCCCCATATAGGGATTTTCAACAACCGGCGAACTTTACTCCATATGATTGATGATAGTATGTGAGATACCTTAAAGAAAGCCTGTCAGGATGTAATTAGTGTGTGGGACGTTAATTAAATGTGGTTTTGTTTAAAATAGATCGAACCGAGTTATAATAATTTTCGTTATTCTATCAAATTTTATCCTGAATATGTCAGTCAGTAAGTGGTATTTTTACATAAAAGTTTTGGCAAATATGTTTTATGCCACTTTCTCTGCCCTCAAAATAAGCCATAAAATGATTTCCGTCTTCTTTCCATCTATATTTAAGCCGTTCAAGTTAATCAAAAAGTAATATTTTAATGAGACAAAATGGACAAGTTTTCTTAAAACTAAAGCGGTCTACCACTGAATAAAAATGGAATTGATGTAAATATTTTATCCCTAATATAAATAACTTCGAACCTCGGTTTAACGGTTTCCACATCAGCTCTTAGTATACTTACAGTTTATATAACACAGTTATTGTTCAAGGATGATTTTAAAAGCAGGATGATACGGATCCTCTGGCCAAACCAAAGGATTACATCGGACAACGGAGAACATTGAAGCGTTATCAACATAAACTAGATCTAAGAACTTACCAAACTCGTTTGAAATTAAATTAATTTGGTTAAGACCCAATTCCGACATTTCATCTAAGAACTCGTTAAATCATAAGCGATTACTAATAGGAATGGTGTAACCATCAATAGATTTCCATGATACGCACGGTAAATTAAAATCTCATGGAATCAGCGTTATTAGCCATTGAGAAAACATTATTTATTAATGATGCTTCATGCTGCGTATATAAAGATATATCCGAGTGAGGCGGATCGACTTCTTCAGATGGAATTGAAGAATGAACAGCAAACCAGACACCACATCCTTTTCTGTTCAGCTGGTCATATCTAAATATTTCAAAATCGCTGTTGAATATGTATTTAATTATCAAAAATGTGAGGCTTTAACCAAGTTTCTGTGAAAGCAATGATTTTAAAGTTACAATGAATGCTGTTCGATAATAAATCAGTAAGTCTTGTATTAAGACCTCTAACATTTTGATAATAAATAATCAGCGAATTATTGTTAATTAGCTTTTTGTATTCACGGGATTTCTTGACATTTTAGTGATAACTAAAGGGGGTTTATCACGTTTGTGCTCGAATTCGCGCACAAAGACCCCAGATGGCCAGAATGAGTTGTCAAGTATCAATTGAAAACTGTCAGCGGATACGTCGATCTTAAACGACGAAATATCCCTGTTGTATTTGAAATTAAATTTACGGATTTCTGTATCTACCGTTTTTAATTTCGACGAGATGTAACTTTTTTTATCATCGACTGTGGTATGCGCAGCAAGTCTGGAGATAAAAATTGCCCTTTTCCGCGGTATTACGTAGGTTGCTATATATATTTCTGGACTAGGCAACACTAAGTATTGCCAGGTGCAATCTGACATTTCCATTGGAAAGTTTGACATTTTTTAGCATAACATCACTCAGAACGTTTTGTCATTTAATCGTGAATTGTTTTATTTACAGGGAATTAAAAATTCATCTCGGCCAAAAAATGGAATTAACTCGTGAACATTTTCGTGCGATCATTATCACGACAAGAGTGCATCGATGAACTAAAATCTTTGTATGGCTATGAAGCACCATCCTATAGCACTGTGAAAAACTATTACAACGAATTCAATCGTGGCCGACGCTCGCTCAAAGATTCCGTGAAGGTCGTCCAAAAACAGCCGTTGTGCCAGAAAGCATCAATGCCGTACGTAAACTGATAATGCAAGACCGTCATGTAACATACCTTCATATAGAGGCATACCTATGCATTTCTCCCAGCAGCATACATTCGATATTGCATGAACACCTGGCCGTAAAAAAGGTTTGTTCTCGTTGGATCCCGCACAATTTGACAATCGCTCAAAAAAAGGCTCGAGTGGATTGGTGTGAAGAAATGCTGAAAAAATACGATCGCGGTGCTTCAAAAGACGTTTATAAGATCGTCACAGGTGACGAATCATGGATCTATGCATATAAGCCTGAAATAAAACAGCAATCGACCGTGTGGGTCTTCCAAGACGAGTCAAATCCAACGAAAAAAAAAACATTTTCGTTGATAAATATGCCTATTTTCATTATTAGGCCAGAAATACATATATATAGCAGCCCTCGTACAACTAAGTTTTTATTAGCTGACTTGTAGGTATTTGGAGGCGGATCTTGAGATGTTTTCCGCTTACCGTGTTCAGTAACAGTTTTCTCAGACGGAACCTTCTCTCCTTGAGGACAAGGGGATGAGAGATTAATGAGGTCAATAGTGGGTGGGGGCATTCTTTTTAAGGAAAATACAGTGGTATCTTCATCAGACGGACGTTTACGTTTAGATGAAGGTTTTGGATAAGAATAAGAAACCAAATTTGGTTGTTATCCCCATACACGATTTCGTCAAATAATGAATGGTGATTTCGTTCGCAGCATTCTTAAACTCTTCCAACGTGTTGCCAGAGTGTATAATAGCAACATAATAGTTTTTTTAATATAAAGTTCTTTCTGCACGTGAAGGAACTTTTATTCTTGCAAGTTGCAATAGTATAAAATGTACGGTTACACACGAACCCTTCAATTTATTTGGTTAACAACGAAAGGATTTTAGCTCATAAAATTTTTCCTGTATTCTTAGCTTCATTCAATAGTATGTTTTTGTTAAAATAGTATAACTCTGCAATGTATTACTATCAATACATCAACTTTTCAGATCTCATTTTTGATTATTTTTTTCTAGAAAATAATAAAAAAAAAAAAAAAACAATAAGTAGGGCTAAGGTCGGCTGCAAGCAAACATTTTATACTCTTGCAACTTGCAAGAATAAAAACTAGGGAAATACTTTAAGGTGTAAAACCAATCATAAAGAGTAAGGTCAGCCGGAATGTTCGAAAATCCTAATATTAACCCTTAACCACCTAACGCCGGTCACAGTGACTCTACCGTTTTTTATTTTTTAAATATACCCGTTATTATGCAAGCTGCGCAGTTGAAGTATGAAACTTCTTTTAAGTTAATTTTTTGTTAATATTAAATAAAAGGTACAAAAGAGTTATGTGCGGTTTTTGGTGTTTTATTATTATATTTATACTTTAAACACTAAAATTAAGTTTACTTTGACCGACGTTAGGTGGTAGAGTGTCTAAAAAAGACGTTAGGTGGCTAAGGGTTAAATATATGCGGGCTAAGAGAGGTATTGGTCCGATTCAACATATTTTTGACATGCAGACATACCATTATAAGAATAGGAATTAAATCTACTTATATATATCACACATTGACCGACATTTTTGATCAAAAGACAATTATAGGTACTGGGATCCACATTTTCGGTACCTAGAGTCTTGAACAGTTTTAGTTGGATTTAAACAATTTTCTGTCATAAAGTGGCACACCCTAAAGGCATTATTCTTGCAAAGTTTTATCCCGTTATATTTAATTTGCTTCTTCATTTGTGTATTGGAAACTGAACGAATCAAGTGGAATTCAAAATTGTGCTATATGGGAAATAGGCGTGTTTGCTGTCTGATTTCACAAATTTTCACAGAGTGGCATATGAATATGAAAATAATGCCACGTTCCAAATTTTGTCGAAATCGGTCAGTCGCATCCCGAGATATAGAATTTCACGCCGGTCCCAGAAAATATATTTATATGTGTTATACTAACCCGTCGGCAAATTGTAATGCTTTTAGTGCACTTAGTTATTGGTTTATCGTGCTGTTAATAGGTTTTAACAGTACCGTTAAATGAGGAGTGAGTGGGGTTTTCATCGGATTTCATTCATTTTCACTATCAATAGTAGATTTTGTAATATTTGTGCTGGGCGAATTTGGTTGTTGAAGCTTTAGTGGTTTAGTAGATATGCAAATTGAACATATAAGGGGGCGGGGCCACGCCCACTTTTCCAAAAAATTGTACCCACAGATGCCTCTTGCTACTGTGATCTCCAGTACCAAATTAGATTTCAATCTTAATTAAGGGGTTAAGCCACTCTAGAGGGCCACAAAATAGGCCTTTTTTGAGATTTTTTTTCGGGAAAACTATTAAATAAATCTGGTTTTTAACAAAAGATATTTATTACACATATAATTAACTGCTCATAACTATTTTTGAAGAAAAATTAATTCAAAAATGGCGGCTACACAGCGTTCTGCCTAGGATGTCTCCGTTTTTTCGGGAACCACGGGCGGACACACAGCTCCTGTAATTTTTTTATTTTAATAAGTTGTTGAACGGTTTCCGCTTGTAAATAGCACTAGCTACAGAAGTATGTAGGATTTTTTCAATATCTGCTTTTTTGATAAAATGGCGGGCGTTTAAAGGGACAAGTAACAATTTACCTAAAAAATTGTTCGAAATTTAATTGTTAATAAAAAACAAACTATGCAAGATAAAAAAAAATTCCTACGTACTTCTGTAGATAATATATTTCTGAAGATGTTGTCAAAATTTCAAGTGAATCGGTTGTAAATTGTTTGAGTTATGTTTCCGGCCAACTTGAAAAAAAAACAGGTTTGAGGTAAACGCGTTTAAAGTTTTGAGTGGGCTCCCTGCCGAACGAACGGCCTTCGACTAGATAACGAAAATAGGGCATTTAGAATTTTTTCCCTATCATAATCTTTCGGGATAACATTTATGAGACCAAAATGTAGCATTTAAAAAAAGAAAAAAAAAATCAATTTTCCGAAAATTCTAGAGTGGCCTAACCCCTTAAGTGCTCAGTTAGAGCACTTTTTGGCAGTGGTTCGATCACGCCCATATACGAACTCGAATTTTTCTTTGTTTCATCAAGATATCTCAATTTTTACTGAAGTTACAGCTTGCACGGACGGACGGATAGGCAGGCAGTCAACCGAATTGCAACTTTTCTTGTCATCCTGGTCATTTATATATATATTTATATACATAACCATATATCTATCTCGATTAGTTTGAGGTGAACAATACTATAATACTCTGTAGCAACTGGTTTCAAGAGTATAATAATAATAACTCGCCCTCCCTTATCATTTACTTAACGGAATGAAAACTTTAAATCGTGGGCGTTCCCACACCTTTTCTATAACCAAAAGCTGTATAAAACGATCAACAGTGTATTTGGCCATAAGAAAACATATGCAACTTTGAAGCCAATAAAACCAATTCCATTTGTTAGCCGGTGACTACCCGTAATCCTGTAAACATCCCATAACGGATGTTAGAGCACAGATACTTTATACGATTTAAGAGTACTTAGAAAAAGTTTGCTTCAATATTTTAGCTTTAGTCACTTCTGCAATCATTTTAATTTTATTCCGAAAATTTTTACTTACGGGCCAGCAGTCTAACCGATTGCGTGCTGCATAGAGTGCCAAACTTTCGACGCTTTCAATGACAAATGCGTCAGCCATTCGGTTGCCATCGTGCTGACTCTGCCTGCAGTTGATCCACGTGCCCTCCGTTGTTGCAGAAGCCTTTGTTATCATGCGCTGTTGCTAAAGTTTTCATTGTCTGTCAGCTTGTTGTCACAAAAATGTAGGCATCACTGACCTTAAAGTTCGCCTGTGCACCGGCTTGCATATCTATTGAAGCTTACCAGTTGAAAAGTGTATCAATTTTTTCTTTAAAATTGTGTAACTTCCACTTATAAATTCTTTGTAAAATGGTATTATAAAGAGACTTGCACGTATTTTTTTTATAATCAGAACTAAACTAAAAGTACGCAAATGTAGAGGTACTTCTAATCGAGGAACTTTATTATTTTTAGATAAAGATAAAGATAGGTGAAGGAAGTATTAGACGATCACTTGAAAATGTTAAAAAGCTACATGCGAAAGTCGCTATCGCCACCTTGGCGGAACAATGATTGTATTAGAGGCAAAGATCATTCTGAAATGACGAACCCTAATTAAACAATGATGTGAGAGCGTTATATCCTCTTAAAAAGAAGTTGATCCGTATCCTTCTATTTATGAAACTCGGGTCTAATCTTTTACCCGAAAGTAGCATTAGTGACCTTTAAAGCGGTCGAAAATTTTTGGATAGCATCAGAAACTGCAATATGATAAAATTATTCTGCAACTCTCTATCCTGGGTTTTTGCGCAAATGAATGTAACAGGTAAAGAGAAAGAGAACCAAGTCAGCGTTACTTCTCTGTAAATTCTCTTTATTCGTTGGAGGCTGACGCACAGAACATACAACTGATAGCAATCAGTAAAAGGTATTCTCAAACACTCTCTTTACATATAAGTCTTTTGATCGTAGTTATGCTCGCAGTTATATTCTTCTTCTTTACTGGCGTAGACACTGCTTACGCGATTATAGCCGAGTCAAGAACAGCGCGCCAGTCGTTTCTTCTTTTCGCTACGTGGCGCCAGTTGGATATCCCAAGCGAAGCCAGGTTCTTCTCCACTTGGTCCTTCCAACAAAGTGGAGGTCTTCCTCTTCCTCTGCTTCCACCGGCGGGTACTGCGTCATATACTTTCAGAGCTCAAGTGTTTTCGTCCATCCGGACAACATGACCTAGCCAACGTAGCCGCTGTCTTTTAGTGATGACTGTCAACAGTGACGTGAGAGAAAAGTCACGAGTGCGCAACTGTTTGTTTGATGATAGGATAAATTTCGTCTTTCCTTCGTTCAGTGCCAGACCCATTTGCTTTGCTTCCTTGTTCAGTCTGGAGAAAGCAGAACTTACGGCGCGGGTGCTGAGGCCGATGATATCGATATCTTCGGCATACGCCAGCAGCTGTACACTCTTATAAAAAATTCTACCTGCTCGATTAAGTTCTACAGCTCGAACTATTTTCTCCAGCAGCAGATTGAAGAAGTCGGACGATAGGGAGTCGCTTTGTCTGAAACCTCATTTGGTATCGAAAGGCTCGGAGATGTCCTTCACGACCATGACGGAGCTTTTAGTGTTGCTCAACGTCAGTTTACACAGCTGTATTAGTTTTGCTGGGATACCAAATTCAGACATCGCGGCATAAAGTCAGCTCTTTTTCGTGCTGTCGAAAGCAACTTTGAAATCGACGAAGAGGTGGTGTGTGTCGATTCTCCTCTCACAGGTCTTTTCCAAAATTTGGCGCATGGTGACCAGATCGTCAGTTGTTGATTTACCAGCTCTAAAGCCACACTGATAAGGACCAATCAGTTTGCTGACGGTGGACTTGAATCTTTCACACAATACGCTTGATAGAACCAGAAATTTATACGCGATGTCGAGGAGATTTATCCCACGATAGTTGGCGGAGATTGTGGGGCCTCTTTTTTGTGGATTGGGCAGAGCACACCTAAAATCCAATCGTTGGGCAGGCTTGCGTCCGACCATATTTTGCATGCTCCTTATCAGTTCTTCGCCAATGTGTTTGAATAGCACGGCCGGCAATCCATCGGCGCCCGGCGGTTTGTTCAGGCGGGTAATTGCTATTCGAATTTCTTCATGGTCGGGCAATGGAACGTCTGCTCCATCGTCATCGATTGGGGAATCGAGTTCGCCTTCTCCTGGCGTTGAAAGTTCACTGAAATTGAGCGGGCTGGAGAAGTGTTCCCTCCATAATTTAAGTATGCTCTAGGCATCGGTGACTAGATTACCTTTGCGGGCTCTAAAAGAGCATGCTCCAATCTTGAAACCTTCTGTAGCCGCCGCATTTTTTCTAAAAATTTTCGAGCATTACCACCTTACGGCCAGCCTATCAAGCTCTTCATACTCACGCGTTTCGGCCTCTTTCTTTTTTTCTGCAAATGCGTATCGATTCCCTCTTCAACTCTCGGTATCTGTCCCATCCCGCACGTGTTGTGGTCGATCGTAACGTTGCGAGGTAGGCAGCCTGTTTTCTCTCCGCTGCGATACGGCACTCCTCGTCGTACCAGCTGGTTTTTTGCACTTTCCGAAAACCAATGGTTTCGGTTGCAGCTGTACGTAAGGAGTTTGAAATGCCGTCCCACAATTCCCTTATACCGAGTTGTTGACGAGTACTCTCAGAGAGCAGGAGTGCAAGCCGAATAGAAAATCGTTTGGCTGTCTGTTGTGATTGCAGTTTCTCGACGTTGAACCTTCCTTGTGTTTGCTGACGTGCGCTTTTTGCTGCACAGAGTCGGGTGGGAATCTTGGATGCAACAAGATATTGGCCCGAGTCGATGTTATGACCTCAGAGCGTACGCACGTATGGAACACTGGAGACATGTCTTCCGCCAATCACAACATGATAGCTTGATGTATTTTCTTGTGGTGGAATCTAGTACCACAGGATGGATTTATCAGAAAGTATGAATTCCCAATTGTATGAGCCTTAGAATAATAAATAAGAAGGTGTTGAGATGTTACCATCTCGTCTTCTGTAGCTAGCAACCGGTAATATTCTCAACTTTACAGCAGGCAATAAACAGTTAAACTGTTGGAACTCCTACAACTAGAAAAATGTTGGCCTTACTTGAGGCAAAAAGCTTACTGGATCTTTGATGACCGATCTTGGGCCAAAAGGATCTTGTGGTGGCGCATGAACGGATGATAGCCCAGCGCTGGCCAAGCTTCCGCGAAACTCAACTATCCAGACAGACACAAAGAGAGTGGAACAAGTTCCCATTCTTCTAATACTACTAATAGCGAAGGTAAGTGGTCTTTCCTTTCCAGCTAGTACTTTACTCAATTTCATTTCGTGTTTACAAAGTTAGGCATTCCTTAACCAGCTCTGAAGGCACTGTTAGTGAGTTCAAGTCTAGTGTTCCCGCTCTGCTATCAGAATGGATAGTCACTTCCCTGAAGGATGCTGCTCTCCTGAGCAATAAATCTACCGTTATTGTAAAGACATCAATATCAGCTTTAAAACCTTCCCCCTCCTTTGATCCATCTGCAAGGAAATCAAAACATGCAAAATGTCCGAATGTTCAAACAAATGTTCAATTGAAACCCAAATTTTTTGAGTATAATAGTAACTTTCAGGGCAGGTGTACGTCCGATGGTGTCTATGGGTACAATAGTGCGCTCCATAGTAAACAGAACTTTTTGAATCTAGCGCCCCATGGTGGCGCCATCTATATATCGACTGGTGCGGTTTGTTCCGCACAAATTGACTGTCGACCAAAAATTGCTTACATCGATCGATGCTTGTGACCGATTATTTGACCGAAAATCACATTTTAACCATTAACCGTATTCACCTAATATGGCACCGTGCGACTTCTTCCTTTTCTTTATTTACCCTTGAAAGAAAAGCGTTGTGCACACGTAGAGGCCATTCAAAAGGCTTGCACCGGCATACTGGCGACCCTGCCGTCCAACGAGCTAAAACACTCGTTCGACATGCTTTTGGACGGTGCAAAAAGCTGTATGGAAGCAGAAGGAGACTATTTTGAATAAAATAAATTGATTTTGCCGAAAAAACCATTGGTTCTGTTTTTTTTCCTGTTTACTTTGAAAAACACGTTGTATGTAAATATAAAAGTATTAAGTACCATAGTTGGAGTGGACCAGCATGCACCCCACATGCTCTCGAGCGTACACAGAACATAATGGGCTTGCCGTAGAACCATAAGACTACTTTTCGTTAGAGATCCAACCTTTTGGCAGTTGCTCCTCATCAAAATTACAAGACAATCAAAGCCTTTATTGTTTCTCCTCAAACTATCAAAACTTTTACTTTTTTTTTAGTATGTTCCATTTCTATACTCTTGCAACCAGCTGCTACAGAGTATTATAGTTTTGTTCACCTAACGGTTGTACGTATCACCTACAACTAAGCGAGATAGATGTACGGTTATACTCGAATATATGTACCTATATATGTAGGCAATGTTTTTTAAACAATAATCTTTGTTTTTATTTTAATTCACTTACAAAGTTTTAGTTTAAATGATTTTTGTTTTACGTTTAAGTTTTTTTAACTTCAACTGTGTCGTTTGTCATCTGTTCTTGTCCGTGTTAGAGTTCGTTTCATTAGTTTCGTCAAGTTCGGTCAATTTGTCAGGGATATAATTATTAGTATTTCTGTCCGTTTTCTGTGTCCCCTTCCTACATATATATTTTACTTAGAGTTTTTATACCCTGAACAGGGTATATTAAGTTTATCACAAAGTTTGTAACACCCAGAAGGAATCGTCGGAGACCCTATAAAGTATATATATAAATGATCAGTATGTCGAGCTGAGTCGATTTAGCCATGTCCGTCCGTCTGTCCGTCTGTCTGTATATATACGATCTAGTCGCTCAGTTTTTAAGATATCGTTTTGAAATTTGCATACGTCACTTTTTCTTCAAGAAGCTGCTCATTTGTCGGAACGGCCGATATCGGACCACTATAACATATAGCTGCCATATAAACTGAACGATCGGAATAAAATGTTTGTATGGAAAACTTTCACATTTAGCAAGATATATTCACAAAATTTGGTATATATTATTTTCTAAGGCAACAATGTAATCTCCGAAGAAATTGTTTAGATCGGTTAACTATAGCATATAGCTTCCATACAAACTGAACACAAAGTTACTAACAGAAATTTAGCTTCGGTGCAACCGCAATTAACGTTTTTTCTTGTTTTTATTTCATACCCTACAAATCTAGATCAAAATCCGTATTTTTTGATAAAAGTTAGGAAATCCGAATATTTTCTATAAATAAATATGATATCTGGCATGTCTGCATAATACCGATTTATGACTTTGAATCATTACTATTTAATTTTAGAGTAATTTTTTTTTTAATTGAATTAGATGGTTTTCTTGGATATATAAACAAAGTCCTAAGAGGTGGTAACGGTATCTAGTTGAGTTTTTATGTGGCATAGAACCACTATGTTGGTGGCGGCTGTGTTGTCATAGAAGTGAAAGTTTCACAAACCCTGCTCTGAGAGGTCTGAACAACAAAAGCAGTTTATAAGATAATATTATTAGAAGTGAAGAGAACTAACATGCTCTTACCTTATTGCAACTGTTTAAAAGAAACTCTGCAAACTTGTTATCAAACTGCGTTTAGCAATTAATAAAATTTCAACTGAGGACGATTTATCACTTTAATACCAAAAAGATATAGCCCTTTTGGACTTGCACCGACTGATTGAGTTGAAGGTTTTCAAATACTTAGAAAAGGTAGAAACCGAAACATAGAACAAAGGCCGAAAGTAACACCGAATTTAGAGGTTATCTCAAGGCACATGAATACGTAACAGTACAATTTGTAAAATTAATAAAGCTAAACTTTCTTATATTGAGCTGATGTCGTTCCAAGGATCTTGGTAACACTTATTCTTTATAAGATAAAAGCGAAAAAAGATGGCTGACTTGGGTTGTAATTGTTGAAATGGGAAGTTCAATATAGCTATGGTTTACCCATTATTGTATATTAATAATTATCGACGCCGTTGAACTCTGGGATCAATCGAGGTATATGTTGTTGGTTTTGAAACCTTGTTATACAAGCAATAACAACAAAGTCTTACGCTTCGTTAAGGTGTTCGGTATATTATTGGCTGCATTTATTGAAGCTCTCCTCGTGGCGACAAAACTGTCACTACATGAAATAATAATATGCACGTGCGGTGCCGCAAAATATGTGGTATTGCCAAACTTTGCTGGCCAACAACACTAATATGCACATATTTACACACCCAAGAACTTGAATAACATGAGCACAGTTTATTTCCAAACAAGTGCAGTGCATGCAATGTAAATAAGTGTGCATGTAGTGGTAAACAGCCACCACCCGCTGCGTCACTTGCACTCACCAAGCACAATGGATGGCAGTATACAAAATTGCGCGGCAAAAGATTGCCACAGCTGCATAATGTAACTGAAGAATTAAAATGTATAAGCGCTTAAGTGCAAGTGGCGTTGCGTGTATGCAGATGTGCAACACGAAGTTCAAAGCGAGGTAGCAAATAACTTTTAAATTACTTTCTGCGGTGCCATGAGTACATATATATTTATATATGTACAAGTGTATGTGGGTGAGTATGCGTTATGTAGTTAGTTGTGCCTGTGGCTTATTACAGACATAGTATGATAAAATGCAAATCTCCATAAACACACCCACTCAGACGCGTGCACAATTCGTTTTTGCCTTCAGCTAATGCCCGCACTTTAAGCCGCTTTATTGGCAAACGCCATTCGCTGACATGGGCTGCCACAAACACTGATGACAAAAATCTATAAACTCAACTCAACTGCTCAGCATATATGCATGTAAATTTTATGTTAGAAAACAGGGTGCTTTCTCACTTACCTTTCGCTTGGAACGCGCCATACGTTGATCGCGTGAGTTCTCCGCCTCGCCAGGCGGTCTTTTGCCCCAGACCGCACACGCGATGCGTGTGTAGGTGAAGATGAGCACTATCAAAGGGACGAGGAATTGCAGTGCCAGCAGCGCTAAAGTATAATAGTAGTTTTGTGTGTTGGAAGGCCACTCCTCGTGACAAATGTACCTGCAACACGCAACAGGAGGGAAATATGTTAATTGAAAGTTTGTAACTAAATAATAACTCGTAAACCATGCTGAAAACATTCTATAGTAACAATATAACTGCGACAATGAATATAAGAAAATTAATATCATAAAATATAGTTGAGATCTGTGAATATGACTACGACGATAAAAAGTAGATAAAAGAAATTCTGTGTTCAAACTTATAAATTAGCAAAACACTTAATAGCCAATATAAATTTGCACAGGCGTTTAATTTCATTCCCGACAGCTTAGTGGGATGTCTGAAGGTATGCGCTCCCACGTTGCTATGGCTTGGCTTCCCAAAGCAGAGACCTATTTTACAAATTTCAAATTTTGTAATGTAGAATTTTTTCACATTCCCATGTTACAGTGCGAAAATAAGATAAGAACCACACCTACTTCCCAAATTATACATTTTTAAATTCCATCTGATTCATCCACTTTCTAGTATATGGTACAAATCAAGAACCAATAATATATCCGTATAAAACTTCGAACAAATATTGTATTTGAGGTATGCCACGTTATGGCTAAAGTTGTCCAAATTGAAGTATAGTATTCAAGTTCCCAGATACCAGAAATGTGGACCGCACAGCTTATGGCTGAGACTTTGTTTTCGAAAATAACAGTCGATGTGAGATGCATATAATATAAGGGAAATTAGGAAAGAATCCTTTTGTTTCTATACTATCTCCATTATGTTAATTTAAATATTTTCAAACTTCCGGTTGGCCTTATTCCGGTACACATGTAATTGGTCAATATCATCAATTCCCATCTTCTGCTTGAAAGCAACTTTCCTCTTTAAGAATTTCAAATTATTTTTGTACCTAATGAGTGCAAATTCACAAAGATTTATGTCTGTCTACGACCAAAAGGTAGTTTAAATACAAAACATTAAAAATAGCGCTTTGCACCGCACCCTCATCTAACCCACGCAGTTGAAAAAGTCTACAACTGAACCATCTTGTCACATTCACGAAGTAAAAACGGGAGACTGAAGCGTCAAATTTCAGGTAAACAAAATTGCATTTTGTGGTTTTCTGCGGCAAACAGGTACCGCCTTTGTAAATCAGCTCTTCCAACACAAAAAGCGAATATATTCTTAAAAAGAGAATGTACAAAAACAAAATAATTGTCAAATTTATTTTCATTTTCCTGCAATCTCTGCCAGTTCATGCTCCTATCTTGTTTCCTTTGTCCACTCTTTATGAGCCTCATCATAACGGTTAATATAATAAATTGTTGTTTCATTTTTATTCCAATTAAGAACTCCACCAGTTGTAGATTATACTGTGGTTGCTTTTAATGTTGTCGCTCTTCACTAACGATGACACTTTGGTTCGGTTAGAACGATTTACTGCGCGCAATTAAAATGTTAAATGCGGGTTTTCTCTGCACATTTAATATTTGCTGCTCCAGAACATTTCAGGCCACTAAACCCGCGCACAAATATGTAAGCAGGGTATTACAAGCAAGATTGTTCTGACGGCTGTTTTATAGTATTTCAGTGCCTTCAGTAAATTTTAATTTTTCGATTTCGATTTTGAACAGTTGCAATGTATCTTTAGCGACCTTTACGTGACGTCGTTTCTGCAAGTTATTCGGCTCTTTTTGTACGAGTCTAGCTTTAATACTTCTTATTCAAAATATTTACCAAAATGTGTTAAGTTGATCCATAAAAGATATTAAGAAACTCTGCTATCTTTCTTGTGCCAGCATGGTGATTTCCAAGTAATGTTTCTTCAACTTTTTCGATGTGAACTTCATTAACGTACAGTGGCGGATACACAGGGGGGGAACTCTCTGCACTCAGACCCCTCCCCTTCCCCCCAAAAGTTATAAGTAAAGTATAAAATTATACATTATTTCCATTATAAGTGACATTATGGGAAGAAAAGTACTTTCAATTGCAAGTACAAAATTTTATAGTTCCAACCCCCTCCTCCCAAAAAATTCTACTCTGAATCCGCTCCTGTTAACGTAAGTGGGAAGAAGACTGACATAAAGCACGTTTTCGATGACCTCAAGACTTTCACTGAATGCTTTGGGCCACTCAAATTGTTACTTGTATTCAAAAATAAAAAATTGTACCAATCTAGAAAAAAAATGTACATATTAAATAGAACAGTCATCGTCAAATTTGACATTTTGTTTATCTCTCCCTATTTTAGTTTACGGTATATACCGGAGGATAGAGCCATCTGTGGAAGTTCTCGGAAGTGAGGAAAGTTCTCTGAGCGCCTTTGACCAAGTATCCTCTGTGTAGCCGAAAAACATCCGTTTGAAGGGGAGCTAAATTGAGAAAGCGAATCATCCCTTCACAAAGTTGGGTGCTGGGTTTACCACCCGCAACGTAAAAACAAATCGCAATGAAAAGATCAAAGCAACCAACGATGAGAGACCTTCTTTTGATGACGACCACTGCAAACGCGTTAAATACATATACTCAGGACGTACTGATAGAAAGCTAGGCGTGAAAGCCGCGGTTGCACAAATAATACAAGTAAAATTTGTTCAGTGTGAGTTAAAATTTATTACAAATCATGTTTAATTATCTAATATGTGCTTTCATGTCTAGGCAACTCTGAATAACTTGACATATTTTATAATTCTTGTCAAAAGAAAAAGATATTAAGCTATAAATAATTTCTAAATATAGAAGTTTTATTTAATATCTTTATACTGCTTTTTAGTAAATATGGTAAACATTAATTGCGACTGATACCAAGTGGGCTGAAAAGTTCGTAGGATAACATAATTTTTTTTTCAAAACTTTTTATACCCTAAACAGCGTATATTAAGTTTGTCACGAAGTTTGTAACACACAGAAGGAAGCGTCGGAAATCCTATATAGTATATATATAAGTGATCAGTATGCTGAGCTGAGTCGATTTAGCCATGTTCGTCTGTTTGTCTGTTCGTCTGTCAGTTTTTAAGATATCGTTCTGAAATTTTGTAAACGTTATTTTCTCTTAAAAAAGCTGCTCATTTGTTGGAACTGCCGATATCGGACCACTCTAACATATAGCTGCCATACAAACTGAACGATCCGAATCAAGTTCTTGTATGGAAAACTTTCTCTTCACAAAACTTGGCACAGGTTATTTTCTAAAGCAAAAATGTAATCTCCGGAGAAATTGTTCAGATCGGTTAACTATAGCATATAGCCGCTTTACAAACTGAATGATCGGAATCAAATGCTTGTATGGGAAACTTCCTCATTTGAATATATATCTTCACGAAATTTGTTGTTTTTTTTATAGAAAAAATGTAATCTCCGAAAAAATTGTTTAGATCGGCTTACTATAGCATATAGCTTCCATTATTCTCTGACGAGCTATGATATATGGTAAAGATCATTGTCCTGTTGACAGTTGGAGTACAATTTTTTATGTTTAAGGATTCATTCGGTTTGAGTGCCAGCCCAACCAAAAATATTAAATTTTGACTCATCAATCCATACTTTGTTATCCCAAAATGAGTCAGGTTCATCATCGCATTCTCTCGCAAATTCAAGCCCTTTTCTCGGTTTATCAGAGACATTAAATGTTTTCTCCGTTTTAGTTCTGTTTGAAGAAGTGAAGTTAATTCTGCTTTCTTTAGACTGGATAATAAAGCCAATGAACGAGGGCAAGACGAAATATATTCCTATCATCAAACAAACATTGGTCGCACTCGCGATTTGGCTCCAGCCTCGCTGTTGGCATTCACAACTTTGAAGGATGACGAAAAGAACAGCCGACGAATTGGCGCTACGAGTTTTCGAGAGAAAGGTTCTGCGAAAGATTTATGGTCCTTTGAGCGTTGGCAACGGCGAATAGCGACATTGACATAGTTTAGGGAAATAAGAAACAGCGACCACGCAGGTTCAGTTATGTTATCCGAATGGATGAAAACACTTCAGCTCTGAAAGTATTCGACACAGTATTCGCCGGGGGGAAGCAGAGGAAAAGGAAGACCTCCACTCCGTTGAAAAGACCAAGTGAAGAAAGACCCGGCTACGCTTAGAATCTCCAATAGACCCCAAACAGCAAAAAGGAAGAACGACTGGCGCGCTGTTGTAAACTGGGCTATACCACGTATGCGGCGTCAATAAAGAAGATGAAGTGAAGGGCGTAACTTCGCCAAATATTAAATCTTTACAGCATGCTTGAACATTGTAAGAAAGAAACTTTCCGAATACTGTTTGTATAAACACCTTTCCCGTTTAGCAGGTTGGTGAATAGAAAGGGATATCACAGATATACGAGCATATCTTTATATTTCGTATTTATCATTTTATAAAGCTGGATCGTTAAAAATTCACGAAGACATTTTATAATACATAGCTGCTGTCTAGATTCATGTCTAAGTGTAAGTGTTTAAATGCATTACGACGCCATAAAAACACGAACCGCCGTGGTTAATGCTCCACATTCACAAATATGAGCGAGTGAAAGCTGCGGGGCTCCTTTGCAGTTTATTGCAGCAGGATTTTATCTTCCTAAACGGCATTGTGATGACACGAGTTGACATCTCCGCAGAATATGCACTTAATCAAAACATTCATTTTGCGCAAAATACACTTTCCAAAGCGATGAAGTGGTGAATACAACTAACTGCCGCTCTGGCTGGTGGATTTTACATCGCAGCACTCAGTGGCGTAGAGCGAATATGTTAAGAAGGGGTTTATTATATAAGGAACCAATATACAACTATTCATGTCTATATAATAAGTAATTAAATAATAACAAGTTTTCATAAAAGACTAATGGCTAGTCATCATAGACATCTACTTTGTTTTCGTCAACAAAGAAATTTAATTTCTTTCGAGGTATCTAAAGAGTGTGAGGTATTCCTAAATATCTATCAGTGATGAAGCTATAAAAAAATATTACAGTTGACAAAATTTTGATATTTGAATGAAAAAAATTTACACGTCTGGTTTCCTTTCACACATAAAAAAAATATTTGTTTTAGTGCAAGGATCACCTACATCTCGAGAAATTGTTGCTTAGTATTTCCCTTGATAGCGCTTTTCCATTAGGGAAATATCCTGATGTAACCTCTCGCACTGTTCATCATTCACAGCAACGAAATTTTCCCAAACGAAATACCGATTAGAGTCCAGCCTATGCATTTTTAAGGCTTTACATGACATAAGTTCGTTAATAAAAATATAAGTTCCGACTTATGCTTTACAAGAAAATTTTTTGTAAAGTTCACAAAACATTTCCAGGCGAGTTTCCATATGTTCGGACCTGCTGATATTCCCTCTTTAATTTTGGCCTTACTGAATTTGGGGAATTCTTCTTTCAGGTATACAAATCTAATGTCATCTTTTCTTATACAATTGTTTTATCATAATGGAAGATGGGTATTATTAGTAAATATATTATAAGATCCTTAGGTTCGGTCCAAATCGTTAGTACAGCAAATGAGATACATCTGGTTTCTTATTTAGCTAAACCCAACTTGCATGAAACCCATTTTTTCTTGATTCCTCCTAGGAAATCTAAAATAGTTTAAATTAATGAAGAGAAATTACGACGTTCATAGATTGAAGATTCACAAGTTAATTCTCCACACAAATAGCAAAATCTGACGTGGTCGTTAGAACACTTTACGTCTATAGTTATACAAGGTGGGTTCCAACGAAAACAGGACTTAAAAAAAACACAGAACAAATGGTTTTTTCGGCAAAATCAATTTATTTTGTTCAAAATAGTCTCCTTCTGCTTCAATGCAGCTTTCTGCACGGTCCAAAAGCATGTCGAACAAGTGTTTTAGCTCGTTGTCCGGTATGGCCGCCAGTATGCCGGTGCAAGCCTTTTGAATGGCCTATACGCACAACGCTTTCCTTTCATGGACAAATGCATTTTTTGAAGAGAGAGAAGTCGCACGGTGCCATAACAGGTGAATACGGGGAGTCGTTAATAGATAAATGTGAGTTTTGGTCAAATAATCGTCCTTCGAATGTTGGATTCTGAGCAATTTTTGGTCGTCAGTCAATTACCAATTTTAATACAAAATTTAATGTTGGCTCTTTGTTCGAAGCTCATTTTCGCACCGATAACAAAAACATACTGACACTTAAGGCGCAATAACTTCACTTCCAATCAATGAAATGTCATGAAATCACTGGACAATAAGGGAATTCTAGGGAGAAACAATTTGGTGACAGATGGCCTGAGCGGAATCTAAATATATAAAAATAGCGTACATCAGAGATAAGTAAATTTGTGATTTAGGAAGAAAAAGTTTTCCATACAACTCTACCGATTGAAGTATTCCAACCCCCACCGTCTGCAATGTCCAGAAGAAGTATGAATCCAGAAGTATGTATCAACTCGCAACCAAAACAAAACTGCTCGGAATTATTTACGTTACTTTCGCCGCTAAGTGGTTTGGCGTGGGAGTTGAGGGCACTTATGTAAATACCCGTAAATACACAGCCACGCAACTTGAGTATAGAAACCAAAACCAAAAAAAAAAAAAACGGACATTTTATGGCACATTCTGATCTCAGCTTATGTTTCAGGTTCTTCGTTCTTTTCATGCGCATTTTTCATTCTGCTGCTTGCCCGCCTGCTTTGCACACATCATCACCAGCGCTTTGTCGCTAGCAAACATAATTAAATAAGTCATATTCTGCAAATCTGCGTAACCAAGGCAGTCAAGTGACTGTGTTGTCAAATGCGCCAAGCTTTGCTTACTTATATATTAACATACATACATATGTATGAGTATTAAACTGTATTTAGCATTTGTGCTATCTTGTCCAAGAACTTGCCGCAGTCCTGTGGAAATAGTAAATTGCAAACTGTTACATAACGACTGCCAGGCGCTATAATTCATGTAGAGCATCACATCACAGTGGTAAGAGCCACAAGAAGAAAATGTGATATATACTATACAATGTGGGTAGGGTATGTACTTGTGATTATTTCAATGCACACAAGCCGTAATAGAAATGCATACAAATGTGAGAAAATTCTGAGAAATATTATTAGAAAATTTATATGCCACAATAAAAAATGTGAGGTATTTAGTTATTTAAGATAGTAGTCTGGTAGCTTGGGTTCAAAAAATCGAAAATATTTTTTTGCTTAATTTGAAAGTACAATGTGTGTGAAATATTTTGGGAGTTAAAACGAGTTTCCTAGAGCGCCTCGGAGTCCTCTCTCTTGGAGTTGATGAACTTTAAACGCGTTTTTCTCAAAACATTGTTTTTCTGGTCGACCCGGGTCCTAATTTTTTTCTACTGAACCGATTACTTTCAAATTTTAACAAGCTGTTCTACATGCTTATAGTTCTCGTCGAAATTAACGAGAATTTTTTTCACACCTAACTTTTCATTTTACAACCTTTTCTTTGCTAAAATAAAAGGACTTTTTTTTTAAATTCCAGCATTTTGTTATTTTTCCTTGAAATTTAACTTCAGTAGTTCCGACCAGAATGACATGTCTATAGATTAAGAATAAACAAGAATATTTGATTTCAGATAACAACAAGAGCCAAAATCACCCGGGGCACCCACGTGCATTTTTATACCCTGAACAGGGTATATTAAGTTTGTCACGATGTTTGTATCACCAAGAAGGAAGCGTCGGAGACCCTATAAAGTATATATATAAATGATCAATATGTTGAGCTGAGTCGATTTAGCCATGTCCGTCCGTCTGTCCGTCTGTCTGTATATATACGATCTAGTCCCTCAGTTTTTAAGATATCCTTTTGAAATTTTGCAAACGTCATTTTCTCTTCAAGAAGCTGCTCATTTGTCGGAACGGCCGATATCGGATCACTGTAACATATAGCTGCCATATAAAATTAACGATCGGAATCAAGTTTCATATGGAAAACTTTCGCATTTGACAATGTATCTTCACCAAATTTGGTATAAATTATTTTCTAGGGCAAAAATGTAATATTCGTGAAAATTGTTCAGATCGGTTAACTATAGCATATAGCTACCATACAAACTGAGCGATCGGAATCAAGTTCTTGTATGGACAACTTTCACATTTGACAAGATACATTCACGAAATTTGGTATAGATTATTTTTTAAGGTAACAATGTAATCTCTAAAAAACTTGTTCAGAACGGGTTACTATAGCATATAGCTTCCATACAAACTGGACACATAGTTACTAACAGAAATGCACCTGTGAAGGGTATTTAGCTTCGGGGCAACCGAAGTTAACGTTTTTTCTTGTTTTTTTTTTTTGAGGTTCCAACTTCGAGTGACAATAATAATAGTAATAATGTATTTAATTTTTTCAAATACATTTTTTTTTATAATTTCAATATATAAGTAAAAACACTCTAAATATTCAAGGTGATTCATTTTCATTTTCCTATGAAAAACCACCCTCCAAAGAAGTCATGAAAATAGGCATAAGTTACCGGACTACTACCTTAAACCAGTGTCTGCTCTTTGACTCCACAGTTCTTGAAAAGAAACTAATTGCCTTGACCTAGAATGTTGTACAGCAATTCTGTACCGGGCTCTAAAGCTCAGACGTTTACTAGCCAAAATGATACAAATTTTATAAAACGGAATAGTGTCCTTCATTTATAAAGTTTGAGCTCAAAATGGGTACCGAATCATCGAAAAGAAAAATTGTAACTAGGCTGTATCCTTACACTTGATGACGAACCCGTCCCATAAAATTTAACTATTCGAAATTGTTAAAGTGATACCAATGTACTAACCATCCTGAGTTTGTCTTTTCCCCCCACCCAAAATCTAGATATGTACATCTATATAGTCACAGGAGTAAAAACGAGACCACTCATTTACAGTTGGTAAATATATGTGTATTTGCTTACAAGTATATATAAATATTTATTACATAACTAACTAACTTGAACTTACTTCTTACACTCGATGAACCACGTCTCCGGTTGCGATAGCTTGGAGACAATTAATATCGGCAGCGCCGTGACTAAGGCAATTGTCCACACGCCTGCTATGATGAACTTTGCAAGTCTGAAAAGAGGAAGCACATAAATCGTAATAAGTGAAGCAGCAAATGACAAATTAGATATAATAAGATGCAGACATTAACAACACTTAATCTACCGTAAGTGTACAGATATTTTCCAACTTAAAGCAGTGTATTTACTACATAGTAGAGTCTTTAGAGAAGAAGTTGGAAGCAATTGGGTAAATCTTATTAGCTCGAACAATCTTTTTTTATGTTTTATTGAGAATTGGTGATTTTTCAACTTCACATTCGATATTTTATACACATATACACATATGTATGTATGTATGTAAATATTTAGCTCATGTTACATTAGTTTAAAATTATAATTATGGCTGTGGTAAATAACATTTTAATTACCTCTTTATCGGTGTATCATATCTCCTTCCTTCAGGTCATATTATGTTATGATTTTATATGATATATATTAAAATACATGGTTTTCCAATAAGAGTGATATGCTTTCTTTTCCGAAGAAAACATATTAATTCTTATGGAAATTAGAATATTTTCTATTTAATGTGAGGTACAATCGATACAATTAAGTTCTGAACGAATTCAGGAAAGATTTCGAAGAACCTAATTTTCGAGTACTTTTTCCCCTAAATCAAGTCGTTTGTTATGAATATCAAGATCAACATTGACTCCTAAGTCTTGAAAAGATTCTGGTTTATTGTTACAAATGACTTCAAATAACCACACAAGAACTAGCTTAATGGTTTTAGATCACAACTTCCTTGAGGACATTCATGTCACAATTTCTTGAAATAATCGAATCTCAAAACTTTTCTCTCAATAATTCGGTTGTTATACCTTGTGTGGCACTTAGCCCCATTTGTTTGGAACCACATATTGTCAAGATTTACTTCTTCCAGAATCGACAGTTTTGTTTATTTACCGCACCACTCAGACGAAAATGAGGCTCATCGGAGATTTTTTTCTTAAAAAAATCGTTATCATTTTCCAGTTGTTCCAAGATAAATTCAGCAAATTCACGACGAGTGCAAACCCAAATCCTTTCTCTTTTGAGAATGTTCGAATTCTTGAGAACTTCTTGGAATCTGCAAATTGTGGTCTTTAGCGACACTTGCCTGAACGACAAGTCTTCTGTGTTATTGGCACTTGAATATTATATAATGAAAATGTACGCTCGAAATTTTCAACACTTCGACGAATAGCGAGAACGTCCATAAAATGGTAAAAGCGCACGAGAAATTGCAATTGGAGAACGATTGTTTTGATTATTAATAATTCGTAAACGTTATTCTTGCGTAAATCTTTCCATGATGAAATTGCAAACATTCCTGAATACATTGAAAAAAAATGCAGATCATTACATTTTAAAAGTGGCCGAAATCATATCATCCCCATTGGAAAACCCGATACCCACATAGGTCAAGTAAAAATAAAAATGCCTACTTCGTCTTGCCAAAAATGCATACAGCGAAAACACATTCGCAAAAAAAAGTGATATTTTTTATCAATCTGATTGCAGTGTCTAACATATAATATATAATCTCTGACGAGGAAAAGAGAAGTGGTCGTCTGCAAGAGATTCGAACCAATTAGCCATAGAAAGCTGTTCGCTAACGCGGAAACAGAAAACAGAAAATGACGTCTAGAGAAAGCAATAAACTATATCGATCAGATTAGTGTAAAGACTTATTCGAGATGATCTCCATATGAAAGTCTACCGTCGGTCAACTGGTCATCTTCTGAAAACGCGCTTGAAGCCGACCGACTTCTTCAGTGGCACGCGGGCAAAGGCCTTGAAACTATTATTTTAACTATTAAAAAGTTGTTGATAAGCGAAAGGATAAAGTCTTATAGTTTTCCAAATACACGTTCTGGACACCAACATGGCGCTTTAATGATTTGGTGAGGAGATTCCTGTAAAGCTGTTACACCTCTTCACTTCTGTGAAAAAATAGGTTAAAACTGGGATCAAGAGCATAGACTCTCCGAGCAAGATACTGCCCCTGCACACGAAGCAAAAACCACCTAGCAAGGGTTTAAAACTTAAAACCTAACTAGTTTGATAGTTGAAGATTATTGCTATCCTGAGGTTCAGATTTGAATTTATTGAACTTGAATAGGCAGTCACAGTTGAAAACATGGCTTGTCGAATAGCCAACAGAAATTTGGAGTCTCAAAAATCGCTGGTTCGTCAGCGCTGTCAATACCAATATAAACTTTGTACTATGTCCAAATCGTTTGAGGACTTGTGTAAAAGTATTATGCGTCACTAAATAAAATTAACTTTATTACGGAATGTATTATAGTTTAATTTTCTTAACGACCTAAGCTTGTAAAAAAACGTAGAGCATTACTGAGTGCAAAATACTTATCAAATAGTGTCCTTAATAGGACGCGATCGCACATGAAAAACTTAATGTTTGACAGAAATGAGTTGAAATGATCACTTAGAAATGCTTATGGTGATAAAAAGGTCATAGAATTTATTTTCGTTTAGTCTCCATCATCAAGCATGCCGTTCTTCGCCTTTTTTGT
Organism: Bactrocera zonata; assembly: GCA_037783105.1. Classification (NCBI taxonomy): domain Eukaryota; kingdom Metazoa; phylum Arthropoda; class Insecta; order Diptera; family Tephritidae; genus Bactrocera; species Bactrocera zonata. The sequence goes on from JBAWJQ010004266.1 coordinate 719,700, forward strand.
TGGCTTTTATGTTATTTATTTCGTGTATACCGGAAACTTATGAGGAAAATCTTTTTAAAATTATGTGGGAAAGTAAAATATGACTTAGGACAAGAAGCGGCTGAAATCGGCCACTACCTTACGCTATCCTCGTGTAGCCAATATAATAGTCTCTTGGGTGTTTCTATTCAATCTCTATTGAGGGCTGCTTAACAATAAATTGTTGTTAATGTCAGTAACAAAAATATTTTAAATCGACTCGTGCATTAGTATTTGAAATGAAGAGAAGAGTCAGGAAGAGAGTATATGTACTGATCCGAAGTGTTGCTTCTTTCAGATACGTGTGTCTATACTCCGATAGCAGAGCCGGAACAAAGGCCTAGAACTAGCTGACAGTGTGCTCAATGATAGTCCAGCAGTCAATGGCTACATTAGCAACAGCATCAAGTTATTACTATATTAAATATTGTTTGGCTGTCTGGTTACAGCGAAGTCGTTAGAAGTTGCTAAGCTGTTAAGCCTCAAGAAGCGCATCCTTACCCATATTCCGTCAGGCTGAGAATACATAATAGGTGCTATTTTGACATTTATCTAAATTGTAGAAATAATGATTGGACAATGACCTATTATATAATTATTCACGTAATGAGCAGTTCAAAATTCTAACAAACGTCAAAATTGTATGGAGGAAGTCGAATTGGAAACCTCTATACACTTTTCTTTTCTTCTTTTGTTGAAGTAAGGTAAAACATCTTGATAGTCACGTCATCGTGAAAAAGACGACAAATTCAAAGCGCCTTATTGATTCATAATGAGGAATTGTTGACAGCACAAAGAATCGGTGTTCTTAGCTAGCCAAGGTTGTTCATTATAACAACCATATTAGCAAAGCTTGCTCTAACTATACCTTAGTTTATCGCCCATAAATAATCTGGTTTCTATTTTCTCAGGTAATTTTTTTTTTCTCTATACCGATCAAACTGTCATGCACAAAAATCACAATCAGCAAAAATTATTGAAATCGATGATTAATTTTTCTTATCACACATAATTCCTTATTTAGTAACGTCTGTTGGGTTTACTTTAAGGTGTACATCAATGTACCTACACATTTATACATACATATGTATGTACATATACGAAGCAAAAACTTTATTTTTTTTATTTCTTCTTCGTCACCACAGAAATATATGAAGGCAAGAGCTTAACATGTATTTTTCCTAAATTGCCCCAATAAAATGTGGGAGTGCTATACAAGTATTTAAGAGCTTATCATACAGTTTAAGTTATTCCCAGAAATTCCACAGTGCGTATGAGTAATTTCTTTATGCTGGCATGTAAGCACGAATGCAGTTAAAGATCCTCACATTGCCTGCTTTCTTAGTACGTAGTGAAGTAAACAAAGTCTGCCTGCAGCACTACAATTTAATAATAAATGGAGGCATTTTCCTGAATGTTCAAGTCGTTTAACTATACATTGACATTAATGATCCTTGTTATTTACTCCACAGCGACGCCCAACTCTGGCCTAAATGTTTGACTACAACTATTTGAGAATTATGGTAATACTTCATTTCTGTATGATAAGCGCACAAAATGCTGGCTTTTATTCGCAAACAATGGCGCAGACGAAATTTATGACACAAAACCTGGCTGAGCATATGTCTCGCCTTCTGCCTCATAGTTTATTCACAAACTGGTACTCGTATGTGCGTAAGCAGACATGTATGTCGGTATAATTTATGTTTATATGCACATAAAGCAACGCACACTACCTTTTTTGAGCCACTTTAAGTAGACTTCATTGAGGTCACTGAGCTTTTTTTTACTGCGTCTCTATTGTGCGCAACAATTAATTTCCCTCATAAGCATTAACATAAAGAAAGGCGTAGGAGGGAGTTCCTTCATGCGCGTGCATACAGCACACTAGCCTAGGTATTTGTTATAGACACATATATACGTATTTATATATATACAAAAACACATACAGTATAAATAATTAAAGTTCGTTTCTAGAAAAACATTCTGCTTCGAGTCACTCGTGATATAGAGAGCGCAATGATGAATTTTTACTTTCACAATACGAGTATGTTGCCAGATATTATAATAAGTTTGTTTACCTTTTTATAGTTGTATTATCTAGATATCCAGATATAGATATCATACATCAAACCGATAAGGATGGTGAGAGGAATTGGCTTAATAAAAGTATACATAAGCCACTTTTCGACGATCTAACAAAAAAAATTAGACAAATATGTTTCATTGTGTCTATCTGTCGTATATACATAAATATCTCAACTTTTACTGACAATAATATTTTCTTTCTGGTTTTAAATATGGAAAGAAACGGTGCAATACTTTCATTAGCCCCCATATGTCTAATATAGTATCTAATTTTTAACGAGGTTATACTCGTACTGTATATTTTGGTCCAGTTATAAAGTATAACAAAAGGCGAATATATTGATTGATCTAAGAAATGTCTGAGCCACCACGTACTCTGTTTAAATTTGATTCGGACAGGTCCAATAAAATGCGCACATAAACCAAGCCCATAAAAATTCTTTCCTAGATTGATTCAACTTTGTTTTATTTTCGTGTGAAGCGTGATCCTCATTTGTTAGCTGTTTGACTACAAAACAAAAAGCTTTTCTGCCGATTTCTACTTATTTTTCGGAAAGTTAAACAACTAGTTTGCTCAATCTTCGCTCAGCCACCGCAATCGCCAGATGTTACACCCCGTGACTTTCTTCGGATTTTGCAAACTAAAAGTTCACTGCTGAGTTTTATGAAAGTCATTCGCTGACAGCACTAAATACAAATGTTTATTACAAAACCGAAAAATGTTAGTCCGGTTCAAATTTGATCAGATGATATGACGAATTTCGCTTCCGTAATGTCATGCATAACACATTAATAATTTCGTAAGTTGACTTAATATGATATTATTTAAGGGGGTATTCTAGTCTAGAAGCATGAATTTTAGGTAATTTTCAAAGTGTCGTAAAAAAAGGCAATTAATATTTTTACTATTCATTTTTTTACTAGTTATTTATTAATTTTTGAAGAGTACAGAAAAAAATTAAAAACTAAAAAAAGTATAAAATTTCAAAAATTTCAAAAATTATGAGCTGACGAAGTGGGTGGTCTCTAAAAGTTTCCATATGACCATGCCCAAGATTTCAACCCTCCTAGTTATCTGAAAGGAAAAAAAGATTATTAATCTAGAATAATGTCGCAATGGTCGGAACTACGGAAAAGTAGGAAGCATTTTTTTTCACAAAATGGCGACTGCCTGAAAAATTTTTTCTTTTATCACTTTTTCTGACTATTTCGATTTTTTAAAAATAATAAAAATAAAAATTTTTCATGGGGCTAGTTCCAACCATAGACAAGCCTATAAAGAAGACTCTGTAAAATTTCAAGTAAATCGGTCCAGTAGAACCTGAGAAATCGTGGGCATCGTTCCGAAAAAGTCAGTTTTGAGAAAAACGCGTTTAAAGTTTCGCGTTCCGGCCAAACCAGTTTGGATGGCGGGTCAGAGAAATGCCTATATCTCCGAAAATAATTTGAATTTTGAAAAATCCTCTTGTACACATATTCTTGAATAGTTAAACTTTGAAAATATATAAAAAAAAAATCGATTTTTTTAAATTTCTAGACTAGAATACCCCCTTAATGAAAATATGTTCTTCAATATACCCAATACTGTGCCTCTCGGTTACCCAATTGCCTTTATACCGCCCATATTGGTCACCTTTGGTACACTTAGGTACATTTCAACCTTTTTCTATAGCCGATAAGCCTTCGCTGTCCAAGAACCAATCACGCATTTTCGATATCCTATTTGTAGTACAATTTTTCTTTGGCTTCAGTATTGTGTTTTTCTCTTCATTTTCATTAAAATCCTCCTCAGGAAGGATGTGAGAATATTTCAAACCGATTTAAGACCGCAGGCTACATCTGATCTATATGATATCTGTTTTGACTGGTTACCATTCACCTACAATACTTGCTTTATCCTCAAAGAAATAGAATTTCAAGTTTGACTAACCTCATCCACCGTCTTTGTTCTTACTTTTGGGCGGACACTTTCTACAAAAACTCACTTAATGTCTATGAAATGATTTTATAAAGTATTCAGACTACTTTGCGAGACACAAAAATTTCTATCTTCCTTTCTTATGCAAACTTTTGTGGCTAACAGTCGCTTTTCCATCACAACTCTTTTGTCCTGCAAATATCACCGCCCACGTAATCATAGACGACCACTGTGTAAACGCCCTTAAAGGAAGAGCATTTGCCAACAAAAAGTTGCTCTATACAGCCGACAAATAAATATAGGCACATAAATGCATGCAACAAATAAATAATTGCGGAAACTAGGAGCTTTGCCGGTGCTCGTTATATCTATGCCACATCTGTTTACATTTACCTCATTTGTGAAAGAAAGTTTTTGTGGCTCTATGCATGTAGGTCACGAGTTGTTGCGTGAGTATGTGTGTGGCTGGTAACGATAAAAGAAGTTGACAAAAAAGTTTTCGTTGAAAGTTAATCAGAAAACTTCTTTGTTCATGTTGTGGCTACGAATGCATAAAAACGAGCACTTTTTTGACGACAAACAAATTTCATACAATCCTGTATTACGTGCCCATTACGTTATTATGTTAAGCTAGAGATTATGCCGAATAATATTTATGAGACATTTGAAAACATATGAGATAAATAAGTTCGATGAAAGTCAATGAAGTAGGGCTTACAATAAAGCGTTCTGGAAGATTTAGAAAATCGGCATAAAATAAATCTCGTACTTTTACACGTGTCGTTTTTGGAAATTACATAGATTCATATACTACCTAGAAAGTAAGATCAAGTAACGACCACATTTGTTGAGCACTCAGTAAAAGAGAGTGGTCCAATAAATACTTACTTAGCCCTTAAAGTGAAAGTATCTACTGGTTTTAGAAAAATTAGTAGAAGCAATTTTGGTCAGTGACTGGATTCCTGTTTTTGAAGAAAAATCGCCTAGTGAAATAGAAAAGAGCTTTAGTGTTGTATTAGACAGCTCTTCCCCTTTAATGACGGCCGTTGAAAATTGGTTTGAATGTTCTACTGCACTTTTTGTTGAGTCACGAGCAGGTGTCAGGAAAATCCCTCCCTCGGCGATAATGTAGATGAGCTGACCCGATTTTTTTGAAGAAAAAAAGTTCTTTTCCACCATGGTGAGGCGCTAGCTTTCACTTCCATCGTCACCCCATATTGGTCAGATTAGGCTACGAACTTCTGTCGCATCCACCATATTGTACTACTTTGTTCAGACTTCTTGAAAAAGTAACTCGTCCGACAGAAATTTATATGGAATGAAGGCGTAATCGAACCCACGAAAGCGGAACTCCCTCCCTAAGTAGACTCAGTTTTTTTTATAGGGTCTCCGACGTTTCCTTTTGGGTTTTACAAATTTCGCTGTAAATTTAATATATCCTGGACAAGGTATAAAAAGATTTCGATGATTAGAGCAAGCGTACGAATAAGTACACTTTATTGATGTAAAGCAATAAACTTGAATTAAATGGTTAAATAAATTCCTAGGACTTTTTGATGAAGGTTGCACTTCTATAACTTAGATCATTTTTAAAATATATGGAAAATATGTTCACAGTCAATTTTATTCAAAACTGTAATCGGTTAAAACAAGTACAAAGTTTCAGTAACTCGCTCCCCAAATTATAATTAGATATCTCCAAAACTCTTCTTTTGAGAGTGGAAACAGTTTTGAAAAAACACCATTGTGAGAAAAACGAGTTTATAGAATGGAGTCGCTATGTTCCCCACTCTGTTCCCCTGCGCTGTAGCGACCATAAGAATTTGATTCCAAAGAATGTTTATTACAAAAAAAGTCGATATCTCGAAAATTTCACACTGAAACAATCCCCATCGTTCTCTGATGATTTCTTTTTTTTTCATTTTTGGCCGCCATTTAAGGTGAAAACTTTTATTTTCCACGAAAAATTCCGCTATTTCATGGGTGAAAAAAAAACTTAATGTAAAAGAACAAAAATTTGAAAAAGTAGTTTTGAGAAAAACGCGTCTAAAATTTAGAAACTAAAAAAGTGACGAAAAAAGATTACCCTATATTGTCAAAATTGTGCTCAATAATGTACAAAAGTTCCGAATAAAATTACTCAATCCATATTTAAGAAATAAGTTCGCAAAAAATCGTGTTTTTTACCACGAAAGCCTAACCACACCCTTAAGGAAGAGATGACAACTAAGTCGGTAGTAGCTCCACGAGCAAATATGGAGGAGTTTCGGAAAGAAGAAAATTTATGGAAGGTTCGAACAATTGTCATATGCGCAAAGTAGGGATCCAGAGTAACGAGGAGAAGCGGAAAAGTTCTTTTCGATAATATGAATGATATGATTTCTAAATTTAGTTTCGATCACTTTTAGCATATCATGATCTTCAAGCTTTAGAAGTCAAAAGAGTACTCGAAAATTGGGTTCATCGGATTCGTGCCTCTAAAAGAAGTCGTGGAGGCCATTTGAAATATGTTATATGCAGAACTTAATTTTATCGATTGCGCTTCACATTAAGTAAAAAAAAAAATATTTGCATTTCCTTAATAACGGATGATTTTTTTACGAATGTAGCCATTCCTGTTTCCTTAGCGGGAAAAATAGTCGGTTGGAAATTATGGCGTCCATTTGAAGGAATGGCACTGTGATGGGAAAAAGGAAAAAGTGGCAAATTTATTTATATTGCTCTTTATTAGCTCTTGACTAATTAACAGTAGGAAGACCAACACCAAATAATAATACTAATCGTTTGACACACATCACAGCTACCACAATTATTGTCATAACAAATATGTCTTTATTTACTTATTAGTGAGAAGTATTAATAACACAGCCACTAATTAATTGACTATTTGCATTGCTAATAAAGGCGCAGCTAACTGCTGGCTCACAAATATTTAGACGCGCCAAATATTGAGTCACATATGTAACGACATATTTGTATTAAATATATTGCGCCCAAATACACATGCTTTGCTTGGTCGTAGGGCCCTCATACTAAGCCGAATATTAATGACAAATATTTAATTTAGACTGTTTTCTTAAATATTCATATTGATGACTTAACATGGCCAGCTGATGACTTGAATGGTAACTAAACGGTTGCGATGGTTGGTCGAGCGCATGACTCAATGTGTCGCTGTGACATGCCTGAGTGCTTGGCTAACTGCTTAAAGCGCTGCTTGATCGTCAGCTTGTCAGCGCAAATGTTTGCCTATTTGTCGCTTGGTCTACCAGCTGCCGTTGGCTTGGCGTACGCGCTGCCAGGCGCATGTGTGCAACCACATTCACACATATGTTGTGTGGCTGTACTAAACTGGAAGACTCTGCTACGCCATGACATGCCGTGCTATGCTAACGTACCATTAAGCTGCATTCAGCCGTTAAACAAAATATTAAGTTGCTAAGTAAATTTGTGTTACGCCTCAAGCGCCACGAAGGCAAACAAACTTACGTGCGTGTGTATTCAACTAGCAGCACTACCAAATATGTATGCATGGCATATTTGTTGCTCTTTTCGTTTTTGTACTATTTTTTGTGCGTTTTGATAGGCACGTTGACGTTGGCAAAGCTGCCACTCTGCGGTGGCGCCACCACAGGAAGCACTTGAATCTGTTACACACTTGAGTGCGTCGCGTGTGAGTTTCTGCCACTTGGCTGATGTATGGAGGCGACTTCCGCCGAAATTTACGAAAATGTTTAAGTGCACAATTAAATGGCATATCTGCGGCCAAGAAAATGCCGATAAATTAACACTGAATTTGCGAACGAATTACTTTTTTATTTCTCACATTATTTGCGCTGCTTTACGTGCTTCATTGAACTTTCTGCACATTTGCGATAGCTTTGTAAACTGATATCCAATTAATGGCGTTATTTAGTTAGCAAATACTTTTTCTATTTACTCACACATCTTGTCTTAATTTCATGCTTAACTAGATTTGATGTAGTTTCCACATTTATAGTGAATTCTCCACTACTAATTTCTTTGTAAAAATAATATTAATGCGAATTCCAGGAAATTTAATGCAGATATATTGAAATTCGTCGCAAATGCAAATTGTACTTGTGCTACAAGTTCAGGCCTTATCAAAAATACTAGTACGTTTAGTATTTAACATGCACATAGTAATAAGGGTTAACAAAAAAAAAAAAATAAAAATTCTAATCTAATAATTTGGTCTCTATATTCAGAATATTAAGAGGATACTTTAGTTTTGACGGCCAAAAAAATGCCTATTTTTTCACGGTCTGTCAACCTCTCTAATTGACACGACCCAATCTCTATCACGTTAGTTCCGTGAATTAAAACCTTGTGGACTGTTTCTAGCAAATAGTACCGTGGATACTCTCGGTTCAACTTCCTAGCAATATCGGGGGCATATTCACTTGAAGTATAGAAGCACAACGACCGATAAGGTTTTCATTTAGTCTTTTAATTTCGGCAAGCAATTTGGGATTTGAAAAAAAAAATTTCATGCCATATTATCATTGTTGGACGATCCTCTACCTCCATCAGTGGGCTTTTACACCCGACACTAGTTTTTGATTTCTGTACATTTCTTTGAAGCTCCAATATGCTCGATGCAGTATTGTCTAATGAAATTTTCAACTCGATTTCAGCATAAGATTTATATACAGAAATTAAATGGGTTTCCCTTTTTTTTGCATTTACTATAATTTAATTTTAATTTTATTTTAATTTGGAAATAAATCATAGAATAGTTTGCTATTCATAAAGTCTCTTATAAGCAAATATTAGCTTTTAGACATAGCGGTCTCCATTATGAGGTGAAATTACTTCATTAAGATCTGTTGCTAAACGGTTTATTATTGGAGTTTCAATGCGTAAAGCAGAAACAGCGAACTCGTCTATTTCGGTCAGATGGGCTGTTCTCTCTGAAGACTCCGCAAAATCAAGCTTTGGACGACCTCGATGAGCATTTTGCGCTAATTGTTGAAATATACTAAAACATTCAACCACTCATATTGTAATTAGAGGATTGAAGTTTTTATCAGATCATAGCGAGCCCCAAAAACATCAATTCAACCTGAAGTGATTCAAGAGATACCATTTCATCCAGAAAGAACATCGGTCTGGTATGGTTTGTCGGCCGGTGGAATCATCGGTCCCTATTTCTGCAAAAGTTAGACTGAATGGATGGACCAACTGAGACGTAGGAGCGGCCAATATTTGAAACAGATAGTCTACAAAAAATAAGTCTTAACGAATAAAAAAATCGTAAGCAAATACGGTTCCCACGAACTTTCAAAATCACTTCATTCCTATTAGTAGACGCTCTAAATGTACGTATACACCAGGCACCAAATGAAATGAGAATAATAAATATTCTCTCAAATTTTGTAATCGAAATTCAAATCATTACGGTCGCTACAGCGTTTCTGTAGAAAGGGAACAGAGTATGGAACAAAGCACACCCAATCTTTAAATGCGTTTTTCTCAGGATAGTGTTTTTCATAAAACAAATAAGAATTCTTAAACAAAGGTGGTCAAATGAAAGTACAAACTTTGAAAAAAAAAAAAAATACAAGACTTTTGATTTAAAAGTAGTTTTAATAAAATTTGTTCTGAAGACGTTTTGGCATCCTTCGAACCAAATTTTCAATATTTTCTTTGTAATTTTCATTCCCATTTTCACATCTAAGAAAAATTATTATTATTAATTATTTCCAAGTCCAAAATTTACCATAAATACTCAATCGGACTTAAATCCGGTGACTGAGCTGGTCATTTCAGTTTTTCGATTAAGCTTTCTTCAAAAAAACAAAGTAGCCAGGACAAATATGTGTTTGGAGTCGTTATGTTGTTGGAAGATAAACGACCTCAAATAAATTTTTTCCACATTTGTTGTCAAATTTTCGCTAAGAATGAAGCACTGATCATTTGTCTGTCGATTTTAACTAAACTACTTACACTAAATTTTGCGGAACAACCCCAAACCATGGAAGGGCATCTTCCAAGCTTCACTGATGATTGTTTGCACTGTGGTTATTTATCAGAAAGTTTACACCACACTGTCTTATGTGTTTTCAACTCCTTAGCTCGAGTTCGGATAAACCGGACCAACTTTCTTTATCCCAAAATGTGCTTGGCATATTCAAACATTGTTTGGAGAGCTCTAGTCTGCTTTCCTATTTCCAATGAAAATCATGGAAGTTTTTTTTTTGCGACACAGTTTTTAAAACGAAATGTTCGTAGTTTCTTTTGCATTGTACTGATGAAAACATCCAAACCAAAAATGTTGATCCCCTCCATCGATGAAACTTCAGGGGTACCAGCAACTTTTCTTCGAATATGTCGCTCAGTGCTTACGAAACTTGGAGCTTTGAGTCTTGCATTCTTCATGTTTTCAAAAATAATTCTTGCCTCTCCGATCGAAGTGAAGTATTTTTTAGATATTTTTGATATGTTTCGCCCCTCTTCCAATCTTCTACAATTAAATTCCGAATTGCTTCAGTTTTCCGCATTAAATAACAGAACAAAAACAATTTCGCATTAACAGAAATTCATGCAAATTAAAAAAAAATTAGTAAAATTCAGTTTTACCTTGGAATGAACCAACGAAAATTATACTTGCATTTGACGCGCACTCAAAGGCTCACCAGCGAAGACTCTCTGTCGTGTAAATATTTTTTTGCGTTTAAATAATACATAAAAGTAAATTTTACTGCAACTGTGTTTATATAACGGTGCATCTTCACGATATGCTTTAAGAATTTATTCTTAAGCGAAGACGTAGGAAGGAACTAAATGCTCTGTGGTCGCCAGTATATAGACTTGTATGTATATAATATTAGGTTGTCAAAAAAGCATTGCGGTATTTTGGCTAGTTAGCGCTGAAAGCGCGTAGCTCTAGTTTTATTCGTCGCATCGGGTCATGCTATACCTTTTTGGAAAGCTCATTTCACGCGCTAACACGTCTTTGATTGATTGTCGTTTCTTCTAAGTCGTTCGTGAGTTATAGCGTCGCAAACATGGAGCAAAATAAAGAAAAAATACGGCATATTTTACAGTACTACTACGATAAAGGCAAAAATGCATCTCAAGCCGCCAATAAAATTTTTGCAGTTTATGGACCCGATACAGTTTCCATTTCCACCGCACAACGATGGTTTCAACGTTTTCGTTCTGGTGTAGAGGTGGTCGAAGATGCGCCACGCTCCGGAAAGCCTGTCGTCGAAAATTGCCATAAAATCGCTGAATTAGTCGAAAAAGACCGGCATAGTAGTCATCAAACCGTTATAAACCATTTGAAGAAGCTTGGAGTCACTAAGAAGCTCGATGTATGGGTGCCACACGAATTGATTCAATAAAAATACCGGAAGACTTTTTTGACAACCCATTATATTTATACCTTTATTGGATGCCTAATGTATGTAAGTATGTACATAGAGATATCATCTAAAAAGAATGTTCAATTAAAATGAAAAATGTTTGGCTTTAATTTCAATAAATTATTTAATTATATTATTGCTGCTACGGAAACCATAAAAATATTGTTTTTGGAAATGTACTCGGGAAATAAATGTAAAACCAGAGACAGACAAATGGTTTGCGTATTACATTGAAAGTACTAGCATACTGACACATATATGGCATTCTCTAACTTTGACAATTTGCGAATAAATTAATAAAAAATAAAATACATGAACGATTATAAAAAAGAAATATGAATGCCAAAAAAAGAATTAAACCAAATTTGTTCTACTAGCTATGAAAGCTTTCAAAATGAACAAACAATATGAAAGCAGTGAAAACAAGAAAAAACGTTAACTTCGGTTGCACCGAAGCTAAATACCCTTCACAGGTGCATTTCTGTTAGTAACTATTTGTTCAGTTTGTATGGAAGCTATATGCTATAGTCAACCGATCTGAACAATTTCTTCGGAGATTACATTGTTGCCTTAGAAAATAATCTGTACCAAATTTCGTGAATATATCTTGTCAAATGTGAAAGTTGTCCATACAAGAACTTGATTCCGATCGTTCAGTTTGTACGGCAGCTATATGCTATAGTGGTCCGATATCGGCCGTTCCGACAAATGTGCAGCTTCTTGAAGAGAAAATGACGTTTGCAAAATTTCAAAACGATATCTTAAAAACTGAGGGACTAGTTCGTATATATACAGACAGACGGACAGACGGACAGACAGACGGACAGACGGACATGGCTAAATCGACTCAGCTCGACATACTGATCATTTATATATATACTTTATAGGGTCTCCGACGATTCCTTCTGGGTGTTAAAAACTTCGTGACAAATTTAATATACCCTGTTCAGGGTATAAAAATGTATTTGCGAAGACACGTATTGTATTTTGGCCTCTTTTTTATTTTTTTTTATTGAAATACAAATACAAAATACGGCTAACACACATGGCTTCGTATCATATTACAATTTCTACTGTTTTTCTTAGCGTATAAGAGCGGTATAAAATACTCAATAATGGCAATATATCATTGGAAAGATGAAGTCAACTTCTCTCTCTAACACCAGCGCGAGACATATTTCGGTTTTATAGTTGGGTATAAAGCAATTCGTCCTCGGATTTATACCTAAAAGGCTAAACCTTAAAAAAAAAAGACTAACTTCAGTTGCACTGAAGCCATAATACCCTTTACAAATATAAATTTGAAAAATTCCTTAAAATAACTCGATTCCAATCCTGCAGTTTGTACGTCAGCTACATGCTATAGTAATTCAATCAGAACCATTTCTTTCTTGGAAAATAACAGTTCATTTGACAACTATTTGCTCTAGTTGCCCAATATCAACGATTCTGTAAATGAGCACTTTTCTGGAGAGAAAAGAAGAGGTGCAAAATTTTTGATCGATATCTTAGAAACTGATGGACTAGTTCGTGCATATACAGACAGACGTACAAGGCTTAATCAACTCAGCTCGTAAGACTTTGTTAAAAATTTTAAAATTATTAATTTATTCTTCAAAATCTATGTCGTCAAGGCAATCCCCGAAACTGTTGTTATAATCAATTTCCGGAGTAGCCATGAATGCGCGTAGTGATTTCCGTTTAATGTCTTTAGTTGACTTAAAACGGTTTTTGGCGGAGCGGTCCTTTGAATTTGCTGAATAGCCAAAATTCAGACGGAGATAAATCAGGCAAATAGGGTGGTTACGGCAGGATATTGGTTGAAAATTTGGCGAAAACGGCGACGGTGCATTATCGTGCTGCAAAAATCAAGATTTGTCGGCCTATAATTGCGACATTTTTTCACGAATAGCTTCACTCAAACAGTATTTCTTCTTGACATTTTGGCCAGTCGGAAGATAATCGAAGAAAACTGTCAACATAACTTTGATTTTCGACCTGAATTTGACATGGTTTTTTTTTTTGGCTTCGGCTCACCTTTGTTACGATATTCGGCCTATTGATTGTCTGTTTCCGAGTCGTAAGCAGCGATCCAAGTCTCATCGCCAGTAATATCCTGCGTTTTATGATATCCTGCTGGCTGGAAAGCATTGTTTCACAGGCATTAACGCGACGCCATTTTTCGAGAAAATTTTGTGATTTTGGAACCAATCGTGCTTTCACTTTTCACGGGCCTAAATGCTCTTTCCAAATGGTTTTAACTGATTATTCCGATATTCCAATGAAGCAAGTAAGATCTCTTACTGTTAATCATCGATTCTCAAGCACCTATTTCTTTATTTTATTAACGTGTTTATCATCAGTTGATGTTGATGCCCGTTCTGGAAGTGGTTCGTCGTCAACGCGTTCTCATCCCTCTTTATATACTTGCTCGTGACAAACAATTATCACTGAAGATTTTTCCGCACAAAAAATTAAGTGGAACTTCATTGTTGAATAATTCAACTCATCGTAAAAATCGCCGAATGTACTTTATGTGCTTCACAAAGGCAAGCCTGCACTAAATACCAATTATTATTTTGATGTGATATTTGGCACAGATGGAACTGACAGTCATACAAACTTAGAAAAAAATAATTTGACGAATGGGTTTTCGCGGGAAATTTAAATTAAAAAGTTTTACTAGTGTTTGCCAGCAGTAGATATTGACTCTGACGTTTCTTCTTGGTGTTAGAAACATCGTGAGAAACTCAACTTACTCTGTTCAGAGTATGAAAACGTCCAAGTCAAACTTCTCTGAACGTCGTACTCATTATCGGCAATTGATATAGAAATTTGCTCACGATCAAAGGTAATTGTTAATTTCTTACAATTATCACTGCTTTTTTACCTTCTACTCGCAATTTAAATAGTCTGGTTCAAATTACTTTAGTTATTATATATTTATAGCAGTGTTAAGCTTTCTGTATGAGGTCGTTAGTTTTCCAATTTTTACGCTTGGTTAGACTAGAATCGTTATCAGTTGGTAAACTTTTTTCAATATTGTTAAAGTGGCACGAAATAAGGAAAATGAGTCCTTAGTATAAGAATTATTAAAAACTTCAAAGTATGCAAATACGAGTTGGAGTCGAGGTGGTCTCACCATTAAGAAAAAACTGAAAACGGAAATAGCAAGCCAGAGAGAGAGGGAGGCATCATGTGACATCCAAAAACAAGGAAAAAAGTAATGTTCTCCTTTCTAAGAAGAAACCACTGCTCAGCGTAAGAGAAGTTAAAACAATTTTGTTTAAAAAGCTTCATATTTATGGTTGTTTTTCTTTTCAAGGATTCTGAATTTGGTGGTGCTTCTGCAAAAACCCGAAAGTTTAAATGGGTTAACTGAAGTCACCTGAAATGCTTTACAATAAAATTGACCATGGTTAGATACTGCAGAAAAATAATGATCCGAAACGTAGGAGCAGACTCTTTTACTCAATGAAAACAATAAAACTAAGTATATTGTTTATTTATATTGGCCATCACAGTTACCAAACGCTTATCGAATAGAGAATGTTTGGGTTTAAATGAAAGCCAAAATATCAAGAAAATATTTAACGTCAACAAAAGATTTCGTGCGGTTATTCCAACAATACTGTAGGTCGATTTCTACTAAACGTGCAGAAACTTCATTTGCAAGTTGCCACCAAAGATGTGAGCACCAGCTGAGAAAAAAAACATCAGCTGTAACAAAATAATGTATTTTCTTTAATTATAAAACTTATTTTCAATAAATGCTACATACACTTTGGAAAACAAAAACGTTACTTTTTGAACGCACTGTAATCTTCTTTAAAAACCAGAAATCGTCATCATCATCCTTCCCAAGTTTTGATCATCCATTCGGAAAGTAATATCAGTATGGAAGAAGTTTTACTATAATTTTGAATACAACAAATTGCTTAACCCCGTTTAATATTTAAGTGAAGCTTCTTTTAGGAATACTTTGGCATTGCTAGTTAAAATCATTGAACCACGATATTATACTACTAAGTACATACATACAAGTACATGCTTATGTCATAAATGTCAAAGAACGCTAAGCACAGGACGAATATAACGGAAATAAGTTCTTTCAATAGAAGCAAAGGAATAAACTGCTAACAAGAACACCCAAGCATTACTTTCCCGTAAGCACACCTCATAAGCTACACCGGGCACAGTATACATATGAATATGTGTATATATGAACATAAACACATGGCTGTCAATATAAGTATATTTGGTTTATGCGCTCGTAAAAGTTACAAGTTTATACACGACAACAGCAGGCAGCGGTTGGGCAGCATTTGCTTGCGTGCTTGCAACAAAACTTATATTATTTTTTGCGTATACATACCAACAAATATATATACATATATACATATGTATACGCGGCTGGGTGCGGCTAAGTACAAGAACTTGATCAATATGTGCTTTACAGCTGATTGCATAAATATCGCTTCAAAGTACGCATTGAGATATTTCATATTGCTTTGCTTAAGTGTACGTCACGTAGGGGCTCAGCGAGCGAGCTACATGGCGTATGAGTAACCTTAGAGCAGTTTGTTGTGTATTAACTGCCGGCAAGTTTGTTTTCTGTTTCTTTCTGCTTTACTGCAAATATTTGCGCTTGTTTAGCTACACTCCTCTCTTGTAGCTTTAGCGTCTCCATAAATCTTTGTTATGCGCTCAAATCCAGACGGTAGAGCAAAACAAACAAAATTCAGCTGGGAGACGTGTCAATATGAAATTTTTATTACCACACGATTGTAAAATTACAACAATGTTCAGTTGTAGGTAACTTCTGTGGCAATTGTTTTCCAGCAAGCGCGCTGTCAATTAGCCCGCTTACTGCACACCAGGCATACTCGGTCGCGCTGTGGCAATATTAACTGTATTACGGGCCCGCGGAATTCTTTTGTTTACAACCCTCCGCCTGCTCGTTGCCATAAATACTTAATGTGGAAGCACAACATTGTAAAGAGAAATAATTTAATTTTGAATTTTATTATAGGCTTACGCGTCACTTTGCAGACGGCTGTTGGTGCGCCCATGACGGCTTCAGGCGAAGGTACAAAAACTTGTAAATTAAAATTACAAAAATTGCGTTTTTTTTAAGTGGGTGTGAAAAAATTCCAAAAATCTTTGCTTCGCACTTGAGTGCATTAGTACATTTAATTAAATATTAAGAAGTGTAATCTGCACGCAAAAGGTCTCAAAGTACTAGAAAGCATTTGCACTAGAAAATGGTGCTCATTATACTACATATAAGCTTTAAGAATTGTGGCAGGATGTAAACCAAAAATTAAAAAGGAATTTGATAAGAAACGTAGTGGCCACTTATAGTACTTAAGGCTCCTCTATGACCATTCATGGACATTTGTTACTTTATCATCTTACAAATGACAACACAATATATTTATTATGATAATATATATTCACGTTTATGGGCAACATTAAAACATTAAATTGAGTCTTGAATATGCAAGTATAAAATGTATCTTCAGATAGTTTTTGATGCAATGGGATACAGACGATCATAACCGGTTTAAAGGGGTATTCTAGTCTAGAAATTTAAAAAAATCGATTTTTTTTATATTTTCAAAGTTTAACTATTCAAGAATATGTGTACAAGAGGATTTTTCAGAATTCAAATTATTTTCGGAGATATAGGCATTTTTCTGACCCGGCATTCAAACTGGTTCGGCCGGAACGCGAAACTTTAAACGCGTTTTTCTCAAAACAGACTTTTTCGGAACGATGCCCACGATTTCTCAGGGTCTACTGGACCAATTTACTTGAAATTTTTATAGAGTCTTCTTTATCGGCTTGTCTATGGTTGGAACTAGCCCATCCCAAAATTTTTATTTTTATTATTTTTAAAAAATTCGAAATAGTCAGAAAAAGCGATAAAAAAAAATTTTTTTTTAGGCAGCCACCATTTTGTGAAAAAAAATGTTTCCCACTTTTCCGTAGTTCCGACCATTGCGACATTATTCTTGATTAATAATCTTATTTTTCAGATAACTAAGAGGGTTGATCATGGGCATGGTCACGTGGAAATTTTTAGAGACCCACCACTTCGTCAGCTCATAATTTTTGAAATTTTTTCCTTTTTTTAGTTTTTAATTTTTTTCTGTACTCTTCAAAAATTAATAAATAACTAATAAAAAAGTGGATGGTGAAAATATGAATTGCCTTTTTTTACGACACTTTATAAATTACCTAAAATCCATGCTTCTAGACTTGAATACCCCCTTAATCGATACTTCAAGACCTAACAGTCCCCTAAAACTATAGTAAATATTACCACAGATGTCTGCGGAGTATTAAGCAAGTAAAATATAGTTCGGGTGCAACCGCACATTTTCTACCCAAGCAATTCGCAACGGACAAAGCATGGGGAATCCTTTCAGTTGTTGAAAACACTTTTATTAATTATTCTTCCTTAAGGATTCAAAGTCATTATTCGTATACATTTATATTTAAATCTACCTAGTTCACACAAATCAGATCAATGTGATACAAAGCTCAACCAAAGGAGGTACATTTTATATCTTGGGTGTATCAAGAAAAAGATAACTGCAGAATATGAAATAACTTCATTAGGCATGTGAGGCTTAAGACAACGTTTAGACCAATTTCATTCATGATCAGCACTAAACAACATTATATAGTCATCTTGAGTATTTATATATAAATCTTTACCTGTTTCGATTAGTTCTAGGTGTGACAAACAAACTTAGGTGAACAAAGCCATTTTGCTGTATGTCAATATATTGCAAGAGCATAAATATTACAGTTTTAGTTATGCAACTAGAGTAAAAATGGAGATTGCTTGATAAGTCTTGCTACATATATAACTTGACACCCACGGCATGCCGGTATTGCCTATGGGCGGTATCAGTCTAATGCCGTGCCTACAAAAAATGCTTTCAATCGAAAGGTCCCAAATGTAAACTCCAAATTTGGATACAAAACTGAAATTTAGTAGAAGGAATGGCATTCGGCAATGACATCTGTGGTGGACTAAAGCTTCTTCTACAAAGCTTGCTGACAAAGCCTGTCTAAAGCTTGCGAAAATATGTGAAATAAGATGACAACCCATATAATGGTTATGTTAAAATACGTAAACAATCGGTAACTCAATAAGAAAATTCGTCAGAGGCATTAAATATTACTCGTAAGATGCCACGGAAGGGTTCCATTTGAGTCGCTACAAAAATTGGGCTCTATCCACCTTAGGGTAAAATACTGTATCTCAGGAACTACTTCACCGATTTCAACTAACTTGTGTGCTTACAATCACACATATTTCTTATATATAATATTATCTTATATATACATCACTATTTTAAATTCATATGATTCTTTTTTTTTGCGATATTTTACAAATATATCGAGATTTTGTTATGTAACGCTAACCTAATAAAATTTTGCATTAAAGTGAATTTAAGGGATTCCACCTCTCGTCTAAAAATAGTCGAAATCGAGCAATTAAGTTCCAAGATACCGCATTTGGTGTCCTCAGCCCTTATGGCTGACTTCTACAGAAAATATCGGTTAATCTGTGAGGTACCTTAACGGAAATCAAAACCATCTCTTTTCAGGAAATACTGTGTCGGATTGAGAATCGGGAAGATAATTACTCTAGCCCTATGCACTTAATGTGCGATTTGGAGACTTCCTACTAAATGTATAAGTAAATACATTCTGACCAAAAAGTATTCGGAAATTGTAAATAAAACGAAAAATATTCAAATATCAATATTCATTTCAAAATAAGCATCAGAGTAATCATCACCAAATGTAAAACACTTTTGCCACGATTTTCCCAGTCCTCGAAATACTTTTCATATGCTCTTTTTGGGATGACTTTCAGCTCCTTCACCGAATTTCGTTTTATCTCTTCGATCGACTGAAAACGGGTTCCACGGGTCGATAATTTTAGTTCAGAAAACAAGAAAGGATCATACTGAGTAAAATCTGGTGAATACGGTGGTTGATCGAATGTATTCTTTACAACAAAACACATTTTTTTGAAATGTGATTTACCCGGAGAATTTAATTACAATTTCCATGTCCCTTTTTGTCACAATGTATATTGGCTACTACAGCTGCAGCTTAATTCCGAAAACCTTTATAGATTTCTTAAATATGGCATCCATTCTATACTATCCGTTCCAAAGTAAATAGGACTTTTTGAATCTATCGACTCTTGGTGGCGCCATCTACACGTCGACTGGAGCGTTAGAATCTGCTGTCTTTATCAATTGTACAGTGAGAGTTATTGGGTTTCAAGTGTCAGTATGTTTGTGTTATCGTTGCGAAAATCAGCTTCGAACAAAGAGCCAACATTAAATTTTGTTTTAAAATTGGTCAAACTTTTACCGAAACGTTTCAATTGATGAAACAAGTTTATGGCGATGATTGCCTATCCCGTGGCAGAGTGCACGAGTGGTTTCAACGTTTTCAAAGTGGTCGTGAGGATATAGATGACGATCAACATGTGGGCAAATCAAAATCCGTGATCACCGGAATTCCATCGTATCTGCGGTTGAATTCATCAAAAATCAGTTGAAATCATCATTGAAATTCATGGAATTGAACATTTCCGAAACATCGATTTATCGCATTTTGACCGAACATTTGGGTTTACGAAAGGTGAGTGCACGGTTTGTTCCGCACAAATTGACTGACGACCAAAAATTGCTCAGAATCCAACTTTCGAAGGACGATTATTTGACCAAAAATCAAATTTTAACCATTAACCACTCCCCGTATTCACCTGATATGGCACCGAGCGACTTCTTTCACTTCGGAAAAATGCATTTGACCATGAAAGAAAAGCGTTATGCAGACGATAACACAAATATACTGACACTTGAAACGCAATAACTTCCAATTGATGAAATGTTATGAAATTCTTTCTGGACAATCAATAAAGATATCAGATTCTAAAGCACCAGTCGACATGTAGATGGTGCCACCAGGGGACGCTACATTCAAAAAGTCCTATTTACTTTGGAATGCGCTTTGTATGATCGTTTGAAACTAATCTACAATATATGTATATAACATCGTTTGACAGAGGGCTTACGCCCACCTGCAATTTCGGAGTTTCTAATGTCATCCAACAACTTTAGACTTTAATGATATCGTATTCAGAACTATCGGAAATAGCCAATAGTTTTTAACCCAAAAACCTTTAAAGATATCTTAATAAATACGAAATATCTCCACACAATACGTCAATTGAATAGTCCCCGTCCTGAATCATATACAAGTATGGCGCTACCAAATTAAATTCATATGATTATTACTTATAACTAACCTTCAAACGGCGTAAGTATAAAAATGATCGCTGTTCAATCTTAATTTGTAAAGGCTATCATTTTGAGTAAAGCAACTTTGAATGACCGCAAAGTGAACGTGTAATACGCCAGTAAAGAAGAAGAAGATTCACGAATATTTGGAAATGCGACAGCTCTGTGGAAAGTGGGTGCCATGCGATCTCACTTCTGACCAAAAAAAACGACGAGTTGATGATCTATCCGTTCGCAAGACAGTCGGGTCTACGTTACCGAAACAGACTCTGATTTTTTATCCTGTCAAGGACTGTCAACTCGGCAGAATTATGCCGCTACAACAACAAGAATGAGTTGAGTTGGAAATGTTCAAAGGTAAAAAACCCAAGTTTTTGCGTCGATATGTAAAACTGGATGAAACATGGTTCCGTCATTTCACTCCGAAGCCTAATCGACAGTCAACGATCAACCGCTACCCGCTACCACAACACTTGGCTGGCAAATTTATGGAATAACTTTTATTAACTTTATTGATAAAGGAGGATTATCAACATAGCGTCTGCCAAAAAACCGCCGCATTCGAAGAAAAAGAAAGTGCCGTTTCACTAAAACAAAGCACTGTGTTACAAGTCAGTGAAAAATATGGCGAACTCGAACTTTTTTTGTACTAAGAAATCTGCATACCAAGTTTCATCAAGGTATCTCAAATTTTTCTCAAGTTACGGCTTGCACGGTCGGACGGACGGACAGACAGACAGTCAACCGGATTTTATCTTTTTTCGTCATCCAGATCATTTTTATATATAGATGTACATTAGGGTGATTCAAAAAAATTTGTTTTTTTTCGATTGGTACTCGGAAAAATAAGTTCCTAGACACCTCTAAGAAAGCCTCTCCAAATATGAGTTTTTAATTGTAACGGGAAGGTCCTCCTACATACATTTTCTATTTTTTCTTATTATCAGATAGAAAAATTTATATCTCGCTTCCAACTACTTGAAAAAATATCTTGTTCCTTAGATTTTGTAGGAAATTGAATGCTCTAGAACAAGGTCTCCTATGATTTTTTTCGTAAACCCAACCGTTTAAAAGATATTAAAGTTAAAGTTTGATATTTTTGGGAAAATTTTTTATTTCTTATGAATTTTTGAACTCAATGAAAAAAATCATTATGAATGATGAAACTCATAGGTTTTTGGAGAGGCTTTCTTAGAGGTGTCTAGGAACCTATTTTTCCGAGTACCAATCAAAAAAAAAAAAATTTTTTTTTGAATCACCCTAGTACATATGTATATATTTATCTATATCGATTAGTTTTAGGTGATACGTACAACCGTTCGGCGAACAAAACTATAATACTCTGTAGCAACTGGTTCCAAAAGCATAAAAATGATATCGTAAAGTTGGAGGGTCGCTATAATCAGTGTGTAACTATCTGTAATTAAAAAAATTAATTTATTCAAAAAACGTGATTTGGACGGGGACTTTTCAATTGACCTGCCATGCACTCAATTATTAAAAAATGTATATTTATGAAAATCAGCTTACCTTTTCGTTATACGCGGTCGCAGTGGCCGCATAATCGCCAAATAACGATCAATACTAATGGCGACCAGCGTGTACGCGCTCACCAACACCGACACCGCCTGCGAGTAATTCACCAAATTACACAGCACCGTGCCGAAAGGCCAATGTTTCAAAATGAAAATGGACACAAACGAAAAGGGCACACAAAAGAGCGACATTAATATATCACCGACCGCCAAATTGGCTATAAAATAATTGGTAACGGTGCGCATGCGTGGCGTCGACTGCACTATATAGCACACTGTGCCGTTGCCCAGCAGCGCAAATATAAATATCGGAATGTACAACAGATAGACGATAGTCTTGAAGTAGGCTGTCGACAGCGTGGACACATCCCCAGTTGAGTCATCACACATTTCGGCGGTCATATTCAGCTCGCCAGCCGTCGCCGTCGTTGCGGTCACAGCAGCCGTTGCCGAGTTGGTCGCGAACTCGCCAATAGTTCTCATAGTCGCAGTAAGCGTTGATAACACCTGCACCGAAGCACTATCAACGATGGCGTAGCTACTTTCGTTGTAGGCGAGCGGCGACTGTGCCACCAGCTCCGCGGATGTTGCGGTAGTCGCCGCCACGACACTCTCACTGTCGTTGAGCAATTGCTGTGCGGATGCCGATGTAATAAAGTAATAGTCATTGGCGCTCTCGGCGCTATCGCCGCTGTCCTTGGTTAGGCCGGGAAGTAGGCTGTCATTGTGGCTGCCGCTGCTGCCAGCGTTGTTGCTGCTTGGCATACTTGCGACCGCGTCTGTGACAGCATAGCGCACGTAGCGTTGCAGTGCGCCGCCGGAGTTGTGCAAATGTGGCAGGATGCTGCGCACCGCATACTCGCGTATAAATGACTCCATGCTGTGTGCTTTAAGTTAAAGTATATGTCAAGGTGTATGTGTGAGTGTGTATTTGTAATAGTGTAAAGACACCTTTGTTTATGACTCGTTGCCGGCGTTACCGTTATTAAATTTCATGCCACAGTGACCCAGCTCTCGTAATTTATGGTTGCCCGGGGAGTTGCCACTTGTGCGCGACTAACCAGAATTTATAAGCTTAATTATATGTGCGTGCATATATTTTCTTAGTATATGTTGTGCTTGCCACATGCCACTGAAGAAAACTTATGACTATCACTATTGTTTTTATGTAACTTATTCAAACGAATTCTGACTGCTCGCATACTTTTGCTCACATTGGTGCCCTACAACTATCGCATAACATTAAGTTGACTGGCGTAACGGCTGTCAGACAACTTGCAACACAGATTTCTTGCTGCTATTTTCTTTGCCACTTTCGCGTAGAACTTGCACCTTCTGCGCTCGCAGTGAGTCATTCGACACAACCGCGACACTTGTGAGTGACAAAAGCCGCAAACACTCAGCACTTACACTCACATCTAATTGCACACACTCGCTTTGTTGCTGTTCTCAGTTAGTTCTTTCATTTTGTTTGCCAACTTTGTAATGCCAACTGCACATATGCACTCACTTACGTTGTTACAACAATAACCAACTCGTTAACTCTTCAACCGCCGTGTATATGTATGCCACTGTGTGCAGGAGTGCCGGTGGAGTGCAGGAGTACTTGCCACACTTTGTTGCTAAGAAAAGTTTGTGTATTCGTTTCGGTCGTGTAGTGGCAATTCCTGTTGGCAATTTCGGTTGGTTACCACATCAAAATTTCAGTTTCCGCTGGCTGGCTCTGCCATTCATCGACAACAGACGAAAGTTGCTGCTCATTTCGACGCTCGTATTACTGCCTTCACTTTTTGCTTACTAAAGTACAATTCAATTTCCCAGTATTTGAGTATGGGTTACGTTGGATTTCTCTATGATTTATGGTTCCAGTAGGTCGAGCCACCCACACACATGCCAGTAGAGCTTGACACCTGCAATTAGCAAAGATTTATTATTTTTACAAATGCAGTGAATAAGAGACGCTATAAATTTTTGTTTTAATTCGTATGAAAAATGGGTAATCGTGCATAGCAATGGGTTTAAATGATCATAAATATTGAAATTTCGAACAAATTGAACTCAAATAAATCTAGAAAGTGTTAGCGTGCCTTTTAGTAATCTACGAATGCTTTCCAATTGGGTGAGGGTGTGAATATAAAGTATTTGCCAGATTAATGATCATGCATGCAATACACATATTTTATCGATGATTGAAAGAGTCTTGAAATTATTACAGGTTAAGCCACAGCTCGCAATAATACTGAAACCCTACTTTTTTAAAGAAAAAACACAGAAACTTCAAATTTAATGGAGAATGTTTATTTTCAATCGAAAGACCATTCTTTGGGGTTTTTTTTTTAAGATTATCTCTCTCAAATGTTAGCCGCGGCTACGTCCAACTTTCGACGACTTGTTTGAGCATTTCGACTGGTAACTAGCGAACGATACGCGTGATATTTTGCTCCATGGCCTGAATCGAATCGAGATTTCCGCATAGACTTTCGACTTTATATTTTATATATATTTATATATTCCGGTACACGATTTTGGTGACCAATCGACTGTCACAAAACATGAAATTTTCTGCTCACCGGATCAATAAATCCATTGATTTATGCGACGTGTGGAAGGTGGCGCCGTATTGTTGAAACCAAATGGCATAAAAGAATAGGTTATGAGGCGCTATAACGATCGCTATTGACGGCTACGTTCTCACCGGCATAATTTTTGAAGTATGGACCGATGATTCCACCGGACCACAAACCACACCAAAGCGTTATTTTTTCTGAAAGAAATGGCAGCTCTTGAAATTCTTCAGATTGCTCTTCGTCCCAAATACCGCAATTTTGCCTTTTACATACCCATCGACCCAGAAATAGGTCTCGTCGCTGTGCGAAGCCGTGGAAATACATTCAGGCGTTGGAAATTCCTATATTAGACAAGTAAGAAAAGGTTGCCGTTTTAGGAAAATAACTCATCCACGGACCGATACGAGGTTTGACAATTAAGTAATGAGACTGATTTTATTGCGGCGCTTGTGGTAAACTTGTGACCTTGAAATTACCTTTTTCTTTTTCCGGCATTTCTCCCCTCTCCATTTATATATGTACCATCACTCTAGCTTGTTTAGTTCGCCTGCTGCGTCAAGTTGAGTAGACGTGTGTTTGTAGTGCTCGTCATGAAAATGGAAAAACGAAATCAAGAGCGACGCGTCGTGATAAAATTTTGCGCCAGATTGAGCGAAATAGCTTCGGAAACGTACGCAAAATTGTAAGAGATTATGGTGATAGTGCTCTTAGTCGTGAAACCAAACGCCAAAGCTCACAACAGTTGTCTCCGCGCGGCCTCCGCCCGAAAAAAGCTCGCATGAGCAAGTAGAAGATGAAAACGGTGATTATTGCCTTGCCGATTACTATTGCCAAGTACTCGAAAGATTGCGAAAACGTGTCCCAGTATTTGGCCTCTAAAGGGATCGCCGTGTTACAACAGCCACCTTATTCGCCCGACATGTCACCCTGTGACTGTTTTTTGTTTCCTAAAACAAAATCGGTGGTCAAAGGAGCCCATTTTGAGTCGATTACGGACATCCAGGCCGCCGTGACGAGGGCACTCGCGAACATCCCAGTCGAAGCGTTCCAGAAATGTTACAAAGCATGGAAAACGCGCTGGAATCGCTGCATAGCTGCCCAAGGGGACTACTTTGACGGTGATGGCAGAGTTGTAAAATAATTTTCAAATATACCGTTTTTATGGAATAAATGTCATTACTTAATTGTCATACCTCGTATATTGATTTTATCAATTTTTGGCTTTACGATATACTATCACCAGAAGAAAATATTCAATATACTTCACCGATATGTTACTCTCCCTTATAGAGTGGGCAGGGATTTTACCAATTTTCACACTGTCAGATGAAGTGCCGAAGAGGTTAATTATTCGCTCATTAGGTTGATATAATAGCAGAACGATGAGTCTGGCACCCGGATTTCAACTCGTCAAGTCATTCTGAACATTTTTATATATACTCGATATCTATCTATGTTATTTTGAGTTGATAAGAAATTCACTGAAATGGCCCTTCTTATATGTAGTTTTAAAATTATGAAAATATATCTATTACTACGACATGTTTCTATCGAACATAAATTTTAAAGTCATTGGCTTTTTTCATTTATAAAACACAACTGGTTTGTCAGTAAAACGTGGAAATGAAACTAGGCAATGAGTTTTCATTTAAAATGCTGGAAAGCGATTTGTTTTTTCTATGAGCACTGTATACTGAATATGAGAGCACCGACCTACTGTATGTATTTATGTTTTCTCAATGAAATTAAGTGGAAATGTTTCCTTCAACATAATTACAAATTGTTTCCGAGGTTTCATATACCGAATATATTGATTTCCGTCCATTTAATTGACTTTCTGTATGCCATTGTGCTTTACAAAATTATACAAAAAAAATAATTAACAAAGTACAAGAGACTAGATATGTTAACTATGTTAATTTGACAATTTTGACAAGTTGGGTACATATTGTCCAATATTACTGACAACTCGACCAACAATCGCAATTATTTAGTTTTATATTAAGCATGAGGTATTCGATTCCTCCACACATACGACAGCGGTTGAGACCAGAGTAATCTACTTAAGTGGCTTGCAAGAATACTGAACTTGAGTTGGGTGAAGCTTCACAATATTTACACGTTTTCTTTACGAATCATACGAAGAATTCTTTCGGAGGCACCGGTTAAAATCAAATCCAATAAAGAAATTGAAACTTTTAACAAATCGGTACGGTGGGCTTCTCATGAAGGTGTGGATTAAATAGCACATCTTATATTTATAAACAGCCCCATTTAAGGCGTGATGCCAGAATAATGTCGTCAATAAACAATGACAACTTTATCAGGTACCAGAGAATACAGCTTCGATATATGAAATTCTAACAAGATATCAGAATATATTTTTATACTAGTTATCCGTTGTATCGATTGTATTACCTGCGCCATAATTAAATCAATCTTCTGTATCTATTATCTATTATTATATTAATGAATACGAAGCAGCATTTATTCATTTATATAATATATACATATATATGTATGTATGCATAATATATTATTTATAAACAAAATATAATATATTCTATATTCTAAATTTGCATATGTATGTATGTATATGATTTGATTCATTTAACTCGATGTTCATAATTTTGACTTCGGCACTTTAATTCATTCACCTCGTCACGCCACTGTGGTTAATCGCTTGACTTGCGTTTCTTTGCAACACGAATGCCGGCACAAGCTCCGCACAATACCGTTGCATACTTTTATGCATTATTTATTACTTTTAGCCGGTAATAGATAGCACAGAGTGTTACCAACAATTTATTGTGTCTACCTTGGGTTTATTATCTAAGCCGTTGCATATTTCTTGGCGCTCGGCCATAACTAATGGTCATTAAAGAAGGTTTATTAAGTTAATTAAGTGGCTAGTTAAAAAGAGAGACAAAGGTGAAATACCAATAGTAGATTTATGTTTGACTAAGTGCAGCAGGAACGGAGGAAAGGTGAGATTGATAAAATGCGGAGCAAGTTTATCTGAGTTTGTTGTAATTCGCGTGGTTATTATGTATTAGGAATATTATATAGTGTAGTATATGTAATCTTTATTTACATGTATATATTCGTATATGTATATCTTCATCCTTACTGGCGTGGACACCGCCTACGAGGTTAAGGCCGAGTTAACAACAGCGTCCTTGTCGTTTGTTCTTTACGAGATACCAAATGCAGCAAGGTCCTTACCACCTGATCTCCCAAACAGGGTAGAGATCTTCCTCTTCCCTTGCTTTTACCGACGGTTATCGAATCGAAAACCTTAAAAGCTGTAGTGTTCTCTTCCATGCGGACAACACGACCTAGCCAAGCGCAGCCGCTGTCTATTGATTCGCTAAACTATGTCAATGTCGCCGTATATCTCGTACAGCTCATCGTTCCATCGACTACAGTATTCACCCTCGCCAATGCGGAAAAAACCATAAATATTTCGCAAACCTTTTCTCTCGAACACTCCCTAACACTAACTCATCAGATGATGTTGTTGTCCATATCTTCGCACCATTAGCGGTACAGGAATGATGAGAAACATAATTTTTAATTGCCCCCTCAGTCCAAGGTAGCACCCATTGGGAAGAGTGATTCTGCATTGGATTCCAAGGCAGACGTTGTTGTTTGTGTTGATGCTGGTCCCAAAGTAGACGTTTGTATAAGTATATATACATTTATCACAGATTTACTAAGGCTTTGTTATACTTTAAACTGCAGTTTTGTATTTAACGCGGGAATTTTGACCATATAACATCCACACATACCCACATATGGAACACCAATAATCTAAATCTTCCACGAAATTGACTGCTTACAATTTCGACCGCACTAAGTAGAGCTTACATTATTATTTGTTAAGCCAACCCTGCTACCTTTTCGCATTAACTGGCAGCATTAAATGAACGTCTACGCCTTATTTAGTGTTAATAAACAGGCAACCCAAATATTTCGTAAGCGAAAACACACGGCCGTCAGGTGAATTCATCCCCAGGGGCCATTTGAGAGCAAAAACGTTGTCTGCCAGTTTGATTGACTGTGTGACAGCTGAGACGTTAGTTGACTCCATACCAAATTAGTAAACAACAAGCACTCTGAGGGTGGCACGCACATGCGACTTGTTTACATTCATACGTAAATATGTATGTATGATGATGACATGCATTGCATGTAAAGCCGCCACACTTGTAAATATGCTCTCCGGTAAAGCACTTTCGCTAACATTTTACACAAACAACTATGAACACTGTCTGCGACCACACGCACGATAGCAATCATATTGGCATGACCTCAGCAGGTTCAAAGGTATTTACTTAATTAATAAACGGAGAAGCTCCTAAGAATTGTGAAACTAAAAACATAGTTCTCTTAATTAATTTGAAGTTAGAGCTAAATAGACTGAAAATTGAAAGAAACGAAAACATATGAGAAGCATAAAAATCCTAAAAGTACGCCGATTCAGTTGGAATATGAAACTTAGCCTTACGGTCAAATATTTTGTATCTCCATATATTTCGACAAATATAATTTAAATCCGAAAAAGTAACGGAAATTCATGATTTTCTCTGAAATACGTTCAAAGTAGCAAATAATAATATTATTAAACTATATATTAAGCTGAGTTATTAATAAAATTAAAAATTTTAATTTATTTTAGTAACATATTTGATCTAAATGATCTTATTTAATTTATGATTTTTTAACAGTTTACGAGTGCTGCTGCTTGCTTGGTAAAAGGTTTTAAATTTTTGTCAATTTCGATTTTATTTCAGATATCATTCAGTTCTCGACCCACCGTCATCCGTTGAGGCCCCCTTGAAAAAATGGTTCCGAAGATTTACCCAGTTGTATCAAAATGACCACGAACAATTTTACATTTTCGCCTGTATTTAATTCAGCGTCATAAAGACAAATTCGATTTCTATTTCCATACTCCCAGAAAAAACAATTTTCAAGTTAGGCCGTTTGTGAGGATTCAAGGCTGGACTGAGCGCTGAAATATAATAGTGGCAAGCTAAACCATTCAAAATAAAGCAAAGGCGGCTAAGGTTTTGATAGGAGTGGTTCCTTTTAACCGGTTAAGAATTTTGTTACAATTCATAGATTTTAAACCCAAATAAATATGCCTTCAAGAACGGTTGACCAAAAATTTATACTCGAAAATAATTTGTTTATTTTCTCCTTATTTATTGATTTGATTACCTTTTAATCACAGTAGTATATTTCCATGCGTATTTTTATACCACGAACAGTATATTTAGTTCGACAAGAAATTGGCAACAAGCAGAAGGATAAGTCGAGACCCTATAAAAATATGTATAATAGATCCATTTCCGTCTGTCTTTCACTCTGACTATCTGCCGCAAACAGGAAAAGATAAAAATTCATATTGTGTTGATAATCATTTATTTGCGATTTTTCTACATTTTTTTTTTTCAATGTAACGCAGCTTGATAAACATTTTTTGGTTTCTGTTCCGGTGTGAAAAACATAGCATTTCCAAATTTATGGCACCCACTATACGACTCTCCTATTGATCGTCATCTCAAATCCCATTTTCACTGGAAACGGAATACGTTTGAGCTGAAATGGCAAATCGTTAGAACTCAAAAGAAATCCGTAGGCTCAAACATTCTGCCCCTTATATTTGATAGATGCGTCACAATCAGATTGCGCAACATCATAACGACAGATCCAACTTTGAGACGCAAATGATGCAGTGGCATACCAAGCCTCTCCAAAGAATTTAGAAATTTCACTGGATAATAAACGGTGTCGTCTTCATTGCCATGACGATCGATCGATTTGTTATACCGCAAGTCAGTTTAAGTCAACAATATAGCTATTGGTGGCAGATAACATTGTGCGTGCACTCAAGGAATCGTACTTACGATAATTTGGCCAACGTTCGTATAAACATTCGTGATGAGTCCATCTTTCGTGAACTGATAAACGGCATGTGGAATTGATATCAAACCACCGGAAGTATCAATCGGTATTGACCCATTCTTAGCGTATACGATGAAAATGTTTTCGGCAATGTAATTTTTGGTCGTATTCCATAATTGACGCGGATTTGAAGGCTGAGTTCGCATACTTTTCGAGATGTATGCGAACTTCAGTGGCATTCGAAGTAGCTATCGGATCGTCCATCGTTCGATTCCAGTGATTATCATGTTCCAGCAAATAGCAAGCAAAGATAAAAGCAATCGTTGTTTTTCAGAGGGATTGCGTAAATTCGTTCTAATGCATTGGTTGAGAACACAACCGGATGTCCATCTACTGGTTGGCCTTGCTTTCTGCGTAACTATTTCTTCGACGATGCATTCTATGTATAATATCAAGGTATTTCCAAATAAAGCAAGTTCTCGTAACATTAATTTTGTTGGTGGCGGTATTTCCACTGGATATACTGTATTCTCTGGGTAGAAATGGACTCTTTGGTAATTCTACAAATTAACTGCGAGATGCACAACAGTCAGAAAACGTTCATGAATTGCAAAAGTAAATATCTTACAAAACGCCTCACTACAGTTCACGTATCGACCGAATCGTTCAAGACCAATAATTGCCATATTGCTTCTTTTGGTGACGCACTTACAAAGGTATTTTATCGATTACAACAAATTACAATACGCAACATTATCATGACTTTTGAAAGTGAATTAGACAACAGTGGTGAATATGGTATGATCCATGTGTTGTCAACTTCGGTGTGTTGTTCGATATTCACGCCTATAAATTGAATGCTAAATGTTTTGCCATTGTCGTCTGGTGAGGGACACCGATAGAGTGGATATCCATCATTTCTAGTTTGTGTTTCCGAAAGAAAAGCACGTGAATGCTGTTTCGTGCATTTATTGTCAGACGTACAAACCGAAGTGGATTTGTGGTGTCCGCAAGGTCCATGAAGCTTTTGGGTTTTCAACACTTCGTATAATACTGGATCTTTCTTTGCTTCAGGAATTTCCGTATGATTGAATGATTTCATCAATTTGATCTAGTTTAACCATAATCCAAAGAATGTGGGCGTGCGGCAAACCTCTCTTTAGCCACTCAACAGAGTACATCTAGCATTTAACGGCACCATATATGCATAAGTTGCTTCACAATAAAGTCCATCGAAGCTGTTGCTTGAAAAGTCTTGCTGTGACATCGTGACGATCGCTTTCTGATTGACCGCTATCCATAATACCGCACGTATGTCAACGCATCCTGGGAGTACTCGGTCATGTGCCTTGAGCTGCTAATACATGTTGATGCCAAAAAGAACGCCGATCGATATTAGCGCGACCTCTTCGTGGCATCGTAACAAATTTCAATCTGTAATGGATCACTTTGTGTACAACACACATAACATTTTCACTGAATAATTTTAAAAAATTTTTGAAGCAAACGACAAATTTGAACGATTCAAATAATTGAAACACAAAACAAAAAAAATTTTGTATGGAAAAAAATAACTTTTTGGAATTTTCCAATTTTCTGACTTTTCCTCATGAGAAGCATAAAGGGTTTTTATTTCTAAGCCTTCCCCGATCCACACGAAACATTTTCTGAAAATTTCATCAAGATTGGATCAGTCGTTCCCTTAGCGTTACTAATAAAGAAACATTCATTCGTTTATATGGGAAAAAGAAAAGGGCTCTTTTTAGGGGTTTCCCGGCAATTATTCGAATTTTTCTTGCCGTAAAAACCATCCTTGAGCCTCAACGAACATTTAAAAAAAAGTATTAGCAAAATTGTTCCAGAAGTTTTTGAGTTATGCGCTTACCAACACATTTTGCGATTAATTTTTATATACATACATACATATGTATGTATAAGATTTTATTTACATACATATGTACATGTATCGGAACACTATACGCTGCCAGGCAAACTGATTGACCAAAATGAAGTTCTTTTATAGAATTTTTTTAATTTTTAAAAGGTATAATAGCTTCAACGCGCCAAACTTGCAACTATTTTTTAAATTCTTACAACATGTTGCTACAGGGTATAACAGTTTTGTTCATCTAACGGCTGTATCACCTAAAAATGATCGAGTTAATGTAGGGTTATATATGTACATACATATATAATTGAGATCCGAGTAACTCCGTCCATCCGTTTGAATGAGCGATAACTAGGGTAAAAATATCTTAATGAATTTTGATACACGTATTTTTTGGGGAAAAAAAGTAAAGGAAGGTTCTTAGATGGGCGTAAGTGATCCACTGCTACGCCCACAAGACGCTATTAAAAAAAAATTTTAAAGTGCCATTATTAAGCACTAAATCAAAATATAAAACTTTGATTTGGCACCGGGGATCGCAGTAGTAAGTGGCACATTTTGGGACAAAAATTAAAAAAGGGCGCGGCATCGCTCTTTAAGGGGGTATTCTACTCTAGGAATCAAATTTTGGGGAATTTTTTGAATTTTATTTAAAAAAACCAAAAATATTTTTACTATCCATTTATTATGGTGTTTTATTGATATCTTAAGAATACAGAATAAAAGTTTTACAAAAAATATTAGAAGTTAAAATAATTAGAGGGAGGGGAGAGACAGGTGTAAAAAAAAATGGCGCACCCTGGTGACATTGATCCTGACTCTCCTGGTGGTTTGAAATAAAATCAAAAGATATTCTTAATCAGTAAGGATGCTGTTATAGTCCGAGAACACGAAAACAATTTTTTTTGAAAAATGGCGACTGCCTGAAAATAAAAATCATTTTTTACGATTTTTTTATAAAATTCCTGAATTTTTTTAAATAATAAAAACAAACATTTTGACACGATGCTGGTAGGAACGATAAAGGATTATATAAAGAAGGTTCAAACAAAATTTCAAGTAATTCGGTTGTTTAGAACTTGAGATAATGGCGGTATCGTGTGGAAAAAAGTAGTTTCGAGAAAAACGCGTTTAAAGTTTAGGGGACAATTCTAAAGAACACGGACGCCACCTCACAAAATTGGCTGCATCTCCGAAAATAAGTCGAATTTTGAAAAATCCTTCCAAGGTCATTTTTTTGAAGGTCTATACTTTAAATATATGAAAAAAAAAATCGAATATTTCAAAATTCTAGAGTAGAATACCCCCTTAAGAGGTTTAGTGTACATAACACCTAATTAAGTTTAAGTACCTATAACCATTTGCCAAATCTGACCTAAAGCATTTAAGTCCCCGCGTATTCGGTATCCGAGTTACAATTTGCGAACTCTTTAACGAAAATATCAATCAATCTTTGAAATATATCATAGAAATTCAGAGACAGTCCCTAATTCTAATAGTAGAATATCTGTATGTAAACGATGGGTTGAAGCGGACCAATAATTCCCTTTGCCCCCATATACTTAATTGAAAGATTTTCGAACTTCCAGTTGACTTTATTCATCGGCAAATTTGTGACTTATTAAGAAAAAAAATGAAAGTGCGTATTCCCTTAATAACAGTGCATCTTTGTGCGTAAAATGTATAAAATCGGGTTAAAACTTTCCCTAAACCCCATAATACTTACAAACCTTTTGAACCTGAAAGAATTTCTTTGGCTTTGAACCTGGCAATTTGCAAGAGTATGAAATGTGCGGTTACACCCAAACTTAGTTCTTCCTTACTTGTTCTGGTTTCAATTCAATCTATAATTCATTGTTCCATAAATTTTTGTTGACTAAGATTCAGTTTTGTCTACATTTGTACCTTTTAGCGGTTTTTTTGTGTGGCCACGCAATAACTTCTCTGCTATTTTCAATTGTCATTTATAATATTTTCTTCTCATTCCCTGTAACAAAGTAGTTTCTTACGGTAATTCTACCTTGCAAGCAGTAGTAACTATATGAAACATATACAGTACATGTAAGTTGTTTATATACGAATTTATATTGACTTCAGAGAGTGTATATTTTTTCATTTGATCTGAAATCCAACCTACCTTATCTTTATAACGTGGGAACGCCCATAAGCACAATAAACACACACACACATATGTACATACAAGGACTCGAAACACGACACACTAATGCAAAGGATATAAATAGACGAGGGCAGCAAGCGAGCATTTTGAAAAAAGAAAGGAAATTGCTTTCGTGCGAAATATTGAAAAAGGTAAAGCGACTTTCGCCGCATTTCACACAACAAAGATGAGCATCAACGTTACTTACGCAGCCAATTACTGGTAATACGAAAGCTCGACCACAAGTTTCGACAATTTGACGTGGATTTTGGCGCTGCTGTCAAATACATTTTTAGCTTGACTGCGGTCCCGCCAAGGGGATTTGGCAGTTCGAACTTAGTACACTCTCTTGCCTGTGTGTGTGCGCGCCGTTTGTGTTTGTCTATCAATTGGTGCGTTGTGCTTTTATTTTCCGTTATTTTTAAGTGTGTGTGCAAGTACTTGGTTTATGCGTTTTCAATTTCGCATTTCACAACTTATTCTCTTATTATTTTATTAGCGTGTTTGTTGCACTAGCACTTGTGCGCACGCCGCTGGGTCGACCTAAAATACACACTAAGGCGATTGCTTTTAATTTTTCATTTCTACTTTGTGTGGCTCATTCTCTTGGAACAGTTTGTTCGGACATAGCTTCGGAAATGAATTTTCCACTTAATAAAACATTAATAAAATTGACGAGCGTTTTTTTGTAATTTGTTTTTGTTTTTGCATTATTTATGTCTGAATGCACCTTCTGACGTCTGAAGTAGCGAATAAATGCCCAAGCATGGTGTGGATGTCTTGATATATTGGAGGTCAATTTATTTATTGAAAATATTAGAAATATCTTCTTAACTTGAAGGGAAGTCCCACTGTAGATATCTACGAGCTTTGTAAGGAAAAGAGAGGGAAAGATTATAGAAAAGAGTGCGCAGAAGTTGCGCACGGACATCACATACTTTCAGGGTATGTTAGAAAGGAACATAATACAAAGCAACATAGGATATCAACTGATCCCGCTAAAATTAAACACATATATGTATGTACATATGTAGCAGCTTCCACTCAAGATGGGACGGGTTCTGTAAAAATTTTGTGTTTGCTGCTGAACGCACTATTCGCAACACAATCTCTCCCATCTTAGGACCCAGCATTGATTACTGAATAATATTCAACCGCACAGATCGCGTTCAGCACGCAGTAAAGAAAATATGTCAGACGTAGCTGAGAATGTACACAAAGACCGTGGAGAGTCAATTCGGCGCGGTTCGCTACAGCTGGAATGAGGCCCATTATTGGCTCAATAGTTATGAACGTAACCGTCAGTGGCGACCGTTATCGCGCTATGATAACCGATTATTTAGTGCCTGAAGTTGAAGCTCGAGCTCTCGGCGACATTTCGGTTTCAACAAAACGTCGCCACTTCTCACACATCGCACCAATCAACAACACTTATTGAGAGACTTCGGTGGGCAGATAATTTCTCGTTTTGGGCCGGTCGATTGACCACTAATATTGTGTGATATCTTTCTGAAATTCTGCACACGTTTTTTTCTGACCACGATACTGCTCATATTTCGAAACCACTGATATCGAACAACTGTAGCATATAATTGCTATGCAAACTGACCGATTAATCTAAAGTCTTGCATAGAAACTTTTTTTAATTGACAACTTATTCGCACAAAATTTGAGATACTAATATAATTATCTAAAGCTGTCATTAAAACTAACGAATCCAAACCAATATAAAGATTTTTAAGCCATTTACACCTGTTAAGGGTATTATAGCATCGGTGGAGATGACGTTAGCGTTTGTTCTTTAATGCATACAAACGACAATAGGGTTTAAGTAACCGGGACGGACTCGAATTTTTATCCGGCAAAGGGCTATGAACTCGTCAGCTTTCCTCCAAATTATTAACCTGACGTTTTATGTCGCTGCTACAACAACGCAAGATTAACGTTTTTAATAAAAATATGCTATTATACAAAATATATTTCGAGAGAAAAACCCTATCTGACAATCAAAAAAAATATTGTCAATTTATAGAATTGTCTTGGTAGGACAGAAAGAAACCGACTGATCACCTCATAGTATATAATTCTATCAAAGTGTACCCTGATGAATGTTGAATCAATGAAATCGACGAATCCTTTAAGATCCACACTGTTAGTCGAAATACTAAAGAGGTCGCATCGTCTTTAGAAGAATAAAAGTTTGCCAATATTCGACTTTATAAATCAACACAGAAGTCGACGCATTCCTATACCATTTTTCTAAAACCATTAGCATTCTGCATCTAAATTGGTCTCTGTCTTTTATTGAGGTCTGCGAACAGTAAAAAAGAGATTTTTGGTAGATTGCGACCTCGTGCAAAACCCATGTTGCCCCGACTTCCGAAACCCATACACTATCTGATCCTTTCCTAATTCCTTTCCGATTAAATTAAATCATTCATTCGTGACAAAATTCTGTTTTTATGTATGTATGTTGTTTAGAATGGTTGGATTTGACTAACTAGATTCTGATTGTGGTGCTCCTGATAAATTTGTATTTTATAGACAGTTAGTAAAATCTTTAGTCTACTATCTTTAATAACCACTATCTCTTGTCGCCCGAACGCAAGGGTATGAAAGATAAGATTTGTTTGAGCACGAATCAAAGACAGACATCAACAAAGAGAAAATTTGCTACATTTTAGAGTTATCTTTCAGAGAAGGCAAATTTAAAGGTGCGAATAGTGTTTATGGTTCTGATACTGATAATTCTGATGCTGATTCGGAATTACACTACCAGTGCCGGTTTGACTAATGGTGTAGGAACATGTTTCATCAGGACATCGCCAGACCACAAACATATGAATATTGATTCCCTAAACGCTTCAAGAGATTAGTTGGCGGGTTCTTATACCTAAAACTACTACTTATTTTGCTTTAATATGGTGAATGATATTCTGGTGAAAAATTCGTCTCAGAAAGACTTGTGAAAATCGTGGGACGCGGTAGTGACGAGGATTTCTATGAGAGTGACAATAACAAATTAACTTAAAAATTTAAAGTTATCGAATTATCGATGCATACTTGACTTAAGTCATTCAAACTGTGCTAACTAAAAGCATCAATTTATTTGAACCTATCACAATGCCGATATATATGGAGCTCTCTTAAAAGTACAATATTTAAAGTAAGAAGTACAATCTGTAGTATATCTTTAAGTCATCTTAAAAACACAGCACACTGAGTGTTAAAGAGGAGATACTAAAAACCATGAATAAGGAAAAATCTTTTAAAATACTTTAAACGGTTATGTTCCACGAAAAAAATTCACTACGCTGTTTGCATAATTAAATATTTTGCTTCAATTTTCTTTGTCTAAGCTATTCTATTGTTGGAGAGGTAGAATACGAAGGAGAATACGCGTGTTTGTGGGTGAAAAGCAAATGAGTCGGCTATTAATGTAGCCACAACCACGTTCTCAAACTCTACAAGCTTTACATATCAAAAATTTAAAATTCTTCCACATCCAGAAGCAAATATATGTATACATGTGTTTGTTGATTTGAAATTATAAATGCCTGAAAAGTCATCAACACTCGTAAGGCGTAAGCCACAGAAAGTTATGAAATTTACACATAGAATTTTTTTCTGAGTAAATACTCACACCACTTTCCTTCTTCCTATTCAAAAGCTTTCATCGTATAAATGTGTGCATTTGCAGTATTCATCACAGTAGCAACATATGCATACATTTGCAATTGTCAACATGTATACATATGTATGTATATACGTTTGCAAGGCTTTCTATGCTCACATTATTTTAGGCATCGTTACACCTATTGTGTAAGTACATATGTACTCATATTCATTTAAAGCGATATTTATGTACGTATGTAAGTGTACCACAAAGTGCTTTCGCAGCAGACTGATAAAAAGCAAGTGCCCTGCCTCCTTTTGTGCGTCAACTCATTATCGTAACTGCCGACAGAGAGATAACACATTTTATAAAATTTTTATCACACGCCCCATAGCGCCTAAAATTATGCTTGAACGTTTCGCATTTAATGTCAGGTTTAACTGAATTTCAATGCAAGGTTTCCGCAATTTGAAAATATACAAAATGAAATAAAATAAAATTAAATAAAATTAAATTAAATTAAATTAAAGTTAAATTAAATTAAATTAAATTAAATTAAATTAAATTAAGTTAAATTAAATTAAATTAAATTAAATGAAATTAAATATTCTTGTAATGGTAGTTTTTTTCTCTTGCTTGTTTTTAAATAAAGAGTTCCACATATCAAAACAATCAGAAATAAGGCGCGAATTAATGACATCTGTCCGTGCAACTCAAGTTAAAATTGAGATATCGGAACAGTTGCGTTCACAATTGTAGTAGTGCGCAAACTGTTAAAAAAGTATATGATATCAGTTTCATAAAAAAAAATTTTGTACCATAAAAGCTTTAACAGTATATAAAGCAATCCCAAAAAAATACTCATTGTTTAACTCATGTCAGTGACTTATTAATACATTTCAAAATTTATGACGAATTTCAACGGTCAAACGGACTAGAGTGCACTTGACATCAGATGGGGTATAAAGAGGTTATGCAGCTCGCCGACAAGGGTGATACTGGAAAGTTTTACGAAAAGATGCAGCGACTAACAGAAGGTTTGCAGACCTGTGCATACTCTTGTAGGTATACACTAGAGTAATCTAGTGTCTGATGTTCAGAGATGGAGGGAACACTTCTTCAGCCTGCTGAATGCCAGTGAAGGTAAAATATCTAGAGGTAGCGAATCCGATTCCCCAAATGATGACGAATAGATGTTCTATTTTCCGACTATGAAGAAGTTCGAACAGCAACAAAGCTGCAGGGATCTATGGATTACCGGCCGAGCTATTCACGGACGAAGAACTCACAAGGTCGATGCATCAGCTTCTTTGCAAGATACGGTCGGATGAAAGCATGCCCGATGATTGGGACTTAAGTATGCTCTGCCAATCCTCAAACAGAGGGAAGCTAAAATCTGCGCCAATTAACATGGGATGAGCCTCCCACAATATTTATTACTTGGTTGGTAACCGATGGCATAACGTGCTATTGTGGATGAGCAACTAACAATATTAAAGACATTGGCATAATTTATGCCCAGAGAACTAAATTTTTTTATCAAATCTATTTGTCGGCAATTTCTATTCGGAATTTTTCCACTGCCACGTCTACAAAATGCAACTGACCTAAAAATTATAACCTACTTTAACCAAATAAAAAATTATGATAAAAACTCTAATTGTAAATCTGCTTTTCGTTGTAAAAATGCGCTTGGAACTAAAGCTGATATCTCAGCAGTTTATTATCGGTATTACACGGTATTATCTTGCATGTCTTTGATATGGCTTAAAAATGGGATCCGACTACAACTAGTCCTATTTTCCATAAAACTCAATTCTAAATTCTATTTGGTTCCTTCACTGTAAAATAAAAAAAAACATTCTACAAATATTATCATCAAGGTAAGCCAAATTTCATTTAGAAATAGTCGAAATGAAACTATAATTTTTAAGACCTACATAAGGGGAATATATATGTAGATTTTCTTGCACATACTCGTAGGTGATTTTATATAGAAAATAGTTTCCAATAGATACGAATATTTACTAAATTAGGTGGACACCTTTTTCTGGCAACGTCTGACCGAACGGACCGCAGCGCACCGATAACTTCACAGAAACATTTAAAGCTTATCTGCTAATTTTGTTAATGCATGTGTTGAAAGCAACGCAGTTATATTATACATAATGCTATATTTTTCTACGTAATCAATAATTTGAGCATTTCTTATAACGGATTTAATGGAATGAGTTAATAATTTTTATCTAATGCAATCGTGAATCGCACTTAAATATCAAAGTTTCCGAGTGTATATAAATCGTCTTACACTTTTCCCAAAAGACCATTAGTAGAACATTAAACTTAAACAATGCAAGTGTTGGTGATTTTGGCGGTTTGCGCTCTAGCAGGTATTTACACAAACTCTATAGAAATTACTGAAATAGACAGAAACCAGCAAGATTCATACAAATTTCGTTTCAGTCGCTGCCGTGCCCATTTCTGAAGACGAACGCATAAACGGAGAGAATGGTTGGTATGTGCCACAGGTTGACGGGTCCTTAATTTGGGTCTCAACCGAAGAGGGTGAACAAATGCTAGATGAATTGGAGAAGCAAGAAGAAGTACAGAGTCGTCTGTTACCAGTGCCAGTAACTTACTACTTGTACACAAATAGAAATCCGTCAAAAGGACAAAAGATTACAGAAACCTTCAAGTCCATATCCGAATCCGAATTCGATGCTAGCAATCCAACGAGGTAAGCATTAAGCTGATCCAGTATCTCTAGATGAGCATAACTTTTAAATTTTACTACAGATTCGTTATACACG
Source organism: Bactrocera zonata (assembly GCA_037783105.1). NCBI lineage: Eukaryota > Metazoa > Arthropoda > Insecta > Diptera > Tephritidae > Bactrocera > Bactrocera zonata. Next base: position 760,946 of record JBAWJQ010004266.1, read on the forward strand.
GTTGGATACAGAGCTACACCGCCGGTATGAATAAGGATATTTGTGCAGCTTGGTTGGCACGTGGAAAATACAATGTGATCATTGTAGATTGGGCACGCGCACGTTCTGTCGACTATGCCACCTCTGTTGCTGCTGTAGAAAGGACTGGAGAAAAGGTGGCCAGTATGATCAACTATTTGGTCGAGAGCTTTGCGATGAGTTTGGAGGAAACACTGGTGATCGGCCACAGTTTGGGTGCTCATGTAGCGGGTTATGCGGGTAAGAATACTAAGAAGGGCTTGCTGCACACTATAGTCGGTTTGGATCCCGCCCTGCCACTCTTCAGTTACAACAAACCCAACAAACGTTTGAACGCCAATGATGCTCATTATGTCGAGTCTATTCAGACCAACGGCGGTCAACTCGGTTTTCTCAAACCTATTGGTAAGGGTACCTTCTACCCGAACGGTGGTAAGAGCCAACCTGGCTGTCCGTTAGATGTAACTGGTGCCTGCAGTCATGCCTGCTCCTGTTCTTACTACGCCGAGGCGGTAGCTCGTGATAACTTCTCCAGTATGCGTTGTGATGACTATAAGAAAGCAGTGAAAGATGATTGTGGCGCTTCTTACAGTGGTGTGAAAATGGGAGCAGTAACGAATGCTTATGTGGTGACTGGTGAATATTATGTACCTGTGCATAGTTCTTCGCCTTATGGTTTCGATGATGTTTAAACGTGTGAAATATTTATATATATATATGTATATTTATAAGGCCTCAAGTTCTGTTTTCGAGAACAAAAAATAAAAATATAGAAACAAAAAATAATTGTATTATTAGAAAAATAAATAAAGTGGGTCCGAGCAAGCCCCCAACAGATTTTATGTACCTATCTCTAAAATTTATGAAGCTAACGCAACCAAATAGGCTAGAAAGATTTTCCTCCAACAATACTTTTACAATGTGAAAATGTGTCAAGTCGGATATGAACCACGCCCACCTGCCAAACATTATGTTGAAAACTACTTGACACAGTTAGCTTGCTTAAGAGAAGCGGCAGAAGATTCAAATTTTACAGTGCAGTTATTACGGTAAGATTACTTCCAATTCAGTGAGATAATTGAACCACGGTCATGACACCGCACAACGAATCGATTCAAACGAAAGTGCGCAATTAATATATCGCAAAAAGCTTTCTACAAGTTGTCCCAGCATGGTATAAAGACTTGTGACTACTTTATTTAGAAAAAATCGAACAATGTGTAGGAATTTTAATTAAATTAAATCGACATATTTTCCTGGACCCTTTTGGGTCATCCCAAAAAGTTCTTATGAAAAGTGTTTCGAGGACGGGAGCAAACGTTAGCATAGGTATATTGCATCTGGTGGGGATTACTTTGAATGCGACAAAATAAATATTAATCAAAAATTAAGTGTTTTTGTTTTATTTCCGACTTTCGGGTACTTTTTGTCACAATATATCTAACATAAAATATCTTAGCTTATGTGTAGTAAAAGATTATATGAACAGCAGGTTCATGAATGGGTCTATGAATTACACGAGTCTCCAATATAAAGCAAAGACTGATTTGCTTTATTTTAAAGAACTTGTGCCGATTAAGCAGGTCAATGAGTGAGACACATCAATAAAGTTTCTTGGTGATGTATATAAATGATATCGCAATAAAACTGAATGAATGACTCGTTTTTTTTGATATGGTACCCAAAATTTAGAAATGCTTATCGCTTTGGCACGTTTTCGACTTTATGACTATTTCTAAATAATCAACACACACTTAATATTCTCTTTTTATTTTTCTGAAGTTTCGCTTATTTGCAGTAAAACTTGACCGATAACTTGTACGTAGAGCTATCGGTCATTAGATCAGGAAAACATTTTTAATACTCTCTCGTTTATAACATATAAAATTAATCGAGATAGCAAAAGAACTATTTATAGTACACCCAGTATTACCAGATTGTTTTTGAAAACTGATATGGGAGTTCCTTGGCACTATGAAAATAGTAGTGGATATGGGTGGAATATAGAACTTCGTTAAAAACCTTATCGCATCACATTGCTTATCATAATGCATTCGATTATTTGAGCATTTCTGTAATGACCAACAATCAACCGTCATAAGTTGGTTAATCCAGAATAACTGCGAATTAAAATTTCAAGCAAATAACAAAATGTTTGATTGCAAGTGGATTCTATACCCTTAACAGGGTATATGACTGTTCCCACGAAGTTATTGATACCCAGCAGAAAAGGTTGGGTTTTTTGTTTGTTTGCTATAACTGACAAGACCATTGCATGAATTTAAAAAAGCTTGAACCACTTTGAAGGTAATCCAATGAGGAGGGTGTATAAAAAAAAATCAGAAAACGCGTAATTTCATAGAAAAATTCATTATTTATCTATAACAGGGAATGTTAAATTTAGGCAGAGAATATTATTTTACATTTAGCTAAGCTGCAACACACAGAAAAAGAAGCGAATAGCGTGAATAATAATAAAAACAACCTTTCTTTTGGTATACGCCAGGGATTTAATTATTTAAAAAGTTCCCGGAATACAATTCGATATACACCATGACTAATATCGAAGAAGTAGTTCATAAGTCCCAGTAGTTTTTAAATTCATGAAACCCTTCTGGACTGCCGCCGCATGAACTGGCTTTAAAAATTGGAATTCCAATTACATATGCTCTTGAGGAATTTAAGTCCTCCAAGCATTTACAACGAGACGAGGCTAATTATTAAGGAATTGAAGGACAATTTAACTGTAGAAACCATTATCGAAATGTCACGAAAATTTCAAAAAAAAAATTTTATTTCCGAAGTTACAGTTGTTTGTGTTGACCCTTTTCCAAAAAAAGGTACTTGCGGTGACAAGCATAAGTCCTTGGAGATTCATCTAAAAACAGTCGGACAGAAAAAATTAGTTTTATAAATAGATAGATATATCCCGGGCCTGATCGAAGGATTTTGTTTTGTTTTCAAAATTAACAAAATGGTGGCCTCAGGAAATTTTTTTTTTAAATTTTGCGAAAAAATCAACAGTTAATTGGTCTTAAAAAATCGACATTTTCGAAAAAATAAAAATCCTTCGATCAGGCCCGAGTTTATTATGTATTTCATTAAAATTTACTGAAGTACCTCAGCTCTCTTTCTTATTTCTCGAATAACTCAAATACTAATTGTCGGATCAACGTGAAATATTCAGGGATTATTTGTAAGATATATATAACACTTAACGAAAATGCAAACAAAAAAAAAAAACAATATTTTTTGAAAATTCTAACTACCCCTAACCCCTTAATGTTAATATTAAGGGCTAAAATTTTCAGGGCATTTTTTTAATGTATTTCCAAAGAAATTTGGTGACAGGACTGAAAAAAATTAATAGTTCAACAAAAAAAAAAACACCCTAATGTACTTACATTCACTTAAGTACGCCGCAAAGAGCAAAAGTCAACAGACTGTTAAAAAGCAAGTGCCCTGCCTCCTTTTTTGCGTCAGCACATTATCACAACTGTCGACAGAGAGATAAGGCATTTTATAAAATTTTCATCACACGTCCCATAGCGCCTGAAATTATGCTTAAATATTTCGCATTTGATGAAGTTCAATACAAATTGTCTGAAGTATAAACATTTTCAAAAGATTTTACTTTAAATCGCAAATAAAAAGAAGAAAGAAGAAAAAAGAAGATTTACCGATAAATTATGTGTACACAGGTATATAGGGGCTACGGAAAATGTTGACATCATTGTTCCAAATTTTAACGAAAATGCTCAATTATAACAGAGAAAAAAAGAGTTCCAACTGAGTTTAGATAATAATAATCTCCCAGATTGACCGATTAATAGTTTCGCTAAAATGTCAGTCAGAAGCACTGAGGTCCACATATTCGGTATAAAGGGGTTTGAAGAGACAATGTTGTTAAAAGTTTTATTCCAAAATTTTCTTGCTTGAAAAATATATATATGTATATATATTGTGATGGCATGATGGGAAAGAATCAGATGGACTGTAAAATTGTTATTTTAGATGTAGTTGTACTTGTAGTCCAACTTCGTTCTCAAGCTACTTCATCATCAGATCACAGAGGAATCGCTAACAATTGCAAATCCAGAGAGGGCTCCCTTGCCTCGCTCACATCTTAATGGGACCGAGTGGGATCTCTATTGACATCTTGCGTTCTATCAATGAACCAATGGACCTCGCGTGAGCTTAACAAACACCCGTCAACGACTAGGTCCTGTGCGACTGTGAGATCCTTCTGTCCTAGAGTATAAGGCAAGAAATCTACTGAACTACTTGCTTTCAGCAAATTCATTTTACCGCAATTGTAGGAGCACTTACTGGACACCGTCCAATAGGCATTCATGAGGTGAGGCTTAAAATCGTGTTGGACGCTATTTTCCAAAGTTGTATGGAGGAGGTTGAGGTGAAAACATGCAGACACTTTGTTCCCCATTGTTCAGCCTTTGCAAAACTGAGGTTTAAATATCTCGGTATTCTTACTTGCGGCGAACCAGGAGACATCGCCGAAACTGATATTAGCCGTCTCAACAAATTTACGACGGGCTAAAAACACTTTGTCGATTTGTAAAGGTCTCATGATCCAGTATATGGGAGTTTATAGGTACCATAACGCATCGGCGTTCTAAGCTGTCCAAATGAGATTCTTCTTAGAATCAACGTTTAAATCTAACTTAATCTAACCTAACCTATATGGTTATAATTAATTGAATAGTTTTTAAGATATAGGATTTGTTTTTACAATGGTTGAACCGCTCTCTGTGCCTTTCACTTTAATTACCAAAATTTTCTTAAAATGCCTCCAGATAATTACGGAGATAGTGTAACCTGGTACTTAAATATATTACGAGAGTTAGTTATAATTTGCCAAAATATATTTTCATAATTACTTCAAAATTTTAATATTTTTCGACTATTCTTCGAAGAAAATTTTTTTCAATTCACTTTCTAGAACAGTCATTATATTGATCAAATCTGCATCTTTCATTAATTGTTATATTTGAGGACTATAAAGTATTCCACCTTTAACCTTTTCCATACTAAGCTTCGGAAATATAGCTTGATAGCACTGAGTTCTTTTTGAGAAAATAACTTTTGTGTAGTTTCACCCACTTGTTCACATCCATTGGTAGACTGTATCGATATCTGGGTATACGGTGACATGTTTATTTCTGGGTAGTCTATGAGAATAACTTTTGAGACGAAAACGAAATTTCTATTGAGTAAAATATGAAATTTTTTAGGCTCTCCACGAAGAACAACGTCGTAATATGGATACCAAAGCATTAAAATTTGCTCAAACATCATAGGCAACAAGAGTTGTAAAGGGTTTGTCCGCAAAGTAATAGGGCCGAGTCGATTTTTTATTCAACCAATCGTTACAATTCTTTAAACACTTCTGCGTCAATGCTACGCAGCCAGCATTGAAGGCGTCGCAGAAAGCATTCTCCAATAGCCTTGAGAGCCGTGGATCCCCTCTGTCATTTCATAATGGCATGTGCCACTCAGAAAATTGCTTATTTGTCAATTTGTCGAAGTTGCAGGTCTCCCAGCACGGTCTGCATCAGTGGCCTCTTCCCGGCCCTACAAAATGGTCTGGTGCCACCAAAACACAACACTTCTTGCTAAATCAACATCTGATTAAGCCTGCTTGATCATATCAAATGTCTCGGTCGCAGCTTAACCGAGTTTCACATAGAATTTAATCGCCTACCTCTCTAATGATCGCAGCATTTTAGACTTGCACCACTCCCAGAAACACGTCGTGCGAAAATGAAGGTCCAGACTCACCAGGTGCTCGAAGACAACTGAACAGCCGCTTGTTCGTTAGCTAAGAACGCCCTCTACTGAATCCAGTCGGTGCGCGCACGCTCCGAAGTACAGTCGTGGCGACAGAAAATCAGTCTTATTATTTTCATACAAACCCTGTATATCAAACCGGTGTGGATGTTAACTTATCGTACTATTTCTAATGTTAAATTTAATTAGTTAAAAAGTTTTTGCAGCATAACCTTCATGTAAAGAGTGAACGTAATCAAGCTTAAAAGTAATGATCACAGAGAAAATGGTTGAGTTAGCTTTGGCGGTTTAGGATTAGAATTAGGATTGCCATCTTTATCTTATAGACATGTGCCTTCCTATTAAGGCGTGGCTATTTCTTTATATTACTGATGCTCACTTTATATGGATAACATGTAAAAAATATAATGAGTTCTGTCGCTTAATTCGTTGCGAAATGTTGGTCCTTTTTTACCAAAATTTGTTTTTCTCAAGCAAAATATTTTTTGTTAATCTTTGTTTGGTTTACTCTTTTATTCTTTCCTTTAAATATAAAAATCATTACCAATTATGGTATTCATATTTATAAAGATAAAAAGCTTTTAAGAGTTACCGAAACCATAAGGTGAAGAGCTATGTACTGGCACGTAAAAATCACCATTCACCATATAAGCATTTGTCACTGCACCCATTTTCACACCACTGTAAGAAGTGCCACAATCATCTTTCACTGCTTCCTCATAGTCACCACAACGCATACTGGGGAAGTCATCACGAGCCACAGCCTCAGCGTAGTAGGCGGTGGAGCGCGCATGACTGCAAGCACCAGTTAAATCCAAAATACAGCCAGGTTGAGTCTTACCACCATTCGGGTAAAACGCGCCCTTACCGATTGGCTTCAGAAAACCCAATTCACCGCCATTGGTCTGAATGGACTCGACATAATTAGCATCGTTGGCATTCAAACGTTTGTTGGGCTTGTCGTAACTGAAGAGTGGCAGGGCGGGGTCCAAACCGACTATAGCGTGAAGCAACCCATTTCTAGTGCTTTTACCCGCATAGCCTGCTACATGAGCACCCAAACTATGACCTATCACTTCCGTGTCATTCAAACTCAAATTATGTATATCAACCAAATAGTTGATCATACTGGCCACTTTTTCGCCAACCTTTGGTACAGCAACAACAGAAGAGGCATAGTCGACGGAACGTGCGCGTTCCCAATCGACAATGATCACATTATATTTTCCACGTCCCAACCAAGCTGCGCGTATATCTTTATTCATGCCAGAGGTGTAGCTCTGAGTCCAGCCGTGTATAACGAACCTGTAGTGAAATGTAAATGTTATCATCTCATCTAGAGATACTGAATCAGTTTATGTCCCACCTTGTTGGATTGCTAGCATCGAATTCGGATTCGGATATGGACTTGAAGCTTTCTGTAATCTTTTGTCCTTTTGACGGATTTCTATTTGTGTACAAGTAGAAAGTCACTGGCACGGGTAACAGACGACTCTGTACTTCTTCCTGCTTCTCCAATTCATCTAGCATTTGTTCACCCTCTTCGGTTGAGACCCAAACTAATGAGCCATCGGCTTGTGGCACATACCAACCATTCTCTCCGTTTATACGTTCGTCTTCAGAAATGGGAACGGCAACAACTGAAACGGAATTTATATGAGTCTTGCTGATTTTATGTTCCTTTTGGTACTTTCTGTAGTGTTCGTGTAAATACCTGCTAGAGCGCAAACTGCCAATATCACCAACACTTTCATTGTTTAAGTTTAATGTTCTACTGCTGGTCTTTCAGTGAAAGTAACACGATTTATGTACACTCGGGAACTTCGATATTTAAGTACAATACGAGTGCATAAGATAAACGAAGCAAATGAATTATTAACTCATTCCATTAAATCAGTTATAAGAAATGCTCAAATTATTGGTCTTGAAAAAAAATATAAGATCGTATCTAAAATAACTGCATTTCCTTTTAGCAGATAAAAATTTATTTTTCACAACTCTGTAGGTGGTACATTGGAGTGTTTTTGTATTTATCAGTTGGCGTAATTAATATAGGGGGTGCTGATTTAGCTTCAAGGGAAAACATTTTAATTAGTGAAGCGGATGTCGAAATTAATGAAATTAATAAGCGGAGAATTGTTTTAGATTTAAAAGTTATACAAGAATGTATAGAAAGACATGCAGATTTCGAAATGCTTTATAGTTAATTTATCCACATTTAAGCTAATAGAATTTATAATATATTTATTGATACTACTGCATAAAATTCTCGAGTCTTCTCCAAAACTCCTCCGGCAGGACCGACTTTATGACGCTTGGTGTGCTTGCAACACTTTTGGTTTTTTTTTTACGTTGCATCCACAGATCAAGATGGCAATGGAATAAAATAATTGTAGTTTACTATAATCTTCATGTATAGTTCTATAAACCAATCAGTTAACCCCACCAGGTGTCTCCCATTGCCACTTCTTAACCAGCAAACATCACAGAGTTGTCGGCTCCTAATTTCGGCCTCGTTTTACGAATAGCGACGTATAACACTCAAATAGTATTCCTTGTTGACAGTTTGGCCGGTCGAAAGGAATTCGGAGGGCACTACACCTCGATAATCGAAGAAAATTGTCAACATAACCTTGATTTTTGACCTGTTTTAACGTGTTTTTTCGGCTTCGGCTCACCTTTGCGGTGATATTCGACCGATTGATCATCTGTTTCCAGCTCTTTAGCATGGATCCAGGATTCAACGCTAGTAATAATATATTTCATGATTTTCTGGCAGTCGGAATGCATTGTTTCACAGACGTTATCACGACTTAGTTTTTCGGAAAAATTTAGTGATTTTGGAATCAATCGTGCTTCCACTTTTCTTAGGCCGAAATGATCTTTCAAAATGGCTGTAACTGACTTCTGATATCCCAACGATGCCAGTAAGATGCTTGAATCCTAAAGCACGAATTTATTTATTTTGTTGACATGTTGATCATCAGTTGATCATCAGTTGATTTTAATAGCCGTAGTGGACATGGTTCGTCGTCAAAGCGTACTCGATCCTTTTTGAATAACACCTGCTTGCGACAGACAATTATCACCGAATTTGTGTACTAAACACGAATGATTTTTTATGAAGTGAAGTTACATTTCTTACTGAACTTCAGATAAATCGGCAATGGGTAGCTTCAAATTAAATGACCACAATTTAGTCTTTCAGACCGAAATTGTTTGCATAACGTAAGATACCAAGTGGGCTTCTGTTCTAACAAACAAGTCCATAAACATTCCAATCGACAGCTAAGCGTCAATTAATGCTCAAAGTGTCACATAACATCATGGTTATTATAATACCCTTGGGAATAGAAGGAAATGAAATGTCAGAAGAGTAGACCCGCTCGGGGACAGTTGAAAACATAATTCACCTAAGTTGTCACAGACCATTAAGCTCCTTCAAAAGTTGTTTGAAACAAAAGAACTTAGAAGAACACCTCGGTTCCGAGAATACCAGTAGAACAGTGAACGCCATAAAGTGACTTGAGGATAGTGTTGGTGGTCGACAAACGAAAAAGCTTCTACTTATAGACACTAGAGAATAATATTGTGTCATCACAGGAACCTTCCCTTAACCCTCTAACAGGCAAGACCGCCCTGAGGCGGCCTTTAACAAATTTTCACAAAATCCTTAGAAATTTGTTTGTTGTTTACAATTGTTATAGGAACCGTTAGATAATACATCAACTCATATTTTCTTAGTATCAGAAAATGTTTTGTGACGTTTCGTTTTGTTGTTATCGTCAGTTGAATGCAGAAATTCAGTGTTACAGGTCAATTAATTGCAGCGCCGATTTTAAAATTTTCAAAATTAAAATAAAAAGTGTTTTATCGAAATATTCATACTGAACATTTTTTTTTTTTTTTTTTGATTACGTAAGTTAATTTATTTTAAGTTAATAAACTGTTTAATAAAAAATAAAAAGTAGTTCGAGCCTATTTACGCGAAAGTTTTCTTAAGTATTTCTTTGAATGCTAGTATTTTTTTATTTTTATTTTTGTTTAAGAAATGGAGCACAGAAATTTAATATAAGTAAGCTTAGTGATGAAGAGATGCTCCAGTTAATAGAATCAGTTGAAATAGACGAGAATGATAGTGGTTTTAACAGTGACGATGAATTGGACAACCGCGATTATATACTTGATGAAATCTCTCCGGAAGATGAACATGCTATTTCAGCGTACTGTACTGCAAATGTAATTAAATGACTATCACAAACAACACCTGATTTTGCTCATCACATTCTCTACTTCGACAATTTTTATACATCGTTACCTTTATAGCTATATTTACGTGCAAGGGGCCGAATACCAAAATGCAAGCTTCCGTTGGATAAGGATGTAAAGAACGAAGAAAGAGGCTACTTGGTGCTGCATATGGTGTCGATATTATCACGGTTTTGTGGAAAGACAACAAGACAGTCCGACTGGCATCAACTTACGTTGGCATTCAGACAAAGAGAAAATGAAAACGAGCAATCGGCCAAAGTTGCACGCTACGTTCGAAAACAAAAGCAGCATATTGAAGTAGATTGCACCCAAATTATACGGGAGTATAATAGCCATAGACTTAATGGAAGGACTTATGGGTCATTACCATATTCACGCAAAGACTCCAAATCCGATAACATATATTTTGTATCGACGTCTGCATTTAGAAAATTGCAACAACAATCTATCTGCACAAGATGACAAGCTGTTAAATTTACCCAAGTTCCGTTAAGAAATTGCTGCTGGTCTTCTCGCTTACAAACTCAATCGTCCTGCTGGTCGGCCAAGTTTCGCACCACCAACACCCGTAGCAAAGAAACTAAATGTGGGGAAAAGAGCAGAACATCCAGTCGCAGATACCCGCTTTGATAAGTATGATCACTTTCTCATTTGGCTTCCTAAAGATGATGTGAAAAGAAAATGTAAATTGTGCTTAAGTTCAGAAACGCAGTGTTTTTGTTCCAAATGTAAACTAAATTTATGCTGTCTAACTACAAAAAAACTGTTTTTTTGACTATCATCACAAAAATTAATAAACTTTGTTATTTGAATTCCCCTAGTTATTGAAATTCTTCTTTTGTTTTTCTTACGTTCTTTTCTTTTGAAATAAAATGAAGTTTTACCACACACACCACATCTATTTTTTTTATAAAAATTAAGAAAAAAATTATATGATGATATTTTTGAGATTTATGGAGCCTAATTACCCCTGAAAAAAATTGGCAATCCTTTCCATCCCCGAGTTTATTTTTGCCTGTTAGAGGGTTATGATTTCACCTTTAGAAATTTGAAAAGGTGGAGTGATACACTCTACTTTAAATTCGTGTGAAGTTTTATCTCCCAATGATATTAAGTGTGTGTTTGTTTACAAGCCCAAAAGTTCGTGTGGCGATTTTTACCAAAAAAGTTTAAGAAAGAGTTTCGTTGGAATTGTTTGTTTTCAATGTAATCAAAGCTATCGAATCATTGAAAATGTTGCAGAAGTGTTTTGGAAAGTCTACTTTATTACGTGGATTCTATTCTATCTTAACTTAACGACTTAACACATTTGGGTTAATGTTTTAGGTAAGAAGCGTATCAATGCTAGACTCGTATGAAGAGTAATAGAGGTCGAATTTTCTTCATTGACGTCGGCATTTCGAACGATTAACACATTTAAAATAAAATCAAAAAACAATGTTAAACCTAGAGCACTCTTGTTTATGTCAGTACTCAACCTCCCAAGCACTTATGCATATCGCATAGCCTTTACTCACTGCTTATTTGCGCAACAACCTCAAAAGAGCACGCTTGACCAACTGACTGAGTAAGGTATTAATTGATAAGATTTTGACTTAACAGATATCAGACATTCATTAATTATCGCAGGGACATGTAAACATGTAAAGGTTCCTAATTCCTAAGTAAGTTTCACTTATTACTTTGTGAGCTAAAATCAACTCAGCATGCAATTGAGAGATGAGTGAAGGAAGAATCCGGATTAAGTCACTAATAAAAGACCATTCACATACAAAATATTCAAATAAACAAAATAGTTGTTAAATAAAAAATTAACTAATATCCTTTTATTATCATAAAACTATCCTTTCATAAATACATTAATATCACTGAAATTTTTAAGCATAACCGTAACCATAAGGTGAAGAACTATGTACGGGTACATAATAGTCACCATTCACCATATAAGCATTTGTCACAGCACCCATTTTTACACCACTGTAAGAGCTGCCACATGCATCCTTCACTGCTTCCTGATAGTCACCACAATGCATGCTGGGGAAGTCATCACGAGCCACAGCCTCAGCGTAGTAGGCGGTGGAACGCGCGTGGCTGCAGGCACCAGTTACATCCAAAATGCAGCCAGGTTGTGTCTTACCACCGTTCGGGTAGAAGGCGCCCTTACCAATTGGTTTGAGGAAACCGAGTTGACCGCCATTGGTCTGAATAGACTCGACATAATGAGCATCGTTGGCGTTCAAACGTTTGTTGGGCTTATTGTAACTGAAGAGTGGCAGGGCGGGATCCAAACCGACTATGGCGTGAAGTAATCCATTTTTGGTGTTCTTACCAGCATAACCGGCTATATGAGCACCCAAACTATGACCGATCACTTCGGTTTCTTCCAAATTCATGCCAAAGTTCTCCACCAAATAGTTGATCATACTGGCCACCTTTTTACCAACCTTGGGTACGGCAACGACGGAGGTAGCATAGTCAACGGAACGTGCCCGTGCCCAATCGACAATGATCACATTGTATTTTCCACGGCCCAACCACGCTGCACGAATATCCTTATTCATGCCAGCGGTGTAGCTCTGGGTCCAACCGTGTATAACGAATCTGTGGAATTTGGGTGTTACACTTATCACCATTTCTTTAGAACACATTCAACCAGTTTTTATCATACCTCGTTGGATTGCTGGCATCAAAGTCGGAATTGTTAATGGATTTCGCAGTTTCGGTAATCTTTTGTTTTTTTGATGGGTTTCTATTTGTATACAAGTAGAAACTTACTGGCACTGTTGAAAGTCGGCCCTCTATTTCTTCTTTATTCTCCAATTCATCTAGTATTTGTTCGCCCTCCTCGATTGAGACCCAAACTAACGAGCCATCAGCTTGAGGAATATACCAACCGTTCTCACCGCTGACACGCTCCTCCTCAGGAATGGGTACGGCAGCGACTAAGGATAAAGTTGATGAATAATTTTCATGCGACTGATTACAGCTAGCGGTAAATTACCTGCAGTTAGCGCACATATTGCTAAAATTATAACGACTTTCATAGCCAACTCAATGGGAAATACTAATAATTTTTTAATGAATCCAAATCAATTTATACAACTGGGGGTCTTAAGTAGCGTTGTGTTTCGAAGTGTATCAGATAATACAAACAGTTCTCAACAAAATAGTAGCTTAATGTTCATAAAACTTAAAAGCGATAAAGATGGCATAGCGTTGTAAAAGTATAAATTTTAATTGATAAACATTCGCTTTTTTATTCAAACTGTTATCGATTAGTATTGCCGAAGCACTTTATTATTACGAAGATAAGATACTAGAAATACACTCGGCAAGTGGTATATTAAAATTTTGCCGTCAGTTTCGTTAATCGCAATTTTAGTTCTTTGTAGTTACATTAGGGTTGAACATTTTTAACGCCATAATTTGTATATTGTTAACGCTTTTCAGAGCCACAGTCTTTTGCCTTTTTAAGTACATTCAGTAAGGAACATCTTATTACGGGATGTCAAACTAGACGATCAGTGAACGATGAGCGGGAAAGAGCTTAGGTATTTTTCTCCCCAATTCTAACTGAAGTAGCAACATTATAAGATCATCATAAACAAGCACGAATCGGATATAATCGTGTATTTTATACTCTAACAACTTTTAATGTTCAAGTGCGAAGACAAACACCATCAGGTGGCGAATCCGAAATCTTAATAAAGGTTATAATGAGGCTAGATGAAGATCTGTACGATTCTTTTGGTATTAAGAATGCTCGGAAATAATTCTACGAATTACGAAACCCATTAAATGTCATATTTTGGAGTTGGGGGAACTTCACACATTTCCGACAAAACAGTAAAGTAAATCCAATATTATAAGTACAGTTAAATTTTATACTCTTGCAAAATGTTGCATGATGTATAACCTTAAAATAAGCGAGCGATTGGGCTTACGAGAAATGTTGAAATCCGGTTGACTGCATGTCTGTCCACCCGTCCGTCTGTTCGATGAAACTTGGTGCTCATGTTACTTGGCGAAATGAGCGAATTCAGATATAAAAGAAAACCCTATAAAATAGCATAACTAAGAAATAAAAAGAGAACTGTAATTTGGCACTGAGCATTATAGTAACAAGAGCCACCTGTGAGCTGAAAATTTTGAAACCGCTTTTAGGTAAAATCCCATATCTCCTATTTCAACAAAATTCTGTACATAACATTCCTGTAGCATTCTTATTTTACAGTACGAAAATGGGCGAAATCAGACTGCAACCACGCCTACCTCTCATATAACACATTTTTAAATTTTAATTTCAGTGTATCTTTATGCCTAAAATGAATAAAGTTGGGCGAATACTTGACCTCGCCTATAACCTATAACAAACACAAAGTCCGGATGACTTTAGTCTTTTGGTGATGGTACCTTTATGAACCTCAGAGAGTATTTTATTACTGTTTGGCCTGTTATTAGAAGGAAGTATTGACAAAAATAGATAAAATCGGGTCGATACTACCATTAGTTCGACTTACGTCGTCGATAACGTCTGTCAGTGTATGTGTAATATGTATATCGAACTTTTTGACACGAACTCCTGAATTGGCAAAAGAAATATAATTGCGTACACATTTCCTTCCATAACTCGAAGTCTGTCAAATTCAAATTTTTTTTGTGGATTATGGTGATTCGATTTAAGGAAGTTCAACTTCATATATAATTGCTTGGATTCCGATGTTCTGTTGTTGCAAGAGTATGAAATGTTCGGTTGCACCCGAACTTAGCCCTTCCTAACTTGTTTTAAGATATCTTACATATAAGGGAACCACGGAGTATTGACAGAATTTTAGAAATTTTCAGCACCAGGACACATTATTACCAGAAAAGGATAATTTCCAAATGTCACTGTTAAACGAATATATCTATCAACGTTTTTCAAAAGTTTTTAACCGAATAAGTAAAATTTACCCTTGAAAAATCGGCTCACCTACACAGAATTTATTACTACTTTTATTTTATCTCTTTAAAGTTAATTATAAATCATATACTATCTTTCAAGTTCACATGCCGTACGTTCAAATTTTTATTGGCAACTACTCGTATTTAGACAACTGATAAATCTACTATGAGTTAAGAAGTGTTTTTATTTTTTACACTTGAAAACTATTTTCGTCTTAGACCCCAAGCTCTCCAAATAAAAAACTGCCGTGGTCCGAAATTATTTTTGATAATAATTACTATCGACTACGTCAATTTTCAATGCTGATATCAGTTAACACACCTATCTTAATGTCTTAAAAAGTGCGTAGCGTTTCTATAATTGCCAACCACTTATTTTTCGGCCTTATTAACTGTAGGTTCTACAAGAAATCAAGATAAAGTAAACAAATCATAAACTTAATAAATACGTTTGTCAACAAACATAAATAATAAACGGTATAAATAAAGGTAATAGTTAGTAAAATTAGCTCAATACAATAAGTTACAAAATAGTGATAAGTACACGGTAAAAAAAATTTATTTTCATTAGAGGAAAAGTTTGTAAAGACATAAATAAATTCGAATATTCAATTATTCGTCAATATTTATTTTTTCGCCTTCAAGGTATTTCCCACCAGATAAAATGAACTTATTTCATAGATTTTTCTAGTCCTTTAAACACTTTTCATAAGCACGTTTTGGGATGACCTTCAGATATTTCACCGAATTTTGTTTCATCTCTTCGATTGTTTGCATGCCAAACTCACATACACCTGTCCCATCGGCAGTTATAATGCTCTCCATAAATGTGGAATAGGAATTGGCATGATAAAACATGCCGAAAAATATCTTTTTACGGTACTTTTTTTGGAAACCATTCAGCACTACTGGGACGAGTCGACCCCGAACACGTTTTTTAATATTGAAAGGTCGTCCAGAATGAGGCACATCTTCAACGATCTCTCGTCCTTCTTTGAAGGTTTTGTTTCAAAACTGATAAAACTGAATCACCGTAAGCCTTTTCCAACATTCGCTACAGTTCGCACACGAAATTTGGATACAAATACAATATTTTAAAAAAATGTCTGTTCGATAATTTTATCCATTCTAAATTTCGCAACGCACTACAGAGTGGACTAAAGTAAGTAGATGATGTAAACAAAGTGGTTGAGAGAACGCGCTCATATTTGCCATATTAATTAGGGACAGTCCCATCAACTTAGCAAAATACATACTTTTTTAATATTATTTACCCGGGGAATTTAATTATAATTTTCGGGTGTTCTTCCTGTCTAACATGTGAAAAATCAGGTCAACACTTCCAGTAGCCTGCAAATATAAAAAATAAATATATTCTTCCAATCTACTTAATGCCAAGTAGACCGATAAATACTCATGAGCTATTTTAATGGAACGCAAATAGAGACTATTTCAATAACAAAATCTCAGGCCCAATCATACATTGCGAAAAAAAAAGAAATCGGACAACCACCACGCCTACTTCTCACTTCCAGTATACAAATCAATCACCAATGACACCATTAAGTTGAGTGTTCTCAATATGTATATTATTTTGCTCAAAAATTGCCGAAATCGGGCTAAAACTTTTCAAGGACTCAGACATCAAACAACTGGATACCAGTACACTTGGCTGAGTTTTATCTAAAATATTGGTCAATCTGTGCATGCTAGCATGTGAATTCGGGTAAGATCGGGTCAAAACATCCCTTAGATCTCATAGCCAAAAAATTATTTTCGAACGTAAGGTTGAATTTATATCGATCAATGTGTAAGAAACTTTAACGAAATTCAAGAATTATATCTTCTAATAAGTGTACGCACTGGCCTATGATTGTAAAAAATATAAGTAATAGTTCTTCTTTTAGTTAAAATACATACCTAATTTCCACGTATAGTTTCATCTTGTGAGAGTATGAAATGCTCGCATACATACATGTGAGCTTAGCCCTACCTTACCATTTTGCAGCATAAATATTAATGAAAAACCCTTCAAAAAGTTTTTAATATCTCATTTTTAATATCTCATCCTCGATGTTAATTTCATGTGATTAGATTAATAAATTGAATTTCGATATTAACTGAGTGAAGAGTTGTTAAATAATTTGGATTTAACCACTTATGCAATACTACTATATTGCGTCCAAAGCGTCCACCCTAGAACATAGAACCCTTCAATGCGAAGTAAAATACTTTGTAAATATAAAATTCATTACTTTTTCATATCGATATATTTTCATTAAATGTGTAATTTTCATCATTTTGTGCTCAATTATTTTAAGACGAACCGAAACCATAAGGTGAAGAGCTATGTACCGGCACATAATAATCACCATTCACCATATAAGCATTTGTTATTGCTCCCATTTTCACACCACTGTAAGAAGCGCCACAATCATCTTTCACTGCTTCCTCATAGTCACCACAACGCATGCTGGGGAAGTTATCACTAGCCACAGCCTCAGCGTAGTAGGCGGTAGAACGAGCATGACTGCAGGCACCAGTTAAATCCAAAATACAGCCAGGTTGAGTCTTACCACCATTCGGGTAGAAGGCGCCCTTACCAATTGGTTTGAGGAAACCGAGTTGACCGCCGTTGGTCTGAATAGACTCGACATAATTAGCATCGTTGGCATTCAAACGTTTGTCGGGCTTGTCGTAACTGAAGAGTGGCAGGGCGGGGTCCAAACCGACTATGGCGTGAAGTAATCCATTTTTGGTGTTCTTACCAGCATAACCGGCTACATGAGCACCCAAACTGTGACCGATCACTTCGGTTTCATCCAAGTTCATACCAAAGTTATCGACCAAGAAGTTAATCATACTGGCCACCTTTTCGCCAGTCTTTGGTACTGCAAGAACAGAGGAGGCATAGTCAACGGATCGTGCGCGTGCCCAATCGACAATGATCACATTGTATTTTCCACGTGCCAACCAAGATGCACGGATATCCTTATTCATACCAGAGGTGTAGCTCTGGGTCCAACCGTGTATAACGAATCTGTGGAATTTAGTGGTTGAACTTATGTAGTATCACCAAATTTTTAAAACACTTTTCTATCTGTTTATATCATACCTCGTTGGATTGCTAGCATCGAAGTTGGAATCGGTGATGGATTTGACAGTTTCGGTAATCTTTACTCCTTTAGATGGGTTGCTATTTGTGTAGAGGTAGAAAGTCACTGGCACTAGCGACAGACGACCCTCCATTTCTTCCTGCTGCTCTAAATCGGCCAACATTTGTTCACCCTCCTCGGTTGAGACCCAAACTAATGAGCCATCAGCTTGAGGAATATACCAACCATCCTCACCACTGACACTTTTCCCTTCGGGAATGGCTACTGCAGCGACTAAGGATAAAATTAATGAATTTCCATGCACTGAATACAACAAGAGGTAGATTACCTGCGGTTAGCGCACAGATTGCTAAAATAATCACTACTTTCATTGCAAATTCAGTGGGAGATACTAATAATTCTTGAATGAATGCAAATCAATTTATATAGTAAATGGGAGCATCAGTTGCCTTGGAAACGCACCAAATAAACTATTGATGAAAAATTTAAATGCGATAAGTATGACATGACGTTGATTATATACAATATTAAATTGATTAAAGAAAATATCAATTAACTATACGATCGTGCTCTTGCTTTATTATTAAGAAGATAAGAGACTGGAATTATACTCTGCAAGGGGTATATTGCATGATTTAATAAAACGTAATTTTAATAATTAAATGAGTTGGATATTTTTAACAATCCTCGATGGTTGATTGTTTTGGAAATTCGTCATGAACGCAAATTATTTTCTTGAACAGTATTGTTTACTTCCAAAATTTTTTTTTCAACTCGCGAAATTCTTAAAAACATTTCCTTTACTCAAAACGATATAATTAACAAAGTGATGATCCCATATATGAAATTTATACACATGCCTTTTGTTGGGGAGGGTTAACTAAAAATTGTATGGATTTAATTGCCGTACCACCATCTATGTATCAGACCGGGGAGTTTTAAATTGACCTCCAATATATTTTATAGAGTCCACGACGTTTCCTTCTGGGTATTACAAACTTTATGATAAACAGCTCGATGTGATTTTTATTTTCATTTGTTATGCAACGAAAATAGTTGAAGAATATTAATCAAATATAAATTTGTGGTTGATTTCTAAGATGACCAAATACAATTCGGGGAGTATGGCTCTGATGTCCCTGCTGTACAGTCGCGCAACCGAAACAGACCGATAATTTTCACACGTGACACCTTAGCGTTCATAGCATATTGTGTTGCGGAAAACGATTACCTGCTTAAACCTCTTTGTATTGTACCATCTTCTTCCAAAAACAGCTTCGCATGGCGAAAAGCGGACATTTTCTGCCAGTAGCAATTTATTTAAAAATAAACCCTAACCACACATTATTATACATGTCAAACAAGTTGAGTTATTTGACGCACTCCTGCACCAAGCTTGATTTGATTTTAACGAATATGGTCCCACTATTCCACCACCAATTTCATCTGACCTTTTCGAGTTATCTGTATACCACGGCAAGTATTGCTTCTTCCAGAGATAAATCTTCCCAGTCACATAATTGCCATGAGGATTTTGAAAAAGGGAAAGAATGCCGTCTTCAGGATGAAGTGTCATCAGTAGATTCCTCCCAATGACTACCTCTTTCAGAGTCCGCATGACGCCAAAGCTAAGCTTGACCTCATTGCTTAGTATTGCTAGGTTAGTTTCAATGATATATTCCAGTCGCGCTTCACTCCGTGTGATGCAGCAGCTTCTTTTCGATTCTCGCTGGCATGCATTGAAGGGTTCACCTAGACTCTAGCCGGTTTCTCATGGGATGTTTCTGTGTCCTCTCTGGTTTCATCGGTTGACATGTCCACATGAGCTAGCTTCTCCAAGAGCTCATGGAATGATCACATAGTTACTGTCTCGATATCTACAGACTGATCTTCGACCAACATGGGAACAAGACTGAAAAGGCTGAGTGATCAACTAAGTAGCCATGCCCTTGCTTTTAACCCCTTTAACCTTTTAGCATTCTTTTTCCAGGTAATAATTATCAGACTAAACCCAAACCTAGGTGTAATCCTTGTTGGGGGATTCTCGTGAAAGTCTGATCGTCAATGTTGGCGGCAGTTTCATCCAGTCAGCTCCTTTGTTTTGAAATAAAAATATTTGCATTAGTTCAGGATACAGCGATCGGCATTGTTTGTATTTGCTATCAAAGTTTTCGTTTTGGTTATAACGGCGCACTTTGTAATACGGCTATCTAGTATTCTTGGGATAACCACAGAAGCATACCTATAGTTTACTATTTAATGATTAAATGTCTAACAAAGAGTTTCAATCTTGTTGTTCTCTGTACATTATACTAATTAATCCGCTATAAATATCCAACCCAATTGAAAAGATGAAGAACTAAAAATACGATAAGTGAAGCATTTTACTTTGAAGTTCAATATACGATACCTCTAGCAGAGTTTAATACCAGCCTCTTATCTTCTTAATAATAAAGCACGTTCGTATAGTTAATTGAAATTTTCTTTAATCAACTTAATTCTGATTAAGTATCAACGTCATATCATAGTTATAGGATTTAAATTTTTCATCAATAGTTTATTTGGTGCGTTTCCAAAGCAACTGATGCTCCCATTTACTATATAAATTGGTTTGCATTCATTCAAGAATTATTAGTATCTCCCACTGAGTTTGCAATGAAAGTCGTGATTATTTTAGCAATCTGTGCGCTAACCGCAGGTAATCTACCTCTAGTTGTATTCAGTGCATGAAAATTCATTAATTTTATCCTTAGTCGCTGCAATAGCCATTCCCGAAGGGAAAAGTGTCAGTGGTGAGGATGGTTGGTATATTCCTCAAGCTGATGGCTCATTAGTTTGGGTCTCAACCGAGGAGGGTGAACAAATGTTGGCCGATTTAGAGCAGCAGGAAGAAATGGAGGGTCGTCTGTCGCTAGTGCCAGTGACTTTCTACCTCTACACAAATAGCAACCCATCTAAAGGAGTAAAGATTACCGAAACTGTTACATCCATCACCAATTCCAACTTCGATGCTAGCAATCCAACGAGGTATGATATAAACAGATTGAAAAGTGTTTTAAAAATTTGGTGATACTACATAAGTTTAACCACTGAATTCCACAGATTCGTTATACACGGTTGGACCCAGAGCTACACCTCTGGTATGAATAAGGATATCCGTGCATCTTGGTTGGCACGTGGAAAATACAATGTGATCATTGTCGATTGGGCACGCGCACGATCCGTTGACTATGCCTCCTCTGTTCTTGCAGTACCAAAGACTGGCGAAAAGGTGGCCAGTATGATTAACTTCTTGGTCGATAACTTTGGTATGAACTTGGATGAAACCGAAGTGATCGGTCACAGTTTGGGTGCTCATGTAGCCGGTTATGCTGGTAAGAACACCAAAAATGGATTACTTCACGCCATAGTCGGTTTGGACCCCGCCCTGCCACTCTTCAGTTACGACAAGCCCGACAAACGTTTGAATGCCAACGATGCTAATTATGTCGAGTCTATTCAGACCAACGGCGGTCAACTCGGTTTCCTCAAACCAATTGGTAAGGGCGCCTTCTACCCGAATGGTGGTAAGACTCAACCTGGCTGTATTTTGGATTTAACTGGTGCCTGCAGTCATGCTCGTTCTACCGCCTACTACGCTGAGGCTGTGGCTAGTGATAACTTCCCCAGCATGCGTTGTGGTGACTATGAGGAAGCAGTGAAAGATGATTGTGGCGCTTCTTACAGTGGTGTGAAAATGGGAGCAATAACAAATGCTTATATGGTGAATGGTGATTATTATGTGCCGGTACATAGCTCATCACCTTATGGTTTCGGTTCGTCTTAAAATAATTGAGCACAAAATGATGAAAATTACGCATTTAATAAAAATATATCGATATGAAAAAGTAATGAATTTTGTATTTACAAAGTATTTTGCGTGCGCTTTGAAGAGCTCTATGTTCTAGGCTGGCACTCTTTGGGCGCAATATAGTAGTATTGCATAAGTGGTTAAATCCAAATTCTTCAACAACTCTTCACTCAGTTAATATCGAAATTTAATTCATTAACCTAATTACATGAAATTAACATCAAGGAACTAAGTTAGATATAAAAAACTTTTTGAAGGGGTTTTCATTAATATTTATGCTGCAAAATGGAAAGGTAGGGCTAAGCTCACATGTATGTAAGCGAGCATTTCATACTCTCACAAGATAAAACTATATGTGGAAATTAGTATATATTTTAACTAAAAGAAGAACTATTACTTATATTTTTTACAATCATAGGCCAGTGCCTACACTTATTATAAGATATATTTTTTTAATTTCGTTTAAGTTTCTTACATATTGATCGATATAAATTCAACCTTATGTTCGAAAATAATTTTTTGGCTATGGGATCTAAGGAATGTGTTGACCCGATTTTACCCGAATTCACACACTAGAATGCGCAGATTGACCGATGTTTTAGATAAAAATCAGCCAAGTGTACTGGTATCCAGTTGTTTGATGTCTGAGTCCTTGAAAAGTTTTAGCCCGATTTCGGCAAGTTTTGGGTATAAGAGTAAACATATTGAGGGCGCCATTTAATCAAAGTTTCATTCCAATATATTCATTGGTGGTTGATTTGTATACTGGAGGTGAAATAATCATATACCCAAGCGATTGAGGTTGCCCAATCCCCTTCGCACCAAATTTGATTGATTTATGGGCGTATCACGCTCACTTTTAAAAAGGCTTTAGCGAGCAGGTCTTCGATATTATGATACCGCTTCTTCCAATCGTCGAAACACTTCGCAGATTCGATTTTCGGGATAGCCTTTAGCTCTTTCATATATATCTAGCTTGTAAATCGACGGCCCCTTAGGTTTCTTATATTTTTGGAAATAGGAAAAAGTCCCACGAACTCACGAATATGGAATCAGCAAGCTCATAAAAACATGTCTAACTCTAGCGGCTACTGCAGACAAAATAAGCAGTGAATACAGGTGACATTTTGTAGTACTTCAGTTGTATATAAAATGCATTCAAAGAATAGCGTTTTGGAGTTCCATAGTACAGGTGGCATCTATTACGTTTCCTTCGAGGTGTTGAAAACTTCAAATAATATTTCTCAAGTTTTTGCAATTATTTCTTTGAATAGGATGATTTTGTCATCGACAGTTCAAACCAGCACCGCAAGTTTTTACTTCTTTGATAATAAATCTGACTCATTCCTGTTTATGATCACGAAGTGAACCCTATATTTAGGCTAACTAAAAAATTAGAAAAAGTTGTGACGACATCGCTTTTTAATTCAAACTATTTGCTCTATTTAAAATTAAGTTTTTAAAATTCCCAATAAATCATTGCTATACTATGTCAAAATTCATTGGAGTACAATTATGCTGTCTTATGGTACATTCTTACGACTTTTTGAATGCCATGAAGATATTTACATTATATTAAACCATTGAGGCATCAATATCGAATTAAATAGTTAATAGTATATTATACCTAACAGAAGACGCTGATAAGACCACTTTCCTAATATAACTTTTTGCTTTTCTAAAGTGTTGGATTAAATTATAAATATCTAAATTAACTTAGTCGATCCTGTTGTGATAGACGGAAGACACATCTCCAGGGTTCTAGACGTGCGTACGCCCTTACATCGACTCGGACCACTATGCAGCCAAGATTCGCACACGCCTCTGTGCGACAAAAAGCGCACGTCAACAAACACAAGGAAGGTTCGACGTCGAGAAGCTGCAATCACAACAGACAGCCGAACCATTTTCTACTCGACTTGAACTCCTGCTCTCTGAAAGCACTCGTCAACAACTCGGTATAAGGGAACTGTGTCGGTGCAGCTGCTACCGAAACCATTGGTTTTCGAAAAATGCAAAAGAACAGCTGGTATGACGAGGAGTGCCGTATCGCAGCGGAAGTGTGGGATGGGATAGATACCGAGAATTGAAGAGGGAAGCGAGACGCATTTGCAGAAAGACAAGGAAAAAAGCCGAAATGCGTGAGTACGAAGAGCTTGATAAGCTGGCCGACAGGGGAAATGCTCGAAAATTCTGCGAAAAAATGCGGCGGCTTACAGAAGGTTTCAAGACCGGAGCATACTCTTGTAGAATCCCCAAAGGTGATCTAGTCACCGATGCCCAGATCATACGTAAATTATGGAGGGAACACTTCTCCAGCCTGCTGAATGGCAGTGAACGCACAAAGCCAGGAGAAGGCGAACCCGATTCCCCAATCGATGACGATGGAGCAGACGTTCCATTGCCCGACCATGAAGAAGTTCGAATAGCAATTACCCGCCTGAAGAACAACAAAGCGGCGGGGCCGATGGATTGCCTATTAACACAAGGCGGCGAAGAACTGATAAGGAGCATGCATTATCTTCTTTGTAAAATATGGTCGGACGAAAGCATGCCCAACGATTGGAATTTAAGTGTGCTCTGCTCAATCCATAAAAAAGGAGACCCCACAATCTTCGCCAACTAGCGTGGTATAAGCCTCCTCTTTATCGCGTATAAGGTTCTATCGAGCGTTTTTTGTGAAAGATTAAAGCCCACCGTTAACAAACTGATTGGACCTTATCAGTGTGGCTTTAGACCTGGCAAATCAACAACCGACCAGATATTCACGATGCGCCAAATCTTGGAAAAGACCCGTGAAAGGAGAATCGACACACACCACCTCTTCGTCGATTTCAAAGCTACTTTCGACAGCACGAAAAGGAGCTGCCTTTATGCCGCGATGTCTGAATTTGGTATCCCCGCAAAACTAATACGGCTGTGTAAGCTGACGTTGAGCAACACCAAAAGCTCCGTCAGAATCGGGAAAGACCTCTCCGAGCCGTTCGATACAAAACGAGGTTTCCGACAAGGCGACTCCCTATCGTGCGACTTCTTCAACCTGCTTCTAGAGAAAATAATTCGAACTGCAGAACTTAGTCGAGCAGGTACAACCTTTTACAAGAGTATACAGCTGCTGGCGTATGCCGATAATATTGATATCATCGGCCTCAACACCCGTGCCGTTAGTTCTGCTTTCTCCAGACTGAACAAGGAAGCAACGCAAATGGGTCTGGCAGTGAACGAGGGCAAGACGAAATATCTCCTGTCATTAAACAAACAGTCGTCGCACTCGCAACTTGGCTCCCACGTCACTGTTGACAGTCATAGCCTTGAAGTTGTAGATAGTATGGTATATTTGGGAACCAGTGTAAACACTACCAACAACCCGGAAATCCAAACCTGAAAATCCAACGCATGGTAACTCTTGCCAACAGGTGCTACCTCGGACTGAGTAGGCAACACTCCAGCTCTGAAAGTATTCGACGCAGTACGCGCCGGGGGAGAGGAAGAGGAAGACCTCCACTCCGTTGGAAGGACCAGGTGGAGAAGAAGAAACGACTAAACCGCTGTTGTTAACTCGGCTGTAATCGCGTAAGCGGTGTCTACGCTAATTAAGAAGATCAAGAAGTATTACTATATATATGTGAATTAAAGAAATGAAATTAAAAAAATCGATTTTTTGAATATTCTATCTGTATATAACTCTTTAAGAAAGAACAAAATTGAAATTGGGGATGTATTTTGGCAAATTTAAAGTTTTTCCTGAAAAAGGTTGCTCGCTCTTTGTCCAACTTTTTAATTAACCCTAAAACCCTTAGATTAGAAGATTATATAGATTATGTTGCAGAAACTGAAATATCTTTATGGTTCGATTTATTTTTTTTTTTTCAACCTTTCGCTTTTTTATTATTCATATTATTAAAGGCCCATCCGGTTGCAATATCATCTTGTCGGCATCATCATTAGAAAAGGCAATTATCTAAACCTCTTACCACCGCACTTATATCGATTCAAAACAAAGATAATTCCACGCAAACAAATAACTGCCCTTTTTGCATAAAGTGGACAGAAAATAATTGATATGGTATTTCTGCCAACCAATTAATCGAAATATTCTATTATCAAGATCTAATGAAATTATTAAACCATACCAAGCATACAATTGTCAACAATATTATTTTTTGCGACTTAAATTACACTGATCAACACTAGTTTTGGTGCCAATAAACTGTATTATTTTATTAACTTAGGACTGTATTCTGATTACATGCCTCCAAAAATTTTTACTTCATACGTGTACTTTTCGTAATAACAAAAAAAAAACAGATTTATAAAGGAAAACTGGATTTATTAAATTATCATATATACAAAAATTTTCTTTTTCGCGACTTCCATCTATGAGATGTATAAGAACAATCGCGTTGCATACCCCTGCTGTTGGTAGGCCATCATATACATGGTTCTAAGGTCCTGGTGAAACCGCTCCCCTTGTTCTTCGCTGTTTGATACAGATAATTGTGGAGGTAGTGCACATTGATGGACGAACGAAGACCACGAAGCTTTTTACAAATCATTTTTCGAACTTAAGAAACCAGTATTCTTAATTAATTTTCTTATCTTTGGACTATCGAAAATTCCTGCTTTTAACTTTTCTATGCTTACACCAGTATTTTTCCTTGATATATAGAAGTGCCCATTTTCACCTAGCGTCTTAACAAATTATTTCATTAAGCCTAGTTTTATGTGCATGGGAGACAATATAATTAATTGATTTCTTATTATTATTATTTCTTAAAACCAAAGGTGGGTGGATAAAATTTTACAGGCCAATCTCTTTTTTCTCGCTGTTAATGGGTATTTGGTGTATCCACTCTGCTGTCCTAATAAAAAAATTTACATTTTAAGATCAACACGAATACTTCTTTGGTGTTCGCTATGTTTCACTTTGTCTAACACAAGTGCTATATTTTGATACCCCTCTCTTAATTTTGCTGAATGAGCAAGTAGAACTAACTCATACGATTTCATTGACCGCTGACCCACTGCCCGAAGTATTCACAACATATTTTATAAACCATTTGAGGTATCCACGGCTTGTATTCATCCACAATTTTTGAGTTAAAATAAAAAATATAAGCACTTTTTACAAAATCCCTTATAGGTTTCTCATATTTTTTGACTATGTATTCACCATTTGGCTCCTTAAGACAACTTCTTCGCGATGAAGACATGATATATAATATATTTACACAAATATTCCGATAAGTTAGCAAAAGGAACTGATTACAGCCAATATTCAAAAGTGAGCGTAGATCGAAGTAGCAAAAACAAAAAAAAAAAAATAATTTAGTTTTACTAATTAACACTTACTCCAAAACTTTTGACACTATCTCTGCACCATTTTTTTTTTTTTTCTTTTTGTGGGCCAGTGTTATCAGCTGGTTCGTTGGGGGCAAACCGTGCCATCTTCGTCAGTTCATGGCACACTTCGCATTGGTCACATGTCGCAAATCTATAATTGAAAGCACGACCATTTATCTCTGGCGTGTGTTCGTAGCGTGAAATAATTAAAGTGCGACTGCTTTAAGACAAATTATCTGCCATCTCTCAGTAGATAATGCTGACTATATAAAGACTAGCACATCAATTGTGTTCAATTATTCGTTGACACATCTGGAGAAATGAAGACCTTGCATATTTTGGCAATTGTTTTATTAGCAGGTAGTTATTTATCAACTTCGAAAAAGCTGAGTTAACTTTATATACAATATATGTATTCACGCCTTATTTCGCAGCCGCTACTTCGGCTTTTCCTGTGGAAGAGGGTCGCGAGAATGGCGAGAATGGCTGGTATATACCACAAGTAGATGAATCATTCGTCTGGATGACCATTGAAGAAGGCGAGAATGCAATTGCGGAGCGTGAGAAACAGGACGCATTAGAAGGGCGTCTAAATTTTGTGCCCGTCAACTATTATCTGTATACGCAAAAAAATCCAACTACTCCACAGAAAATTACAGTCACCGCTGAAACTGTTTTGAACTCGAACTTCAATGCCAGCAATCCCACTAAGTAAGTGTATTTGCACGCAGTTTTTCCTAAAAGTATACTTATAACTAACATTTCACTCTAAACCTCAACAGATTTTTAATTCATGGTTGGCTTCAGAGTTACAAAGCCAATATGAACAAGAACATTCGCGATGCTTGGTTGAGTAATGGTGACTACAACATCATTGTGGTGGATTGGGCACGCGCTCGTTCCATTGACTATGTATCGAGTGTTGCGGCTGTACCCAAAGTGGGCAAAAAGATTGCCGATATGATTGAGTCTTTGGTGGAGAGTCACGGTCTCTCCCTGAGTGATACAGAGGTGATAGGTCACAGTTTGGGTGCGCAAGCTGCCGGATTTACGGGCAAAAATGTTGCTTCTGGTAAATTGCATGCCATTGTTGGGTTGGACCCCGCGCTGCCACTCTACAGCTACAATAAGCCCAACAAACGTCTCAATAGTGATGATGCTACATACGTTGAATCCATCCAGACTGATGGTGGACAACTGGGTTTCCTGAAACCAATTGGTAAAGGTGCCTTCTACCCAAATGGTGGCAAAAAGCAACCCGGTTGTGGTCTGGATTTGACTGGAGCTTGCAGCCATGCCCGCTCTGTGGTCTATTACGCCGAAGCTGTGAAGGCCAATAATTTCCCAAGCATGCATTGTGGTGACTATCAAGAGGCCGTAAGTAAGAGTTGTGGTGTGTCATACAGTGGTGTGAAAATGGGTGCTGTTACGAACGCCTATATGGTGGCTGGAGATTTCTATGTACCCGTACGCAGCACTGCTCCCTATGGCTACGGTTCTGATTAAAAAAATTATTTCTATTATAGCTATTTATAGTGCAAGTCCAAATATAAGTGCGATAAAAAAAACTATTTTGGGTTATGTTTATTTACGATAAGTGATCATTACATTCTGTTATCCTTTAGAATTTACTCAACAAGTTCTTGACGTAAAAAATTGTATGGATCGGCCCAATGCTTTTCACCTATATTCACTGAGGGTTGTTTTGTTTTATTAAATGGCATTTCTGGAATAAGTAGTGTTTCTCAAATCATCACGTCATCGTCTCTGAAATTAATAAAGCCAAGTCACAATCCCATTGGCTTGGTGCGGTGACAATTCATGCTGTTTGTGGAATGGTTTATAATTGAATGCTTTGATAACAGTAATGATGAAACCAGAACGAAATCAAATATTCCGATATTCTCAAAGATAAGAAAGGGTTTACGAGATATTTGCTTAGCCTAAAAATATAAAGACGCCGCTCGGAGCCAAATGTGAATAGTACGGTAATTTTGGCAGCAGCAATGGCAAAATTATTATTCTCAGAAACGTTTTTTTATTTTGATTGAACAAATTACAAATTTCAAATCACTACTTTTAATCGTCTGAATGAGATAATCAAACTTTGTCGCGGAAATTTTTAAAGTTTGAAAAGCCAACTTTCTGAATATGTGATGGTTATTTTTGAGAAACGAAAATTAATTGTTGAAATTTTAGTTTGAATGAAAAACGAAAATACCTATGTTAAATGAATAGGAAACTAAAAAACAAAAAGCGACTTCTTAGAGTTAAGCTACAGCGCCTAGCTTGAGGGATGCTTTTTTGTCAATCACTATTATTTGAGAGGGTAAGAGTTGAAAAAAAAATTTTTTTTTTTTATTATTTCATTTTATTTACAATCTGTCGTGTGACAATAAGCAAATGTTATTATATCTAAGATTCACTTTGATGCTAACATTGCAATTTGTCCCTTAAATACATAAAGGCATTTGAAATATAAGATTTTTACAGTATATCACAATTCACTTAATTTAGTATTATATATACTTTACAATTTAATTAATTCCGTTAAACTTAAGATCTAAATGGTAAGTCTAAGGGATGTAGCCTTTGCAGTCGGCGAGTATCTTCACTGTTGTCCAGTAGGTTAATGGCATGTATGTTGAGGTGGCAGCTTAAGCCTTAAGCGATTAAGATATCTTGAACTGAGTTTCTGAATCTCGCTCTTCACCATATTTATTTCAAGATCTTTGTGTAAGTTAATATTTTTGATGTACCATGGAGCGTTTGCAATCAATCTGAGTGTTTTCGACTGGTATCTTTGAATTAGTTCTACGTTCGATTTACTTGCAGTTCCCCAGAGTTGTATTCCATATGCCCAAATCGGTTTTAGAATGCTTTTATATAGGATCACCTTATTTTTGAGACTAAGTTTCGATTTGGGACCCAGTAGCCAGTACATTTTTCTCGTCTTGATTTTTAACTGATCTCGTTTAATTTTTAAATGTTGCTGCCATGTTAGTCTTCTGTCTAAGTGCATCCCGAGGTACTTAGTGCTAGTGAATTCTGGAATATTTGTTTGATTGAGATTGACGCTGGGGCAATCTCCTGCTTTCATGGTGAAGGTAACATGCGCTGATTTTCTTTCATTTACCATAATCTTCCAATTTCGAAGCCAGGATTCAACTGCGCTCAGTTGTTTTTGAACAGTTTCAGACGCTTCGTTTGCAGAGTAAGCAGATGCAAGAATAGCGGTGTCGTCCGCATATGTGGCAACAGTTATATTTTCGTCGTTTATTATTGGCATATCGGCAGTGAAAATCGTGTACAGCGTTGGGCCAAGCACGCTGCCTTGCGGAACGCCTGCTTTGACTTCGTATATGTCGGAAGTGTCATCATTAATTCTAACGTAAAAATGTCTGCAATCTAGGTATGACCGAAGAAAGAGGTAGAATTGAGCTGGTAGTTTCATTTTTATTTTAAATAGTAACCCCTCATGCCAGACTCTATCGAAGGCTTGTTGAATGTCTAAGAAAACTGCCGAACAATACTGTTTCTCTTCGAGACATTTTAGTATCGTTTTTACGATTCTGTGGCACTGTTCAGGGGTTCCATGTAGTTGCCTGAATCCAAATTGATGGTCTGGGATAACGGATAAGGAATCCAAAACTGGCAACAATCGACGAAGATATATTCTTTCGAATATTTTAGAGAATATTGTCAGCAAACTTATTGGTCTATAAGAGGTTATTTCGTTCTCGGGCTTGTTTGGCTTCGGAATCATTATAATTTCGGCACATTTCCATTGCGTAGGAAAGTGGCTTAGCCTAAAACCACAATTAAAAATTAGAACTAAGAATAGCAGGCATTTCCTTGGTAGTTGTTTTATTGTCCATGCATCAATATTATCTGCGCCAGGCGATTTAGAAATTTTCAACTGTGACACTTCTGATTGTACTTCAGCCAGTTTAACGTAATATATTGGTTTACCCATTTGACATGGATTCTCAAGAAAAGTCTGAACATTTTGGCGCTGATGGTCAGTATTGAGAGCAAAAGGCTTGAAAGTATTCGCAAGGTGGTTGCCAAAGGCGGCGGCTTTTCTTTTGTCAGATCTACACCAAGAGTTGTTTTCGTCTTTTATCGGTACCTGTCGCTTCGGAGGACGTTTCAAGTACTTACTAGCTTTCCACAGATTGTATTCATCGTTTTTATTTGGATCAGCATTCTTAGGAAATTCAAAAAAAAAAAAAAAAACAAAAAAAATAAAAATTTTTTTGAAACACCCTACTCCACATGCAACTGACAAAGTCAGTTTCTCCCGCATTTTGTTTTAAGTCTGCATTTAGAGTCTGCCTAGCCAGAGACTTAATTCTGGTACCACGGGGAGCAGGAGCCCTTTAAGCTTACTCCAACCTGCTCATTGTTGTGGCCAAAGCTACTACCAGTTGATCTTCCATACGGCTCTGGACCAGTGGCCAGGGGTTGGACCCCATACACACATCATGTACACCCACCACTCATACAAAACATAACCCTAATTTCTAGCTAACCGCCTTCGCCGCTTAAAAAACTCACGTGCAAACGACCCTAACTGTTCGGTATTCTGACTAGTGGAGATCACACCACTAACATCTAGTCGTCCATCAGTCCAGCTTAATCCCCATATCAACCAGATCCCTAATGTCCGAGTACATGGGGCATTTTGCTATTAAATGCACAAAAACAACTCGACCTATCCGATAGGTGCCTGTTGAAAAATGCATTCAGAAGCCCATGCCCCGTAAGCAGAAAACCCAGACTCAATTTACTCGTAGGTCACTCGGCTGTTAGGACTATTGTCCCAACGTTCTTGCCACCTACATCTGACTCTATCATCTAGAAGCCTCTTGCTCCCTAGATATCACTCCCTCTCCACATCATCGTCAGAAATCCAGTCAATCCGCAGCAATGACACAATCAAGCCCTTTCTTATCCTGAATGCAACAGCACACTGTATGATAGTCAGGTCAAGAGTGTTTTCCAAAGTAATCAGGACTTAAAAAAAACAGATCTGGTTTATTCGGCAAAATCATTTTATTTTATTCAAAATAGTCTTCTTCTGCTTCAATACAGCTTTTTGCACGGTTCAAAAGCATGTCGAACGAATTTTTTTGCTCGTTGGCCGGTATGGCGTACAAAAACAATTTCCACACTTCTGACAACAGTCATCCATAGTAGTTACAATTATAATAAGAGTTATATATTAAGCTCAACAAAGAATCTTTAATCAATGCCAGAAGTTAACTGAGAATCAGCTTTGTGCTGCGCGCTACGAAAGCTTATGTAAGCTCAACGTGTTTTCAGAAGACAAAACACCCCTGCTACTTACTTGCGGTCTAGTCCCTACCGTCTTTGGGACACATTCGTTTGCACATCTTGTACACTTTTTCATTATATAATGTTTACAACTTGGCTTTCTTGTTATTGATTGCGTGAATTTGTTTGAATAATCCCCATCGAGTAACGACAAATGGGGTAGAAGAAAGAAATGAGTATGCATTTGCAGCAAGTACCAGAAAATGAAGTTTTGAATTAAAGTAATATAAGGACCGCAGTAAAAAATAATGTTGGGAGCATTCTGGCCATTAAATTTATTGCAAGCGTCCGGAAGTGTGTAGCAAAAACAATCATTTGAGTGAAGTAAATTAAATTATTTGTAAATTGCTTTAGTAACGGCAATTAAATCGTAAGCGGATTTTGCTTTAAAAATTTCTGTTAGTCCATAGCTACTGGCGGTGAGTTAAAAATTATTTGAAGTGGCAATAAAAAGCCGTAAAGACGAGTACAGCACATCTGAGCATACTTTCAGGCGCCATGCATGTGCACGAGAAAGCATACGCGCAGCAAGGAATGCGTGCTATAAAAAAGATATGCAGTCGACTCAAAATAGTCAGCAGTTTTTCTCATCGAGCATTTTTTGTTATTTGTCTGCTTCTTTATTTTAACCTGCTTGGCACTTTTGACACGCACCAATGTTTGTAGAAATGAGCTGCGTAAGTAAGATGGAATGAAAGATCATAAAACCCGACGCAAAAGTGAGCTGGTCGACTTGAGGAGATAAATGATGGCAAGCTTATTGAACGAAAAGCGACGAAAGGTTAAGCGCTTGTAGAGAAGAAAACTTAAATAATTTAATAAAAATTATGCAGCTGCACGCAAACGTCACGAAAAGTATTATTCTTCCTCATTTTTAAGCCTCAATGCTGTAGTGATGACGTCGAATTCCCAAAATCACTAAAAGCTAGTTGCTGCCTCCTAATATTTCGTATTTCTACGGCGGTAAGTTCTACTTATAGAGCAAACACCTTGAGCTATCCCCACGTCAATAAAGCGCCTGTGGCCTAACCAAATTAAATTTTATTGCACTATAAATAGAAAGAAACCTCTACAGCGTATACTTCCTGTGGGCGTCCAAACAAGGAGCGAAAGCTTGCCAAAAAATACCAAACCATTAAAGTAAAATGAGCTTGGCTGGTGCATTGCGGTGAGTGGAACCAGCTGAACGGATGTGTGAGCCTAGAAAAATAGCAACAAAAGAAAAATAAACTCAGATATCCCCATCTTTGTTGACGTCAAAGAGAATTCGGTTGAAAGTAAAATTATTTAAGTTCCTTCCGTAAAAAGTGGATGTAAAGCATAACCGGTCGAGAATTTTGTTTTTCGATTGCTTCGTTCTGCATCTTTCGTATATACATACATATATACATACAAGAATATTGTAGTTATTGCGAATTCTTTTGCAAGTTGAATCCTTAAGGGGAACTAAAGTATCAAGAACTGAAGTGCCTCTTAAAATATTTTTAAATTTCGGAAATTTAAACGCCTTAAACAGAAAATCAGAATTGATGTTGAGCAAATTAAAGTTGAAAGTTAGAATTAGAAAAAAATATTAAATTCGTTTATGAAACTACGTTTTCGCAAATATCTATAAAATGTAAAAACTGTCTTATTTTGAAATCGATAAGCTATAACCCATAATTTTTGGAAGAGTTCGAAAGGTAACCAAACCGATCTGAGCAATAAGTTCGGCAACATCTTATATATAAAAATGAATCGCAAAATGTGTTGGTAAGCGCGTAACTCAAAAACGCCTGGACCAATTTCGCCAATTCTTTTTTTAAAATGTTCGGTGAGTCTCCAGGATGGTTTTTACGGCAAGAAAAGTTCGAATATTTGCCGGGAACCCCTAAAAACAGCCCTTTTCTTTTTTCCATACAAACGAATGAATGTTTGTTTGTTAGTAGCGCTAAGGGAACGACTGAACCAATCTTGATGAAATCTTGAGAATATTCTGTGTGGATCGGGGAAGGTTTGGAAATAAAAAAACCGTATGCTTTTCGTGAGGAAAAGTCGGAAAATTGGACAGTTCCAAAAAGTTTTTTTTTCCAGACAAAATTTTTTTTTTAATTTTTTTGTTTTGTTTTTCAATTATTTGAATCGTTCAAATTTGTCGTTTGCTTCAAAAATTTTTGAAAATTATTCAGTGAAAGCGTTATGTATGTCGCACACAAAGTGATCAATTTCAGATTGAAATTTGTTACGATGCCACGAAGTGGTCGCGCTAATATCGGTCGGCGTCACACCAAGGCACATGAACGAGTATTCCCAGGATGCGGTGACATAGTACGTGCAGTATTATAGATCGCGGTCAATCAGCAAGCGATCGTCACGATGTCACAGCACGACTTTTCAAACAACAGTTACGATGTTCTTCTTTGGATGGTGGATAGTGGTTCCACCAGATCAAATTGATGAAATCATTTCTGCGGAAATTCCTGATGCAGAGAAAGATCCATTATTATACGAAGTGATGAAAACGAATACGGTTCATGGACCTTGCAGACACCAAAATCCCACTTCGGTTTGTATGTCTGACAATAAATGCACAAAACGGTATCCACGTGCTTTTCTTTCGGAACACAAACTAGAAATGATGGATATCCACTCTATCGGCGTCCAGACGACAGTGGCAGAACATTCAGCATTCAATTTAGAAGAGTGAATATCGAAGTTGACAACACATGGATCGTACTATATTCACCATTATTGTCTAATTCACATTCAAAAATTATATCAATGTTGAGTATTGCAGTTTGGTGTAATCGATAAAATACGTTTGTAAGTAGATCACCAAAGGAAGCCACATGGCGGTTATTGGTCTTGAACGATACGGTCGATACGTGAACTGCACTACAGCGCTTTGTAGGATATTTACTTTTGCAATTCATGAATGATTTCCGAGTGTTGTGCGTCTCGCAGTTAATTTGGAGAACAGCCAAAGAGTGTATTTCAACCCAAGGGATACTGTACAAAAAATTGGAAATGGGTTAATTCAGGTTGATACTTCCGGTGGTTTGATATCAATTCCATTCGCCGGTTATCAATTCACGAAATATGAACTCATCACGAATGTTCGGGCATTGGCCAAATTATCGTAACTACGATTCCTGAAGTGCTCGCGCAATGTTAGCTACCAAAAATGCCAATGTTGTTGACTTAAACTGGAAGATTCAAAGTCAAATTCCGGGAGACTTGCGCTCAGACAAATCGATCGATCGCCGTAAATTATCCAGTGGAATTTCTAAATTCTTTGGAGAGGCTTGATATGGCCCCGCATTATTTAAGTCTCAAAGTTGGATCTGTCGTTATTATGTTTCGCAATCTGTAAGCGCCGAAACTGTGTAATGAAAACCGACTGATTGTGATGAAGCAGCCATCAAATACAAAGGGCAGAATGCTTGATTCAACGAATTTCTTTGAATTCCAACAATTTGCCATTTCAGTTCAAACATATTCAGTTTCTAGGGAAAATTGCATTTGCGATTACAATCAACAGGACACAAGGATAGTCGCTAGAGGTGTATGGCATAAATCTGGAAATACTATGTTTTTCACACGGCCAAAATTACGTGGCGTGCTTACGAGTTCGAAAACTATCTTCTCTGTAGATTTACGCACCGGAACAGAAACCAAAAAATGCTGTTTATCAAGCTGCGTTACATTGAAAAAAAAAGAAATGATAAATTTAACCTTCTTTTCATTTCAAAACACAGAATTTCACGCAGAAAAACGGCTGCGGGGTCAGCTAGTATTCTATATAATTTTGTGACGACAATTTTTCAAATAAAAAAGCTTTCCATTCATGGATTAATTTTAAGCCTATCACCTTTAAAGGCAGTTATATTCTATAATTGTCCGATATCGGCATTCCCAATCGGCGAGCAGCTTCTTGGTGAGAAAAGAATGAAAAAATTCAGGTCGATAACTCATAAACTAAGATATTTATTCGCATGGAAAATCGAATATATCCTGTTCAGGGTATGAATATTTCTGGACTTGCGATATTTGGCTAGTTTTAAATCGATCTCAGTGTCATTTTCCTAATCGCAAAACAATATTCACTGAAAAGAAATTGCAAAGACGAATAAGAAATTAATTATTAAGGGTCTAGGGTCTATTGTCAGGAAAGAATTCTCACGGAATTTCAATTGCATATCCCATACCTTAATTGATATTTTCGGTGAAAAGTCAATTATAGATACTGGGGCTCACATATTCGTTACCTACGAGCTTGAACAGTTTTCGATGGACTTGGAAAATTTTTGGTCATAAGGTGGCATACTTGAAAGATATTATCATATTAGTGTTAAATTTAATCCCGTGAAAGTGAAAGAATCAAATGGAATTTAAAATTGTACTTTATGAAAAATAGGCATGCCACAGGCAACGCGAAGAAATAGGTTCACTAAAAGTTTCCTTCAATAAATTAATTGCTTCTTTGGCTGTGTGCCAAGCCCTATTTTACCCTCCAATCTAAACATGACAAAGTAAATAATAATAGTTTTATAGCGTTCCCCATTGACTGTAACATTATGCCCAGCTTAATTTTTGAAGAAATATGGACTACAAATTCTTTCTTCAAAACACCAAAAAATGAATTTTTAAGGATGTAACGGCGTCTCAATGATGGCTTGTAAATTATCATCGCTTCCAATGCAGCAATTTTCTTTCCATCTTAAATGCGCTGAACAAATTTGTCTTGTGAAAATCGAGATCGGCGGCCATTCCTTTTCTTAATTACTATGCCAAATATGAGCGGGATCCGTTAACGAGTATGCCTTCATCAGCTGTTTAAGTTGGTACACCTCAATATCGTGTTGCGATTTTTATATTGGATAAAATATCGTACAAAGCATTTGTCTCCAATTTTGTATTTCTTAGCAAATTTCTTCTGCGGAATCGTCGCGAATTTCGGACAAGGCTTACGGTGATTAGGTTTTATCAAAAACACAAGTCTACGAGTGGTAGAAAGCCTTCAAGGACAGTCGAGAGATCGTTGAAGACGTGCCTCGTTCTGGACGATTTCGACTCCTTCAAATGTTGAAAATTTAAAAAATGTGAAGGATATGGTACTTGAAAATCAGCAATCAGTTAGAGAGATGGCAAGAGAGGTCAACGTTTCTTGCGAGTCTGTTCGAATGATTTTGGTGAATATTTTGGGAATAAATATGAATATGAAACGCGTTTTTGCTCGACTCGTCCCGATAAAGTTGAATTTTTTTGGATCGAGTCACGATTGTGCCCGAATTTAAAGCCAAAAACGCAATGAATATCATTGATAAGCCAACGTGTTCACCAGATTGTACTTCGTGTGTTTTTTTTTTTTTTTGTTTGTTCCCAAGCTGAAATTGCCGCTCCGTGGAACCAGTTTTCCGTCAATCGAAGAGTTAGTACAAACTTCGTTAAAGGAGCTGAAGGTCATCCCAAAAAGTGCTTACAAAAAATTTTTTGAGAACAGGAAAAAATCATTGGCATAAGTGTATTACATCTGTTGGTTGGGGTTACTGTGCAGGTCACAAAAAAAATATTGATAAATAATTTATTTACAATTTCCGAGTATTCTTTCACACATATATTACGAGAGTTTAAGCAAATATAGAAATCGTATAGATTTGTTCAGGTAAGAAGTTAAACATCAGTCAATAATATGATACAAAACTTGACACAAAACCATAAGTATACATAGAAATACTAAGAGTAGAGAGTCATACAAGTAATTCGTTTTCTTAGAAGTAGTAAGTGTATAGGCCAATAAGTAATAGTTCATATGAAAACCTAGTGTTGAAGCTTTTACAAAGGATGAGTTCTATGAAAATGCTAAGTGTATAAATTCATACGAGTAATTTTCATATAAATACTAAGCGCTTAAAGTCTATTTGTCTACTTGTCTACTTGTGTTAGCACTCATATCAGTATTCATTTTAAAATAATTAATTCCAAGCAACTAGAATTTAATATATGTATAAATTTGGTATGAAAAGCATAAAATAAACTCAAGAATTTTCTTAAAATTGCTGTTTGCCAGCATATTATTGATCACTAATCATTTCCGTAACTCGCAAAAATTCAGTAAATGAATAACGCCATAAATATTATATAACCCCAAGCGTTTTGTAAACGATGCACCTATACAAAAGACAAGCACGTGCAAGCAAGCAAATAATGACATAATGTTTGCTCCTTCCCTATTCTATTCTATTTTGGGATAACATATCAATTATTGTTTGTTCCCTTTCGAAATTTGAAACGTCTTAATTAGCTGCGTAAGCGATAGCAGTTAGCACAACAGTGTGCAATAGTGCTCACCCCTGAAGAACGAAACTTGCTACACATAGAGCACCAACTGACCTGCCTATATTTACCTTTAATATATTTCCTTTGAGCATTTCCTGAAATCACTTTAACGATGTTACAAGCGGAATAATAAAACACTGAAAATTATATAATTATAATTATAGGTTAATGTTTAGGGTAAATGTGTATTCTTTGGTTTTTCCTTCGAACGCGCCCAGCCGAAATTAAGTCTCAATGTCGAATACATGCCAGCCAAATTTTGTATATTGAAATATAATTTAATGGAAACTTCTCACTTTTCCATATATTTGTTACCTACGACATAACACAACTCCCACTTTGCATTGATTAAGTCACGTATACGCCATGGCATACGCATTAGCGATGGCTGTCCTTGACTAATGAAAAAAATTGAATTTTGTACGTGGTGACTGTTTAAGCTTCTTCCTCTGACGGCATTATATTTAGCTCACGCTAAAAACCGCGGTCAGTATTACACCCCCACAGCCGCAGTTCCAAAATAATTAAGTTAATGTTCCATTTTTACCAACTAACTAGCAAATTTTGTGAATAAAATCACAAAAAGGCGGTCGCCTAAAAATGTAACACGCTTTTTTTAGAGGTCATTACGTTTTGCGGACACAAATTTCAGTGAAATATAAATACTAGTAATTGAAAAATATAATCAATAAATTTGTATTTAAACTGATAAAAACAAATGTTGATGCTGAGAGGACTTTATGTTTCATTTCAAAAATTGGTAAACCAAGCTCTCAGAAATTTTTACTTATAACAGTCGTTTTACGGCTTTTGAGAGTTGTAAAACAGAAATTAATACTTGATAAGAGAGCGCGTTTGACAACAGAATTAAACATCAACAGGTTGTTTAACATTTCTGTTTCTGTTGTTGACTCTGTACTGCTTTTTATCTATCTTATTTTAAGAACTGAGTATGCTAATAGAAGTGAAGGGATGGAAGTTAAACTCACCAAATATTGTTAGAAAATTTCTCTATTAACTTTATCTAAATCCTAAGTACTAGACTAAGGGAAATTTTAAGGTAATATTTCAATAAATCAATCGCTTAAAAGAATATTATAAGTTTATAACTTTCTACTATTCTGTATTGTACACCTATACGTCATCCAATGTAATATTTAGCTGAAATTTTGATTCAAGTTTCTCTACGGGATTGAGCAAAGTAAGGAAACTAAAATAAATATATTTCTCACGTATCGAAATCTAAGAATGCGCGGTTTCCATTAGAACTTCTGTTGCTGACATAAAGTCATCAAATATTTGATTTGTCGTCAGATAAAATACAGTGGAAAACAACAGTCAACCCCGTACATACTAATAAACATAAAATATAATGGGTTGTCAAAAAAGTCTGGCAGTGTTTTTATTGAATCAATTCGTGTGGCACCCACACATCGAGCTTCTTAGTGACTCCAAGCTTCTTCAAATGGTTTATAACGGTTTGATGACTACTATGTCGGTCTTTTTCGACCAATTCAGCGATTTTATCGCAATTTTCGACGACAGACCTTCCGGAGCGTGGCGCATCTTCGACCACCTCTACACCAGAACGAAAACGTTGAAACCATCGTTGTGCGGTGGAAATGGAAACTGTATCGGGTCAATAAACTGCACAAATTTTATTGGCGGCTTGAGATGCATTTTTGCCTTTATCGTAGTAGTACTGTAAAATATGCCGTATTTTCTCTTTATTTTGCTCCATATTTGCAACGCTATAACTCACGAACGACTTAAAAGAAACAACAATCAATCAAACACGTGTTAGCGCGTGAAATGAGCTTTCCAAAAAGGTATAGCATGACCCGATGCGACGAATAAAACAAGAACTACGTGCTTTCAGCGCCAACTAGCGAAAATACCGCAAGACTTTTTGGACAACCTAATATAAGGCGTTAAGGTAGTCGAGAGCCTTCAAAAATATCTAATAGTGTATTTTGACAGTAAGAAAATTGAAATGGAGTTTCTTTCTTCAAGCTTTATTTAAAACGTATACTAATTTATATAACAGTTTTGATATTTCGATAGAAAATGGCCACATTTAAGACTTGCCTTCAGTAAATAACTCAATAGCAAATTACGCATCCTCTTTGCTTTTCATAATAAATGTTTCTCTGAAGGTCAGACTTGTAAAGCAAATGTTCAATATTTGACCAAAAATCGTTAAAAGAAATATGTTTATAAAAAAGTCGGTTTAAAACGAAATTTGCTATAACTTGAGTGGATAGAATTTTATAAAGTTTTGTTATTAGAAATATGAGTTATTAAGTTTTTAACGGTTAAAAAATAGTATAAGAAATATCTTCTCATCGCTGATTACTAGAATAATAAAAGGAAACAAGTATATATTTCGGAAGGAAAAAACTCCATCCTTTTAGTTGTATATAAAAAAAAAACAAATTAAAAGTAATATATATTATATTTACTGTAAGTGTGCCCAGTGAACATCGTCAAATTTAGATTAATTTGTAAACCTAGAGAGCCCTTGGTATTGTCATTTTCAATCCGTGGCGAAAATATATGAAACCTACATTATACATATTTTGCTAAAATAAATTATTTTCAGAACCGCACACAACCATTCTGAGTTTAATTATCCCACATGAGATATGTCAAATAAGCAAAGAAACAAAGTGCTATAAGGAGATTATATTTCTGTGAAATACTGAAAAAATTAGACCCCATTCCAAAAAGGATTGATGTTATTTTAAGGCTCTATGGTAACTCTATAAAAACCATTTTTTTCTAAACGTATTCTTCGTACCAACTATTGTAGGTAGTAAGCGAAATGCTCTTAAAAAGGTGTTTCATATAAAGACAGCCATTCCACCACAAAAAAAAATAAAATTATGCTGCTATTATTATTGATAAATGCGAATATTCGATTTGGTATGGAGTTGATGTATTGAGAAAGCATTTCGGGGGCTAATAAAGCCCAGTAGCTGTTTTCAGCTTAGAAATCGCATTAAATTTGTCCGAAATCACAAGATTAAAGACTGGCATAATAAGACAATCCAAAAATATATGCCAGTACGTCTACAAAAACGTGGATTTAACGTAAAAATGTCGAAATTTTGGAATTTCCAGCGTGTTCTCCTCATATGAGTCCTATTGAGAACATATTTTGCTGAT
Organism: Bactrocera zonata; assembly: GCA_037783105.1. Lineage (NCBI taxonomy): Eukaryota > Metazoa > Arthropoda > Insecta > Diptera > Tephritidae > Bactrocera > Bactrocera zonata. The sequence goes on from JBAWJQ010004266.1 coordinate 803,123, forward strand.
ATCTAACCACTTACAAAAACATATTTCTTTGCAATAAAACTGAGCAAATTTTCTAACAAAATTTATTTTCCACATAACAAATATTATGACTGTAAAACTGTCGAGGCCAATGATTTAATAATGTTATTGATTTATTTACATTAGTAAAATATCAATATTGTTATAATAGAGCTGATGATTGCCGTCATATTTATAACTCTCGTCTCTGCAAGTAAGTGCTTTTCCAAATCATTTTCTAGAGTTCTATGAAAACTACAAGAAACCGCATTTATATGTGCAATGTCTGAAACTAATTTATTTGCAAATTTTAAAACCACAATTTTGTTCGTGTTTATATTGTGCGCAAATAATGTATATTTATACATGGCATTTGGAAACCCGCATCTCTGCCTACATTTGAGTGTCACACGTACAAAATTAGTATGAGCCATGCATAACATATGTGTGTGTTTCAGCACTTAGCTTTTAACAATGGACAAAGAACATATTGGCTTGCTAATTAAACAAAATGGGTTTATGCATTTCTACACTTAATATTTAGATATATGTGTACGTACTTGTACATAGATGTACTTAGATATTTGTTTATATGGCTGCCAATGATGTGGCTATTCAAATGGCATTAACTTTGCAATTTATGGCAGCACTAGGTTTTATAAGATATCGACGAATACATATTTATTTATTATTTTCTGTGAATTGGCCAATACTATTGCCCAAAAAGAAATAATGAATGGAAAATGCTGTTTGATCAAAAAATCGTCCTGTCAAGAAACTTTTCTGTTTTACTAAATCAGGCACGTTTGACACTTTACGATTCTGCTGATATTGACCGATATTTTCTTATAAGCTGATATCCGATCTTGAAGTAATTGAATGGTTTATAGTTTTATGTCGAAACAAACTACTTTTTCAGAAACTATTTGTTTGTCTCTAAAACCTGATTATTAGAGTAAGATCGGGTGCTGTGGGCTGTTCGGGTACTGCTTTTTTTCTATTTTGATTTGTATTCTGCGCTGATGAGAAGTTAAAGGAAATATTTTGTGAAGTATAGCCATGTTGTTTCCAGTCGTCTGAGGTGCCCATATTAGTTTTCTTCAAACCGATTTTTTGTAAAAATTTAAAATACAGATAGCAACCTTTTAATATTTTAAATACTACAGAATGCCAAGAAAGCTATTTGTAATTATCTTTTTAAATCTTTTTAAATTATCTTGTAATCAAGCAATGTATTAGGAAGGAGAGGCGTTATAGATTCTTACTCAGAAACAAAAAAAAAAAAAAATTGGCTTAGTTTTCGAGCTCCAATGGAAATGTGAAGATGTTTTTCGATGTATTTAAGTAAGAGAAGGATAAACAAAAGCTTTCACTGCTTCAGTTTGAATAACCACACAAGGAATATTCTATTGTTGGATCTTGCCAGGCAGATTGAAGATGCAATAATTTTTCTTCCACAACATTCCACATATAAGCTGCAACCTTAGGGTAAAACTTTCATATTAATTAATTTAATCTTAACTATTTTTTTTAATTCTTAAGTCACGAGTGTCAGTTTTTTGTTTAACGTAAAAATATTATACAAGTTTGAATTAAGAAATTAGTCTACTATTCTAGCTTTCTAATTATTTTTCGAATAACATAAGGCAAATTACCAGTAACTTTTATTCGTCAACTTTAGGCGAGGTCTCACTTTTTCTTAATTATCAGGTGGAAACCTTAAGCCTAATCTGTTTTCTGTTATTGAAACAAATTGATAATGGAATTGAATAAGTGATTTAAAACGCTTGCTTCCATTACTATCATTTAACATGAATTAAGTTGGAAATAAAATGGTAACTTACTCTACCTGTTTCCGATCTCTCTTATAAAATAAATATTCTGATTTATTATAAACGATTATATAGCCTCATAGTTTTCTTAGAAGAAAAAAAGAAGTTCATAAAAACGCACATAGGGCGCGTTTCCTTCGGTCACCTCACTGTACACATAAAATCACGGCATCGTCTGAAAACAGTATATATGGGCCATTCCATCAATTGGCGACATGGTTTTGTACCCGTGGTTCTCCGATTTTGACCAAACTTTAGAATATCATAATATAGACCAATAGAAGAATATCTGCTAACTTTTTAGTGGTCAAAGTTGCTCCGTTGTTTTTTGGCGCGCACTTTAAATTGAGTTAAATTGAGATCAAACAAAAAAATGACTTTTTCTTTTATTTTTTAACGACCTCAAAATTGAGTGAAACAAATTTTTAAGTTATCCAATTTTATGTAAAAAAATCTCAGCTTTCTGATAAAAATACTTTCAAAATCCAAAAAATATTTCAAAATCCAAAAAAAAACATTTTTTTTCCAAAAACCCGGTTTTTTGAGCTTTTCCCCCAACTATTTCTCAAAATTGACCTTTCCATTCGATTCCTCGTTAAATTTTACATAAGAATCAGTGTTCAAAAATATGGGACTCTGATCCCATGAACAGCAAAAAAAATTCAAAGTTGTCGCTATGCGGCGCATATTTTTATGAATGAAGACAGTGATTTCGTCTTAATTCAAGTCTAAGAATACAATTTACACATTTACCTCTTTCACACAACCTTCTAAGGAACACACTGCGCGGTATAGCGGATCAGAGTCCCATATTTTTGAACACTGATTCTTATGTAAAATTTAACGAGGAATCGAATGGAAAGGTCAATTTTGAGAAATAGTTGGGGGAAAAGCTCAAAAAACCGGGTTTTTGGAAAAAAAATGTTTTTTTTTTGGATTTTGAAAATTTTTTTGGATTTTGAAAGTATTTTTATCAGAAAGCTGAGATTTTTTTACATAAAATTGGATAACTTAAAAATTTGTTTCACTCAATTTTGAGGTCGTTAAAAAATAAAAGAAAAAGTCATTTTTTTGTTTGATCTCAATTTAACTCAATTTAAAGTGCGCGCCAAAAAACAACGGAGCAACTTTGACCACTAAAAAGTTAGCAGATATTCTTCTATTGGTCTATATTATGATATTCTAAAGTTTGGTCAAAATCGGAGAACCACGGGTACAAAACCATGTCGCCAATTGATGGAATGGCCCATATATAGAACATTCACGATAAATAATAGCACACATATGTGTTTTTTTTTTTTTTTGTCGATACATGAACTTTTTTCGTTATTGTCAATAAAGTATTGGTAACATATTGGCGATAACATTTGCACTTGTTTTATTGCTCGGATTTAAAACTTTCTATTTCCCATTAATCCAATTGAAATGAATAAATAAACACTACTAACTATAGTACAACTACAAACAGATGGTCGAAGAGGCTGAAATACATACTCGTACGTAAAAATCGAGAGGTATATGCCCATAGTGAAAACAAGATTGCACAGAAAATATTAGTACTGTAATTTCCTAACTAAAGTTGGCCTGTTTAAAGAAGCATTAAATTTATAAAAGTTGGGTCAAAATCTAAATTCTAATTGTTTCGAAAAAAATAACAAAGAAGCGTTAACTTCGGTTGCAGCGAAGCTGTAAAGCCCTTCATAAATACAAAAGAATCTATACAAAAACTTGATTTTATCGGTAAATTTTTATGGTATATGCTATAGTGTTTCGATCTAAAAAATTTTCTAGAAGCTTATACCGTTGCCTCGCGCAATAATCCGTCTCATGTTTCATCAAATACAAACTTGATTTTATCATTCAGTTTATAAGGTAGTACGCTATAGTCGTCTGATATCGGCGATACTAACAAAGGGGCAGCTTTTTGCGGGAGAAAAGAACGTGTGTAAAATTTTAGATTGATATCTAAAAACTGATGGACTAATTAACGTAAATACAGACGGGCTGACAAACAAGTGGTTAAATCAATTCTGCTCGTCCTGCTCATCATATATATATACATATATATATACCAATGGACCCGCCCACGCCTTACTGTGGCTGATACATAGATGGTACTACTAATACTATCTATATGATTTCTATTCAGCTCCTACCTTAAAAAGAAATCTAAACAAATTTGGCAACTGAGAAACTAGAAACTAGAGAAACACATTTTGGGTGGAAATCAACTGTTGCATAGAGATTTGCTAAGTTGAAAATAGGCGAAATAAACACCGTGGACAAGCAAGCAGTGGACGCCCTAAAGAGGCGAAAGCTTTGTGGAGAGTGTTTGAGTGCTCTTTTATCGTAAGAAACCCGTCGGAGCATAACAACAGAAAGATATATATGGATCATGATCCATAGCACCACGTATTTAACAATTGTTTTGTTTTGGAGGAAGGATCAGTTTGAAATTGTACGCATGTACTTCAACGTTTCCGCTTAAATATTGCACTGTTCTGTGAAATGCTCGAAAATGTTTCTGTATATCTCAAATTATAAAAGATTTTTTTATCAAGTGTAGCTAACACGACTTTCTTTAATATATCTAGATATATATATGTCTTTTTCTGGTAGTTGTTACAAACTTCGTGACAATCTCAATAAAATCTGTTCAGAGTACAAAAGATAACTAAACAGCTTCTTTCCGTGAGATCTCCGCTTTTTCAATTAAAATAAGCGTTAATGCTATATAGTTCCTTTTTCCAAATTTCAGACGATTTTTACTAGTGCGAGCCAGGTGCCAGGTGCCATTTGAATCAGCTTGAAGCGTAGAAATGTTTAAAGAACTGGTATAGTGTGTTCGATTCAAAACTCTTAAAAATTTGATGAATCGAAAACACCTGGCCAAAATCTGATAACACGTACAACATTAACAAGTAAAAAGCTCATAAATTTTTAAAAAAGCAAGTTTAGGCGAATTTTGTGGACTTCTAGTTCGTACTGATTCTAAAATTTTGTTAATAGATTTACTTTTAGAGTATCTAACGTATGCAGTTTGAGCGAAATAAAGAAGAACGTATTCCTAAAATATCAATTCAAACATAAAAACATAAGGCGCTCAATCCACTAGAGAATAGTAAAATAAATAAATTTACCATTTCATAGCCCCGGCAGAGAAGAACCCACATTCAGGGCAGCACATTGCCCCTTCAAAATCCAAAATAAATATTTAACAACACATGCATATAACATATGTATTTTATTTGCTCAAAAGGCGCAACGCCACCAGTCGGCAAATAGTAATAAACTAATAGTTTACTTAAGTGTGTTTTCTTCCTTTGTGTATTTATATGATACGTTTGTTTATCCACTCACACACGCGCATGTTGAAGGTAGGTTTACAATTGATTCTGAAATTGGTTAACATTTTGGGGATGTGCATATACTAGCTATGTATGGATACAATGTAATTTTGGTTAAAATATGTATATTTATTTATTTCATATTAATGTAATTTGACTTTGCAGACGCTATTTGACACGAGGTAATTTTACTGTTCTACCTTTTTGCACATGCCAAGGCGAGCCACAGAAACTTTGGCGTTAAAATAGCATCGTTAACCCTTTCACTGAAGGCTTTTGTAAGTTTGTATGTGGATATATAGTATATCTATTCCTCTCAAATCACCTTTTGCTCTGATGTGAAAGCACTGTCTGAAACATCAAAGTAAAAAGACACTCCCCTTCTCAAATGACATGCTTAATTGAAATTAATCGCGTTTACATATACAAGTAGTTATATCTATGTATATAAGTAAGTCTATTCGATATGTCATCATATGGTATTTGGTTTGAAATTTAAATCAAGCTGCTGCTCAAACCTATTTACAAAATTATAAACAAAATTTCTATTCGCTACAAACATATGACAATAATTAGTTTTATTGAAGATCGCAAACTGAAGTAACCAACGATATTTTACTGGTAAGGGAGGCATTAAATCTTGGCAACAACCACTGAACAGCCCGCTTCACACTAAGGAATGATAACGACATAATCTGTCGAATAAGGATAGGAAAGGAAATAAACTGATTTCCTCAATTTTTCTTGCCGAATATTCATTTTCAAAACGTCAGTCTTTTCGAACTTATCTGCGTAGATTAATTTTGAGAACGTGGGACGCCCCCAGCAATAACTTATGGATTATGATGACTTCAAATGCGACAATTTGGAATATTAACGTACCTACTCAACAAAAAGTGAGCTTCATCGCTAAACAAACTTTGTTGTGAAACTCGAGATTGGTAGCCATTTTGTTTTGGGCTCGTTCACCGAACGTGCGAAGCGCTTGATGGTCGTTCAACTTCAATACTTGTACGAGCAAGATTTTGTAAGCCTGCAAACCAGAAACCTTCCACAAAGTCTTCCATAAATTAGATAGGCATTGCTCCAATTGTTGCCCGCGATGTCATTTGACTCGTTCGAGTCTTCTTTGATACTCTACTTCACAGCACCAATTTCGTCTTCAGTATGCACTGTACAGCATCTCTGATGATGCTCATTATCCAGTAGATTAAACGGGTCCGAAAACTATCCACACTGAGCGATTATATCGCCCGAATATTGAACGCTGAGCGCATTGCGTCGCAGAAGCCGAACCATAACAACGAAAAACAAACATTATTTTTATAAAGAGATATAAAAGGGGTGGCCATATTATTTCCAGGACCATAATAAGCGTGTAAATTCTTTACTGCCGATTCTTGCTACCAAATGTTGCTTTCTCTTAAAACGTTGTCCGCGCTAATGATACCAGAAAATTATTAATGTAACAAACTGCTTTTGCAAGATTGCATTAAATCGGTTAAAGAGAAATTCAACATTAAGATTTTTCAGTTAACACCTTGCCTGTATCACATACACACATAAAAACAATTGCCTTTGCGAGCATCTCTATCAAACGCAGATTAAAGCGCTCTTCATAAATAACACACACAATGCACCATATGAAAATCTATATACATAGTATAGCTATAAAATCGGTGCATTCGCTTTGGCTGCAGAAGTGAAAACTCATTATCCACTTGTGTGCACTTGTTTATGTTGTCCTTTTATCATGAGCGCAAACAAGCTGTACAGAAATCAATTAATTGAGCTGCAACTCTGTGCACAGCCTGGTGGCTGCTTGGCGAAATGAAATCAATCATAATCCCAATACGCATTGAATATGTAACAGGTAAGTCGTTACGGCGTTAAAAGGTAATAGCACCTTTAGTGTGTGCGTATATACATATAGCGTCTACCAATAGGGATGACATAATTTTGACAGCTCATGGCGGTCATGTTTGTAAACGGACTTGTGTCAAATTGTCATTTGTCAGTGTGTTTAGTAAGTTTTGCCATTTTATCTTGTCACTTTGCCTGGAAATAGTCTAAGATTAAATCCATGTTCTCTGGTGGCTACTGCAAGAACTCTTAGCACAAAAACGTTCTTTTCAGATGAGCTCCATTTCTGACTTAATGGCTTTGGCAAGAAACAAAATTGTAGCTATCGGAGTGAGTCAAATCCCCGTTTCATGTTTCAGGAAACGCGATTGCATTCCTAAAAATTGTTTGATTGATGCGGTATTGGTATTGCGGCAACATCAGGCCTTGGTATTCCGCTCGAAATGAGGCAGAAAATGTCGTTACCATCAATATCGAACGTTATGAGATGATGTTGACCTACTTTGTTTATGAGGAATTTGTTGAAATCCCCTCAAATGATCCTTATATCCAACAAAACATGGAGGCATTGCATGCACAGTTTGACGGCTCATTAATTTCGAAAAATGGCCGCCAAAATCATGAGATTTAACGTTCTAGATTGCTTTCTCTGGGGCCAAGTTAAACCAAAGGTGGAGATATGTAAACGGAGCTGTGGGGGTTTTATTGCAAATAGAGCCCAATTCGATGAAATTTAAAACACTCAAATTTTATTGTAATATCAAGTCGTTCTTGTTGGCAGACCCTATATATACATGCATATGGTTTTTCACATTCACCCTTACACCTAGGTATAAACACTACTCGGCTAATTATTTCGTATAAGTAATTTATTAAAGTCTGTAATCGTTTTTCAGATGGTCGCACACCTTGCTGTCATAACGGATATTTCCTACGTATATTCACATATGGCAAATATGTAAATTTTTTTTCGTGGCGAGTGTCAACGATAAAGTATTAATGCCCAACGCTTTATGAAATTTCACTTATCCGTCTGTGTAATCGTAAATAAATGAAGGCGGATGCAGATTGAATACTGGTATATATTTATAGTGGGTACTTTACAGCATTCAGCAAGGGATATATATTTATATCGATATACTATATTGCAATGGGTTTTTCTTGATGAGAAAGTGACGAAAAAGAATAAAATTTTCATAAAACAATTCAGACAATTTATTGAGTATCGATAGTGTGTTGTTATTGACAATATCGATGGGCTGAAATTATACACTTTTTAGTGCAATAAAAAAAACATTACCAAATATTGAAAACGAAGTACGGGCTGCTCATTTGTAGAAACCACCGATATCGAACAATTTTATTATACAGATTTTTTAAAATGAATAGGATACCGGGATATAGGGTTTAGACAGTGCAGCGATCATGGTATCGGCGTCCGTAATTTCCATCCAAAGCGATTTCAGACAGGATTTTGGCAGCACTCCGCTGAATAGAAAGACCATTACGAGGTTGAAAGTACCGCAAAAAACCGTAACATCGAGATCCCTATGTTCGTGTTCAAGAAACGGCTTTTGTTTCATCAACTCAGGCAAATTCAAGAGTTTCGACACGCAACTTGGAGTTAGCTGACGGTCATTGCATTGGATATTTCATGATGACTTAAGCCTGCATCTATACAAAGTTCAAATAAAAAGCCGGCTAAACCCAACAGATTTAATTATTCGCCTGGAATCTTGCCAAAAAATGATTGAGATGTTCGAAGCAGAAAATAACTTCAACAAGGTGTTTGTCGGACCATACTCGGCCGTGTAACACGACATAAAAGTATCTATCAATGGGCACCGTTATTGATAGATGTTTAATGAGTTTTTACCAAGAAATATGCCGAAGACGTATCCATTTCAACAGCGTTTGGTTTCAGCAATGATTATGTGTGCAATTACATACCCAGACCAACGAAAATTTTAAAAAAATAGTGACACCTGTCGAACCTTTTCTATGGGGTTATGTCAAGAAAGAGGTGTAAAAAGTAACTCAGAAATCTGACTGTGCTAAGCAGTCCATTCAATTGATAATTGATTGAATCCCGTCTTCAACCTTCCAGGGCGCAATGAATAATTTTCTAATTAGGTGTCGCATATGTGTAGGTCGGAATCAACTTCTTGTATGGAAAATTTTCACGTTTGACAAGATATATTCACGAAATTTGGTATAGATTATTTTCTGAAGCGACAATATAGTCTTCGAATAAATTGTTCAAATCGGCTTACTATAGCACATAGTTGCCATACAAACCAAACGATCGGAATCAAGGGCTTGTATGGAAAACTTTCGCATTTGACGTGGTATTTTCACGAAATTTGACATGGATTACTGCTTAAGGTAATAACATAATTTCCGAAAAAATTGTTCAGATCGGATTACTATAGCATATAGCTCCATACAAACTGGACACATATTTACTAAAAGAAATGCACCTGTGAAGGGTATATTAGCTTCGGTGCAGCCGCAGTTAACGTTTTTTCTTGCTTATATCTTTGTTTTTGTTTAATGCATAAGTTTGTCCTTTCCGTAAAAAGGCCTGCCTAACTAGCACAGACCCCAAATTATTAGCGGTCTAGAATATAAAGGCCCCGGTCATAAAGATTAGTCATTCTGTATCACCTTTCTAATGTCATAGCATTCACATCTGCAATTTTTAAATTGGGTTGGGATATACTGTCTGAATTTAATCTAAATTAGAGCAAGCTTAGGTATCTTTCTTTTTACATCTCTCTCATTTTGCATTCATTCCTCGAAGGAAGGTAGAAATTATTTCAGAACCAGCAATCCTTCCTTGATACTCATCTAATATTGCCATTCCTTCTCATTCCATACAATAATATGTTACAATCATTATTATATTTCTTTATTCATAAACACGATTTCCTATGATCCATAACCGTAAGGTTCAGAGCTCTTGACCGGCACATAGTACGTGCCACTTATGCCAAAGTTCGATTCTGCACCCATACGGACTGCGCTATAAGTGTTACCACAGCTCTTATCCACAGCATCTTCGTAATCACCGCACTTCATACTTGGGAAGTTGTTCTCAATAATAGCCTCAGCATAGTAGAGTACAGCACGTTCGTGAGCGCAACTGCCAGTTAAGTCGACCCCGCAGCCCGGTTGACTCTTACCGCCATTTGGATAGAAGGCCGCCTTACCGATGGGACGTAAAAAGCCCAATTTACCGCCGTCAGTTTGAATCGACTCAACATAGTTGGCGTCACTGCTGCAAAGGCGTGACGAACATTCATCGTAGCTAAACAAAGGCAGCGCAGGATCGAGACCTTCAATGGTGTGAACTTTACCGCGGCTCACCTTCTTGCCTGTGAAACCGGCAACATGTGCGCCCAGACTGTGACCAACCAAGCCGAGTGAATCAAAAGACATGCCGTGTTCACTCAAAAAGTCAACAAAATTAGCGACTACGGCACCAACACTGGAAACCTTATAACGTGCACTGGCATAATTTGCCGTCTGTGCGTCAACGCTCCAATCAACAGCGAATACATTGTAATCACCGGTTTCCAAAAGAGCATTTCGTACTTTAACATTAACACCGGCATTCAGATTGCTATTCCAACCGTGAATTGTGATGCGCGTAGGCCAATTTTTATCGAAACCGGCTGCAGAGAGTGAGAATGCATCATCGAGTACTACTTCACGTCCGTCACGGTTCGAGCGATGGAAAAGGTAGAATTTTACGGTAACCGAAGTGCGTTCGGCGACTAGTAAACGCTCTTGGTGTTCTGACTGCGAGATCCATGAAAAGCTGCCATCTGCTTGAGGCACAAACCAACCTTTCGTTTCATCGAAATTGCTGCTGCCTCCAAGTGCTGAAGGAAAAAACGCTCCGTTTTATGAAAATAACAATTGCATAACAGAAATTTTTAAAAACTCACCATCAGCTACGAATAAGCCGAGCAAACAAAATATTAATTTCATCTTGTCAAGGTCTTTGCTATTAAACGACTAAACCACCTATTTGTATTCTGCATGGGTTTATATAAGCGTGGACTATTATTTGTTTGCCTTCGAGTGAATATCAACATAATAATCGAGGTACTAGAATATGTCACACAGCAAGATTGACGTATCCTACTGCCATGTCAGATTTTTCATTCATAAATTCTGCGGAGATTGCAAATTTTTGCCAAAAGATAAAAAAGATTAGAAGCGCTCTTTGATTCGTAAAGAAAATAGCAACGCAATAAAAACTTTGGTGCAACTATTTCAAGTGCTTTGCACACAATGGTAATAGTATGCTAATAATATGGCTAGAATGTAGCTTGGCTGATATCTAGATATCAAAAAATGCAACAACATTAATTGACAAAGTCTACTAAAATGTGGAGAATCAGTTAATAACCATGCCCAGACCGAATATAACAGTATAGTTCGGTCACTTTATAAGAAATAATTTCAGAAGCGATAAATTTAAAGTAGCATGATATACGAAGGTTGCTTTTAATATCTCGGGATTTGAGAACAAAAAGAAATATTAAGCATCGAAAATCAGTTTACTGTTTTTTTCAAAATATTCTTCATTGAGATCTATGCCCTTTGGCATGCGTTAGAACCAATTACCGAGTTATTTTTACCACTCTTATATAACTATCTTCAAAACATAAGTTCTGAAAGTATCAACGGCCTCTCTTTGTGTCGAAAAACATTGACCTGATAGTTTGTTTATTACGCTCCGGAAAAAAGAAGTCATACGGGTCCTAGTCAGGACTATACGGAGAATGTTTCAATCGTTGTGAGAGAGCTCGCATTGTCGTGGTGAAAAGAGATCCGTCTTCGGCGGTTGGTTCTCCAGATTTCTTGAAAAAAAAAAAACTACCAAACAATTTCTGCGTACCACTCAGAATTTCCTGTTCTGCATTTTTCCAGTGGTATGGTTGCGGCATATCAAGTTTTTCTGGATTCGGCTCATCTGGAAGCACCCATACAGTCGACTGTACTTTACTTTCACGCTCATACGTGTAAATCCACGATTCATCGCCCCTGATTTCCTCTTAAACATTATATTGAGCTATTTCAAAAACATAAGGCTGCTTTTCGATACAGAGGAAGGTACCAAGAGCAACTTCATCTCGAGTGGAGTACCCCAAGGGTTAGTGTTGGGCCCACTATTATGGAACCTCATGTATGACGGGGTGCTAAAAAGACAGCAATTAATAGACGTGAAACTAATAGCGTGTGCGGACGATCTCATGGTAGTAGCAGTGGCCAAACAATTAGCCGACCTAAGAAACAAATGCAATGCGTGCTTAAATGGTCTACGCCATTGGTTCTCTTCTGTGGGTCTGGAACTAGCGGAGCAAAAACCTGAAGTTTTACTCGTAAGCACCACGAAGGTAGAAAAACAGTATATATAGGAGAGTGCGAGATTACTTCGCAGCCGCAGCTGAAGTATCTGGGAGTAATATTAAATTCTAAATTAAAATTTAAAGAACACCTGGAGTATTCCTCCAGTAAAGCAAACAAAGTTTACAATGCTCTATCGAGAATGATGACCAATATAGACTGTGTGCGTTCCAGTCGGCGATTCTTAATAGCGAGAGCAATGAGTTCCGTATTACTGTACGTAGCACCAGTATGGATACAGGCAATGAATATAAAAACGTATGCTAAACAAATAATTGCAGTGCATAAGCTTTCTGCAAATCGATAAGTGCTTTCCGGACTACATCGACCGACGCTGCTGAAGTATTAACCAGCATGCCGCCCATTGACATCCACGGAGGTGAACTCGAGGCATCCGTCAGTCCGCACAATAGAGGAGACTTAAATGTCTTGTCCCTCCCTAGAAGTAATACTTAATCGTTGGTCGCGTGGGAGAGCCTTGAGTTGGGAGTAGTTTAGGTTTGGCGGATTAAAGTTCCGTACTCCGGCTTTCGACACTTCCCCCTACTAAAAAAAAAAGAAAAATTCATCACCTGTCACGATATCATAGCAGTTTAGGCACAGCATCAATAGTTTCGGGAAGAACAACTGACCTTCATGTAAGGAGTGATCAACGCCCTCGACGAAATTCACCATACCATTGCTAAACAGTGGTTTTTGATAGATCTTCTTCACTGAATCGTAAAAATTTTTTTATATCACATATACAAACTAAGGTGTGTTCCAAAGTAAACAGGACTTTTTGAATCTGATGAGTGGTAGCGCCATCCATATGTCGACTAGTGCGTTAGAATCTGCTATCTTTACCGATTGCCTACTGAGATTTCATGACATTTCATTGATTGGAAGTGAATTTATTGCGTTTTAAGTGTCAGTATGTTTGTGTTATCGGTGCAAAAATGAGCTTCGAACAAAGAGCCAACATTAAATTTTGTTTTAAAATTGGTAAAACTTTTATCGAAACTTTTCAATTGATGCAACAAGTTTATGGCGGTGATTGTCTGTCCTGTGGCAGAGTGCACGAGTGGTTTCAACGTTCTCAAAGTGGTTGTGAGGACAAAATCCGTGATCACCGGAAATTCCATCGAACCTGTGTGTGAAAAAAATCAGCCGAAATCATCATTGAAATTCATGAAAATGGAACTGAACATCTCCAAAACATGGAATTATCGCATTTTGAACGAACATTTGGGCTTACGAAAGGTGTGTTCACGGTTTGTTCCGCACAAATTGACTAACGATCAAAAATTGCTCAGAATCCAACATTCGAAGGAGAGATTGTGACCGATTATTTGACTAAAAATCACATTTTAACCAATAACCACTCCCCATATTCACCTGATATGGCACCGCGCGACTTCTTCCTTTTCGGAAAAATACATTTGCCGATGAAAGGAAAGCGTTGTGAAGAAGTAGAGGCTATTCAAAAGGCGTGCACCGGCATACTGGCGGCCCTGCCGGCCAACGAGCTAAAACACTCGTTCGACATGCTTTCGGAAGGTGCAAAAAGCTGTATTGAAGCAGACGGAGACTATTTTGATAAAATAAATTGATTTTGCCGAAAAAATCATTTGTTCTGTTTTTTTTAAGTCCAGTTTTCTTTGGAACCCACCTTGAACATTTGCTATAGTGGTCCTATCAGAACAATTTTTGCCGAGGTGGTACTGTTGCATTAGCCAATAATTCCTGCCAAGTTTCGGAAAGATACTTTGTCAAAAGAACTCTCCACACAACGACTTAATTTTGTTTATTCAATCGTATGTATGTACATATGTATGTATGCTAGATATATCGCAGTCCGATATCGACGAATGAATGTTTCTTATATATAATAGGGCCTCCGAAGTTTCCTTCCAGGTGTTACAAATGCGCGGGACCTAATATACCTGTCCAGCGTATAATTAGAATTAGGAAAGAAAAAACGTAAACAAATAATCGTTATCTGTAATAAAGTAATATAATAATAATTATTTTTTTCAATTTAATTATTCTTCGTTGTGGTCCTCAAAGCATTTTTGATAACTAATCTTTTCAGCGATCTTAAGCAATTTAATATACATTTGAAATTTTTATGGGCAGTTCAACTTCTTTAATTTACGTTATTCAAGTACAGAACATTATCAAAACGAATAATATTGATAAGCCAACTTCATATTTTGTAAGAGAGGTTCATATGAAAGGCGACCAAATGTGCAAATAATCATCTGCCTCTGCACCGATAAGCAATAATTTGAAAAAATAGAGATATCTTACCAGGAGTAACAAATTCATGGTGGACGATGCCTCTGACGTCAAAAAAGACAATGAGCATCGTTTTCACTTTGGATTTATTCATTCATCAGCGACCTCTTCCCGGCCCTCCAAAAAAGCCTGGTGCCACCGAAACACACCACTTCTTGCTAAAGCAACATTTGGTTAAGCTTGCTTGATCATATCAAACGTCTCGCTCACAGATTTACCGAGTTTCACACAGAATTTAATTGTGTACCTCTGCTCTAACGAACGTTGCATTTTTGGCTTGCTGCTTGTTTGTCCTGACTTTCCAGGTGCTCGGAAACAACTTGCCAGCCGCTCGGTCATTAGCTAGGAACGCCCTCTACCGAATCCAGTCGATTCGAAAACCAGTTCTATTACAACAAAATGACATTACATAACGCTTTTAAAACTTCCAGTTGACTTTGAAAGTTTATGATCGTGAGTGAGCAAATTATCCTCGCTGTGCTGTGCTTTAGTACCGAAAGTAGTTTAAATTGGTCTACATATTAACCCGTCTTCCTATATATATATATATATATATAATATATATTTTCTCGTAGTTCCTAGGTGGAACTCAATAAACAAATTATAATTAATTTTTTTTATAGCTATGAATTTAATTTCTCTCCAAGAATAACCACTTCTCTGTGCTTCTGCCCCGACTTCCCGCTTTCTGCTTGGTTGGCCGCTCCGTTTCCATTCACGACGTCGAATTTTGATATGGTTTGGTAGCTGTTTGGTTACGGTCCAGACTTTAGCTAATAACGTTAGGCCCGTCTCTCTAATAGTACATAAAATTACTGCCGTGAGTATAAAGTTGTGGTGAAATATCTTCTCAAGCTACGCATAGTTTAATAGCAAAAGTACTCAAAATCAGTCAAGACTTTCTTCTATACCTAACATACTTTTCAAAGTCGCCAAAAACACAATTTTCACTTTTTTTGTTTTTCTTGCATCCAATACCGATTTTATGGTCTTATTTAAAACACACATTTTTTAATTCGATGATCCTGTAAGAACTTCTGCTATCAACGAGAAGGCACGTTTTTTCCGAAAGTCAGCGGGAAATTATATCGTAATCTCCGACTTTTGACTATTTTCCTTAGAAATTGTAATAAAATCTTTGTAAAGGACATATCTTTGGAATAATAAAAAGTGTAAATCAAATATTTCATTTCCTATATAAATAGGCCATGTTTTGCTCAAAAATTGTCACGTCATGTAATGCCTTGAGCTTATTAAATGACTATCACCGTTCTTGTGTTCCACGTACGCATTTAAAATTTTTAGATAAATAACGTAAGTAATATTAGGTAGGTAATAAAGAAACATATATGTAAGTACGTTTGACAGTCACACCCACTTTTGCCAGTATTTCATTGGTTAAGAAAAGCAAACAACCTAATCAAAACACTTACAAATTTCTTACGCATGGCTATCTAAATTAGTATCTTTTAATATCAGCAGCAGTGCCTACTGTTCGATATCTTCAAAACATATTACACTAAGTTGAATGGTTTTATTCACCTAACTATTGCTTCTAATACAATCAAAGAACTTTGAGAGACCTTGGAAAAACAACCTCATTTGTAAAAGTAAAAATATATCTAATTAGTGATAAGATAACTCTAAACAATAATAAAATTTTACCCCCCAAACTTTCTCCAACATTGACTATTTTATAATAATCTAAGACATAATCACGGAAAGCCAATCATCGAAATAAGAATTAATTTCTTTAACTTATCTGAAGTGGAATTATATTTTGAAATAAGCAAAACAGTGCCAAAAGAAAAAATATAAAATGGGGGCACATTTCGATGAAAATCATTGTAAGTTCCACAGTCTTTGTGAAATGAAGGTTCTTGTGCTTTTGGCAATTTTCGCGCTAACAGGTAACCCTTAATATCCTTAAAAATATATATATGTATACACTTAGTATACTAAATTTCTTATAATATTGTTAACTAGCTTCGGCTGCTCCTCTCGATGATGAGGACGACAGCGGTCGCATCAGTGGAGAGAATGGCTGGTATGTACCGCAGCTTGATGGTTCCTTAGTCTGGATGAGTACTGAAGAAGGCGAGAACCTTTTGGCAGAATATGAGAAGAAGGAAGAAATGGAAGGACGTGCTTTGAGTCTCTCCCCAGTCACTTACTACCTGTATACTAAATCGAATCATTATGATGCACAAAAAATTACCGCTAACAAGAAAACAATTTCCAACTCACATTTTAATGCCGATCATCCAACACGGTTTTTGATTCATGGTTGGACTCAGGGTTATGAAGCCGATATGAATACCCAAATTCGCGATGCATGGCTGTCACATGGTGACTACAACATTATCGTTGTTGACTGGGGCCGTGCACGTTCTGTGGAATATGTCTCATCCGTGGCTGCTGTTCCCGGTGTCGGAAAGAAAGTTGCCAGCATGATTGACTACATGGTAAGCAATAACGGTTTGAACTTGGATACACTCGAAGTGATCGGTCATAGTTTGGGTGCTCAAGTTGCCGGTTACGTGGGCAAGAATGTCGGCGCTGGCAAAATTCACGGTATTGTTGGTCTGGACCCTGCTCTTCCACTCTTCAGTTATGATAAGCCTAACAAACGTCTCAATTCGGACGATGCTCACTATGTTGAATCAATCCAGACAAACGGTGGAAAACTGGGTTTCCTAAAACCAATTGGTAAAGGTGCCTTTTACCCGAATGGTGGTAAGAAGCAACCAGGTTGTGGTACAGACTTGACTGGTTCCTGCAGTCATGCACGCTCGTGTATTTACTACGCTGAAGCCGTGCGTGAAAATAACTACCCCTCCATGCGTTGCGGTGACTACGAAGATGCCATTAAGAAGGACTGTGGTGGTCAATACAGTGGCGTGAAAATGGGTGCCGTTTACAATTATGAATTTGTTAGTGGTGATTATTATGTTCCAGTGCGCAGCACTGCTCCATATGGATATGGCAGCTAAACTGATATGATTGAAACTGATGTGATTGAAAAGGCATAGGAGCAAAATAAATTATATTTAAAAGTATTTTTGTATTAAGAATTGTTGGAGACTTTCATTGAAATAGTTTGTCTAGTCATCCGCGCAAGGAGTGTGAGGTTTATGATTTGCTCCGAGGTACGAGGATCATAAACAGAACACCTGCAAGAAACTTGTTGATGTCATCAACAACAACAATGTTCATATATAATTGATGATAAGAATTGGCAGTTTCTGTTGGCCTGTCCCAAAAACTTTTCTCGAGAATTTTTCAAAGTATTTGGGGAGTAGAAGTGTTAAAATGTTAGAGTCAATTATTGGCTTGGTTTAACCCTTAAGTTCTTCTAGTATGTTACTATACGTGTATGTACTTATACTATCTGCTAGATGCCTGACAGAGCTCTTGTTCCATTTTTTGTATTTTGAAGTTTTACAATGCCTACCGAAGTTATGTTTGAAGAGTCATGTCAATGTTAGCCATTGTACGTTCTATAGAACTTTTGTCCTCATTTAGTCCTTTATTTCCGATTTGCTTACTATAACCTACAATTTTTTATTTTTTATATTACATAAATAAAACTTAATAACCTTCAAAATTTCAACGAGTTATGGAAGAAAACGGTGCCATCTGATCCATGTTGGACGATTCTAACTATGCAAAATAAAATCATACATTTAATGAAAAAACGTCTAACATATTTTGACTTTTTACATAAAGGGTTAAAAAGTAACCTGTGCACACCCCAAACTCCCATATCACCTATTTTAAACCAAATATGTTCAGCTGTTCTTCAGTTATAAGCATATACTACTGTGCCCAAAAAATAAGGTGATTGTATTGTATTTATTTTGAAAATTCTTTATTTATTCTTCCAAATCAATTTCATCCCCTTCAAAGTAATCCCCTCCCGATGCAATGCACTTATGCCAACGGATTTTCCAATCTTCGAAGCACTGGTTGTAGTCACTTTCCGGGATGGCCTCCAGTTCCGTCTCCGCTGCGGATTGAATCTCCTCTATCGTATAAAAACGGTGTCTCTGGTGAACAGCCAGAAGTCGCACGACGGAACGATATGGGTTGAGTTTTTGGCGAAATGATCATGAATTACGAGGGCATTATGGGATCGTGCATTATTAAAAACCAAGAATTGTCCTTCCACATTTCCGGCCTTTTAGGCGGATAGCGTTACGCAAACGACGCATAACGTTCAAATAATATTCCTTGTTGACTCTTTGACCGGTTGGAAGGAATTCATAATGCACAATACCACGATAATCGAAAAAAATAGTCAACATGACTTTGGGTTCTGAGCGACTTTGGCGCGATTTTTTTGGTCTCGGTTCTCTTTTGGCACGATATTCGCTCGATTGTTCGGTTGTTTCGGGGGTCGTAAGCATAGATCCAAGTCTCTTCGCCAGTTATAATGCATTTCATGATACCCTGGTAATCGGAAAGCATCATTTCACACACTGCAACGCGACGCCTTTTTTCCAAAAAATTTTATGTTTTCGGTACCAGTCAAGATTTGACGCGCTTGAGGCCCAAAACATCCTTTAAAATGGTATTGGCTGAGCTTTTCGATATCCCAACTTCATCAGCAAGGTCCCTAATTGTTAATCGACGGTTTTTCAACTCCAAATCTTTGATTTGTTGAATGTGAGCTTCGTCCGTTGAGGTTGATGGCCGCCCTGGACGCTCTTCGTCTTCGACACGTTCAAGGCCGGCTTGGAACTCACTATACCACTTGTAAACATTATTTTAGACATAGCCTCATCACCAAAGGCTTTCTGCACCATCCTCAATGTATCCGCAGCAGAAAATTGATTCCGTAAACAAAATTTTATGCAAATTCTTTGCTCAACATATTTCGACATCGCAAAAAACGAAATACTCACTTTTAGCAGCTCACAAAACGACACGTATCTCAAAGACTAATGAATATTTTGACATGAAATTTGACATAAATGTGACTGACAGTACTACCAACCTAAAAAAAAAAGAATTCTCCAAATCCTTTGACGCGCGCAGTTTAAATTCAAATGTCACCTTATATTTTGGACACAGTAGTACATATGATATTGCAAGAAGGGCCTCCGTTAGAACCTTCTGTAAGACTAAGGAAATACCTGTGCAAATTTTCTCTTATTTCTCTGCTGTGGTTCCGACGAACATATTCAGTGAAAATTGCAAATTTTGTAAGATATATTTGTCAAACAAACTTTTCCAAACCGACTCAGAATATATCAGAGTATTTCACTAAATATTAATTATACTAGATAAGGGGCTCACGATATAACCTATAACGTGTGATAAAAGTAGAGGCAATATTTAATAGCGTTTTCTGACAGATCACGCGTGAGTCGTGTTAAGCCGTCATGTTATTTTTGTTCAGTATTGCTTGGCATTTCATCATGAAAAATCCTTATGCCTTAAAAATGTTTACAAATCGTTCAACTTTGTTACGAAAATTCACGCTCTGTAAAGAATGTGTTTCGCGCTCTTCGTTTAACTTATGGTCAACATAATTGGACTATTGAGCGTACTATTCGCAACACCATCACCCATATTGAGACCCAGCATTCATTACTGGATAATATTCAACCGAATAGACTACGTTCAGCACGAGGTATCGAACTTCTTAGCGCATTTTACGTTAAGATCTTAAATTGAATGCATACAAAACACAGCCTGTGCAAGTCCCAAGAAGATCTAAAGTTTTCGGGCTAAATCTTGTTCAGTAATGAAGCTCATATCTAATTCAAGGAGAATGTTACTTCATCAGAAAACACAAGGCTTTGATGTGGTTTGAGAGCCGGTGGAATCATCGGTCCATATTTCTTCAGAAATAATGCCGGTGAGAATGTAACTCTCTATGGGGACCGTTATCGCGCCATGCTAACCGGCTATTTGACGCCAGAAATTCAAGTTTGTGATCTCGGCAACATTTGGTTTCAACAAAACGGTGCCACTTCGCACACATCGCATCAATGAATGGATTTATTGAGAGAACACTTCGGCGAGTAGATAATTTCACGTTTTGATGTCACACCGTTAACTTTTTCCTGTGTCATATGTACAGTCTATGCGGACAATCCCGTTTAGATTCAGGACTTGGAGCAAAATATCACGCTTGTCATTCGCCAGTTACCAGTTGAAATGCTCGAACGAGTCATCGAAAATTAGACTCAACGCATGGACCATCTGAGACGTAGCCGCGGCCAATATTTGAAAAAGATTATTTTCAAAAACTAAATGCCAAAGAATGTTCTTTCGAATGATATTAAACATTTCCCATTAAATTTGAAAAGTCTTTGTTTTTTTTTTTATCTAGGAAAACTCGAAATGGAGCTCACTATCTTCACTATCTGGCTGATGCGCCATGCTGTCTTATAGTATGGTTGAAGTAGCTTGAAAAGTTTTAATCAGACATCTTTATAAAACATTTTGGGTTTTATCTTTAAAGGTTAGTGGTCGGTCCAAGCTTTGTATTATTGAATAATATCGGTTATGTTTATGGTATTGTATCACGATTTCTATAGAATCTCATTTTTTACCTGAGTTAACGGGTATGTTCAATCAATTGGCTTGTGTTTTCTCCAAAAATGCTTATTTACGCACATTAGAAGCAATACTAATATAAAATGTGAAAGGAAAGATATCATATTTAGTTTAATATTTTCATTCCAAATAGTAGTTGTCCAGTAAATTCCCCCCCAGTATCGAACATTTATCTTCTGTTGAATAAACTTAGTTCGAATTATTCGTTTAGCATAAACTCCATAAAAAAAACGATTCAATAAATCTTGTTTGAATTTTTGGCCACCCCTAATGACAAGTATTTACCAATCAAGTTTCATTACAAGTATAACTTTTGATGATATAAGCATTCGATAAGCGCTAGTATTCTAAAGGGTTTATAGGTTTATGTGCTTGCTGTATACAAGCAGGTGATTAAACCTTAATGCGCACTAAGTGGCAAATACTATCTTATTAGGCATCGAAAACAAAGGAATGCCGCTACTGTCCTCAGATTAATAAGCACAAGATGTACTTAAGTAGTCGCGACCTTGTTTCAAAAGTATATCATTTTAATTTGTGTAATAATCACATGTAAAACGACTTTCATTGCAGACAGTCAGTAATCCAGTTTTAGAGAATATTACTTTGAATATTGTCAATATTTATTGAATAATTCTTCGAGTATAGGATCATTGTTTCGTTACAAAAAGGTAAAACAAAGAACAGATGTCCAGAATAAAAACCTCCAAAAATGAGGTGTTGCAAAGTTAATACTGGGAGGTCCTAAGATCCCGATTGAGAGCTTTTTTGGTCAGAAGAATTGTTAAGGGTCGCAAACCGCTCTTTGTCGTGGCTGCAATTCAGATGGAGTTTGCAGTTAATGAAGTGCAAGAACGAATGAACTCCATCTGACTGACGGATGTCGCTTCCAGGTTAAAGATCTTAAGCAATACCGCCAAATGTCATTCGAGCTCTAACAATATGTCGCACAAATAGAAGCTATGCAGAGAATTCAAGTCTTAGGTCTTTGGAAAATCGGTCAATGTACGCAATGCCTGAACAACCAATTCAGTGCGATCACAGTGCGGCTATGGAAAGGAAGAGATACGGGTGAAAAAGAGATGTCAACAGTAAGGACACCTGTTGACAAAAAATTACTGTGCCATTAGCTTCCAACTTCGATGGGATTTAAAGAAAATACTGTCAACAGTAGTAGACTAAAAAGAACTGGAAAAATAAACTGATATTTTCGTAGTATAGAATCATTAGCAGAGGGACTGATGATTCGTTAAAAAATTTATTTATACTCATAACAGCAGTAGTAATAATAACAATAACATAAAACCAAAGATCAAAACCACACAGTTTTGAAAGCAATGTAGCGAGCGGTTTTAGATGTACTGTAATGGGTACTTAAAATATCAAAAAAAAAAGCTGCTGTGTTTAAAGATACCAAAAAAAAGGAGATAACTTGGCATAAAAGCTTTCAAAAGTTAATTTACTTTTTGAACTAAATTAAAGCACATAGGGCCAGAAACTTGAGTATTTACACAAGCGATAAGAGTGAGCAATTGTGCTTCATTGGTTTAGAAGGTTTGTACAATAAACCTATTAGATGGCGTGAAAACGCCCACTTTATTAACACTTTTAGCCGACAAGTACCCCTTGCTTTGCGATCATATGTGCTAAATTACAGTTCTGTATCTTAATTTGATACCAAATTATGGCTCTTTGTGGGTTTTCCTTTAATTAATTTTTTAAGGGCATAGCAGTGGCCCCATTTCTGCCATCCACGAACTCTTCGTTACTTTTTTGCCAAGGATATATACCAAGTTTCATTTCGATTTGTCATTTTTTACTCAAGTTACAGCTTGCACATACTGACGGACAGACAGACAGCCACTAGGATTTTAACTAGTCTCATCATCTTGTTCATTTCTATATACATGACCTTATATCTAACTCGATTAGTTTTAGGTGATACATCACAATAACCAAATTCGCTCAAGGGAGTATTCTGGTCAAGAAATTTTTATCCAATTATTTTCGGAGGTATAGGCATTTTTCTAACCCGGTATCCAAACTGGTTCGGCCGGAACTAATCGAACAAAAGACATTATGGAAACTTTAACCGCGTTTTTCTCAAAACTGACTTTTTCGGAAGGATACCCATGATTTCTCAGGTTCTACTGGACCGATTTACTTGACATTTTTATAAAGTCTTCTTTATAAGCTTGTCTATGGTTGGAATTAGCCCCATCCCCAAATTTTTATTTTTATTATTTTTAAAAAATTCGAAATAGTCAGAAAAAGTGTTCCAAAAAAACTTTTTTTTTTCAGGCAGTCGCCATTTTGTGAAGAAAATAATTTCCCACTTTTCCGTAGTTCCGGCCATTGCGACATTATTTTAGATTAATAATCATTTTTTTTTTTTGGTATCAGATAACTAGGTGGGTTGAAATCATGGGCATAGTCACGTGGAAATTTTTGGAGTCCCCTCACTTCGTCAGCTCATAATTTTTGAAATTTTTTACTTTTTTTAGTTTTTAATTTTTTCTGTACTCTTCTAAAATTAAGAAATAACTAATAAAAAAAATGGATAGTAAAAATATTAATTGCCTTTTTTTACGACTCTTTAAAAATTACCTTAAATTCATGCTTCTAAACCAGAATATCCCCTTAAGATAAATCTATATAAACTCCAACGGATAATGTGAAAGTTAATGAAATCGGATCATAACCCCGCTCACTCCCTACGTAATGGTACCCACATTTTGTCGAAGTCACATATCTCATGACACGACTGACCGATTTCGTCTAAATTTAGTAAATATCATTCTTCTTATATTCAGGCTATAATCACGCCTACTTTTCATATAACAAAATTTGATTATTTAACTTTCCGGTATACAAATAAAGAATAAATTAATATAACGAGATAAAGCTTACCTAATATAATGATTTTCGAATTTCCATGTGACTTTATACCGCATGTATTGGCAAATAGTTACATATCTCAGTTTATCTCACAGAAAATGAAATTCGGCTCGTAGCCGTGTATATTTGTGCTTAAAATAGATTAAATTGGGCAAAACCTACCTAGCCCCCAAATAACTAACATTCGAATTTTGGAACATCTGGCTGGAGTAATCCATATCATGGGTGATAGTATATGAGGTACCTTAATGAAACCAAGAAACATTTTTTTATGTGGTGTTGGCAAAAATTTATAAAATCCTGTCGATAATTAATTTAATAAAATTTAATAATTTTCATATACTTTATATAATGATTTTCGTTTTTTTAACAAACCTTATGAAAAAAGTCCGTCAGTATGTGAGTTGTATATTTAAAAAAAATCCTAGAAAAAACGATTTCAATTATACTTGAGCTTAATGCAATCAGTCCGTTTCTTTCCCTGCGCACAAAACACCCCATTTAGTGACTTCCATTTTTCCACTTATATTTAAAGCGTTCAGGTTGGAAAAAATATGTCGTTTTAAGGGGGTATTCTACTCTAGAAATCAAATTTTGTGCAGTTTTTTGAATTATATTTAAAAAAAAATATTTTTACCATCCATTTTTTTATGGTGTTTCTACTGATATCTTAAGAATACAGAAAAAAAAATTTTACAAAATATATTAAAAATTAAAACAAATAGAGGGGGGGAGAGACAGGAGAAAAAAATGGCGCATGCTGATGACATTGATCCTGACTCTTCTGGTGGTGTGAAAAAAAAAAAATCAAAAGAAATTCTTAATCAGTAAGGATGCTGTTATATTCCCTGCCTCAGGGAACACGAAAAAAAAATTTTGAAAAATGGCGACTGCCTGAAAATAAAAATCCTTTTTTACGCATTTTTTTTTTGAAATTCCTGAATTTTTTTAAAATATTAAAAACAAAAATTTTGACACGATGCTGGTAGGAGAGATAAAGGATTATATAAAGAAGGTTTACACAAAATTTCACGTAAATCGGTTGTATAGAACTTGAGATAATGCCGGTACCGTGTGGAAAAAAGTAGTTTCGAGAAAAACGCGTTTAATGTTTAGGAGACAATTCTAGTGAACACGGAGGCCGCCACCTCACAAAATCGGATGTATCTCTGAAAATAAGTCAAATTTTGAAAAATTCTTCCAAGGTCATACTTTTGAAAGTCTAAACTTTAAATACATGAAAAAACTCGAATTTTTCAAAAATCTAGAGTAGAATACCCCCTTAAGGAAAATAAATCGACAAGATTTCCTAAAAATTATGTGATTTAGCGCTGAGTTAAAATGGAATTTATCTATATCTTGGTCTAAGCTTCATATCTCTAATGTACAGAATTTCGATCCTCTGGTTGAAGGTTTTTTCATTAAATTAATATGTTGAACTTAGCCTCTTCGATCTCGTTAATAGATATCTGCATATCATTTGAAGATGTTTTTTATATAATTTTATCTGTTGCGACCCATTTTGCTACGTCAAGGGAATTTCTTGGGCTTTGATTCCTGCTAGTTGCTAGCGAATAAAATGCTACTTGCTGGTTCTTTACTTGCTTAGGTTGCTTCCACTCCTCCACCACATAAGTTTGACAGTGACAGTGACAGTTTGATATCAGAAAAATATTCGGTCGTGGATGGCATATTTGTTTCACTACAAAACTTCGTCACGGAGATATTAATTAAAGCCAATTCACGTATTCTTGAACGTAAACTGATAAGACCTATCACTCCACGTACGAATATATTGATTACTGACAATAGGCATAAAATTGTAAAATGCATCTCTTTCGAACAACCCTCGGTTGAACAAAGCTATTATGCTCGTATGAAACACGCTGTGGAAGTATAAACTAATTTCCACATATACGTTTGCTAATGTCAGTGAACTTAAACTATTTTAGTAAATACAGTATAAGTATATACTGACATATGAATGTATTGAAAGTCAAATTAAAATCACGAGTGACGAATTTATTAAATGCTTTAACTGTCCACAAAGTTAACAATTTTGTATAAAGACAAGACGAGGCCGATAATAATAGACATATTACACTTCTAAATAATGTATAAGTAGTTAAATAAGATTTATCTGCGGCAAATCTTAAGTGGGTTGATAGCAAAAGTACGCATACTTGGACTCTATTATATTTTGTATTTTGGATCATGACAGACGTCTGGTGGGACTTTACTAAACATATTTAGCAGCTATTTATTATACCATAGATTACGCGAGTAATTTCCTTGATTGTATATTGTGTCAAGAATTTGGATCTGAATACTCTTTATAAGAGCGACAAAGTGGCATGTTATATGTTTACATCCACTCAATGTACTGCAGAAGAGCAGAAAAGAGTATAAAAGTTTTTTTCTCTAATCTAAACTGATCTTAACAACTTGTTGTATCGAAATTACAAAATTATGAGAATTGAGCAATAATTTCACAAAGTTTCCTGCAATAAATTGAATGTTTCGTTGGCTATACAAGTATAGCATGTAGCGCTGTCTTTTTGGGTCGTCCGCATCATGAACAAACGTTCCCAGAAAAATATAATATACAAGAAGATAAACTTACTACTCCTCCAAATGAAAATTGAAACAAGGACACTGTCACTTTTAACACGAGCCTTTACTTCCACTGTTTTAAGTAAAATACCAACACAGAAAAAAAACTAACAGTAGTATCAATTGCCTCTGATACCAAGACACCATGCTACAAAATATTTTTTTCACAAATAAATTACTCTGCCGTCTATATAACCTATTTCGGAAGATAAATCCATAAAATCAATTCAAAAAAAATAAGGCTATGTTCGGGTGCAACCGAACATTTTATACTCTTGCAACTTGTAAGATTCTAAGCCAGGGTGTAAAATGAATAATATAAAAGTCAGTCGGATGTTCGAAAATTCTGATATTAGTTATATAGGGGCTGGGTCAAGTTTTCGCTCAAATTAATCTGTTTTAGACACAAAGATACACCGTTATGAGTAAAATACGCTCTCTCAATATCATTGAGATAACTCCCATATTGGGCGATATATGCAGTATAAAGTAACTCCGAAGTTCGATTATCGTAATATCAAGTATATGGGGGCTGGGGGCTAAGGAAAATACCGGTCCGATTCAAAACATTTTTGGCATACAAACATACCATTATAAGAGAAGGATTATCCCTTAATTTCAGTTACATATATCACACATTGACCGACATTTTCGACCAAAAGTCAACTGTAGGTACCGAGATTTAAATATTCACTACCTAGGGGCTGGAACACTTTTTAATGAATTTGAATAATTTTTAGTCATAAGGTGGCACACACTAAAGACAATTTAATTCCGTTATATTAATTAATTCTTTATTTGTGTACTGGAAAGTAAACAAATCAAGTGGAATTTATAATTGTGCTAAGTGGGAAGTAGGCGTGGATATTGCCCGATTTCGTTCATTTTCGCAGTGTGACATAAGAATAAAAAAGAAGGCCACGTACCAAATTTTGTGAAAATCGGTCAGTCGGGTCCCGAAATGTGGTATTTCACCAAAAAGTGGGCGGTGCCATACCCATTGTCAAATTTTTAGTCCGGTCCCTATAAAGCCTTGTCATACCATACCGACGGCAAATGTTTTCGTCTTGAGCGCATTTGTCGCGATTTTAGTAGTTTTGAACAGTACCGTTATTAGGGGAGTGAACGAAGTTTTCATTCGATTTCCATTTTCACACTATAGACAGGAGTTCTTGTTATATTTGCAAAGCTTAAACTTATTAGATGGCGCGGCCACGCCCACTTTTCAAAATTTTTTCCCCACAAGTCCTCCTGTCTATTGCCTGTGTGAGTTTATCTTACTTTAGTGCTCAGTTATGGCACTATTAGGTTTTCAGTTAATGGCGATTTGTGGGCCGTGATCCGATTACGCTCATCTACAAATCGAACTTTTTTAGTACTAAGAAACCTGCGTACCCAGTTTCATATCTCAGTTTTTATTCAAATTACAGCTTGCACGAACGGACGAACGGACTGACAGAAAGTCAACCGGATTTTAACTTTTTTCTTCACCCTGATCATCTATCTCGATTAGTTTAGGTGATTTAGGTGATGTAGCAACTGGTTTCAGGAGTATAACAAATAAAAAAGAGCTAAGTTCGGGGATATTCGAACATTTCATATCTTACAACCTGCACCCTCATAACTGTTATCTGGAGAATTAAGAAGGCTTTTATAGACATGACTGAATATGCTTTAAGACTACTGTTACAAAAAATATTCGGCAACATAAGTATCTCACAAGAAATGTTTTTATTCATAACTTTATCATATACAGCTACTTTAGCACTTAATTGCCATACCCATAGGGAGCAGTGCTGTGCACTGGAACGTAGTAATCGCCACTGACGAATTCATAATTGTAGAGGCCACCCATTTTCACGGCACTGTATTGACCACCACAGTCCTTATTAACGGCATCTTCGTAGTCACTGCAAAGCATGGAGGGGAAGTTATTTTGACGCACGGCTTCAGCGTAGTAGGCGGTGGAGCGCGCGTGACTGCAAGCACCAGTCAAGTCTGTACCACAACCTGGTTGATTCTTACCACCGTTAGGATAGAAAGAGCTTTTGCCAATTGGTTTCAAGAAACCCAATTTACCACCACATGTCTGAATTGTTTCTACATAGTGGGCATCCTCCGAGTTGAGACGTTTGTTGGGTTTGCTGTAACTGAAGAGTGGCAGAGCAGGGTCCAGACCAACAATAGCATGAATTTTACCAGCGCCGACATTCTTGCCCACATAACCGGAAATTTGAGCACCCAAACTGTGACCGATCACTTCGAGAGTATCCAAATTCAAACCATGATTGCTCACCAAGTAATCAATCATGCTGGCAACCTTCTTGCCCACACCAGGAACAGCGGCGACGGATGAGACGTAGTCAATGGAACGTGCACGTGCCCAATCAACAACAATTATGTTGTAGTCACCATGTGATAGCCAAGCATCACGAATGTTAACATTCATGTCCGCCTTGTAGCTTTGAGTCCAGCCGTGAATTAAGACACGAGTTGGATGACTGGCATCGAAGTGCGAATTGGAAATGGAGTCCTTGTCAGCGGTAATTTGTTCTCCATCATTTTGATTCGACAGAGTGTACAAGTAGTAGGTGACTGGAGAGAGATCCAAACGTCCCATAATTTTTTCCTTCTCCTCATGTTCTGCCAGCACATTTTCAGCTTCGCTACTAGTCATCCAGACGAGGGAACCATCAGCTTGTGGCACATACCAACCATCCTCGTCATCGACAGGAGCAGCCCAAGCTAGTCGAGGGAATGATGTAGAATAAATTGAGTTATTAAAATTAGAAGAGTATAAAGGTTTGTTCCCTGAGTAATTACCTGTTATCGCAAAAAGCGCCAAGATCACTAGAAACTTCATTTCGCTAATGGTGGGGAATTGACAGTGATGGTCTACGGCTGTGATCGCCTTTTTATATGCTTTCAAAAATCCAGATATATTGAGATAAATTGTTGTAAAGTAAAAAGGAAACACGTTTCATGTCTGATCAAAATGTTTGATTTTAGCTTATGTTGTCATTCGGTTGGCACATGCCTGAGAAAGTTTGCCGATAAGCAAAATTAGAAAATTAAAAACCATAATCAAAAGCCGTTTTATATTGATGAAAGCTAATTCTGTTGAAGGCTCATTTGGCTGGTGATCGATGTGCGAAATTTATTAAATTGACCAATTGAGTAAAGTACATCAAGATAATCCATCCACCTGCGACCCCCGCACTAGAAGCAGCGCCATATTTGAAGGTAAAATAACTACGTACTTATACCTTGTGACAAAGTATCCAGAAATTGAAAAAACTCAAAATATTTTATTCTTTAAGAATTTTAATTTTAATTTTTTTTTTCCTTGACTTTTTTCATTAGTTGAAGAGGTCGAAGGTCGTCTAGAAGGAGGCATGTCTTCAACAATATTTCGGCTGGCTTTGAAAGCTTTGTACCACTCGTAAGCTTATTGGTTTTAATAAAACTGAATCAGCGTAACCCTTTTGCAACATCCGCAACGATTCCGCACACGAAATTTAGTTAGAAATACAAAATGTTTGACCAATTCGTTGTTTGATATTTTTAAGCATTGTAACGCACTATTGAGGTTTACTGACTTAAGCAGTAAAACAACAAGCAGTAAACAAACTGATTCGGCATAGTAATTTCCAACTTAACAAAATATTTTTTTTTTTTTCATTTATCCAGGGAATTTAAATTACAATTTCCCGGTACTTACTTACCGTTGTGAGGTCACCTAATGGCTGCATGTAGCTTCTAAAGCTAAGCGAAATAGATATAGGGTTGTAAATATATAAATGAGAAGGATGTTGAGACGTGTTGAAATCCGACTGAATGTTTGTCTGTCCGTCCGTCCGTGCAAGTTGTAACTTGGGTAAAAATTATGATATCGTAATAAAACTTAGTATATGTTTATATTTCTTAGCAAAAAAGTAATGAAAAAAAATTACAAAGATAAATTTAGACATAGAACTGTAATTAACTTTTCCAAGCTTTACTTCTTTTTCTAATATTGTAGGTTTAATATACATATGTACATATATAATAAGTGGGAAAATTAATGATTTTCGACGATAACCCTGTCCACTGCCATACAGGTACTGTTAAAAACTACTTCTTCTTCTTCTTTACTGACGTAGGCACCGCTTACGCGATTATAGCCGAGTCAACAACAGCACGCCACCCGTTTCTTCTCTTCGCTACGTGGCGCCAATTGGATATTCCAAGCTAAGCTAGGTCCTTCTCCACTTGGTCCTTCCAACGGAGTAGAGGTCTTCCTCTTCCTCTGCTTCCCGCGGCAAGTACAGCGTCGGATACTTTCAGAGTAGGAGTGTTTTCATCCATTCGGACAACATGACCTAGCCAGCGTAGCCGCTGTCTTTTAATTCGCTGAACTATGTCAATGTCGTCGTATATCTCGTACAGCTCATCGTTCCATCGAATGCGATATTCGCCGTGGCCAACGCGCAAAGGACCATAAATCTTTCGCAGATCTTTTCTCTCGAAAACTCGCAACGTCGACTCATCGGTTGTTGTCATCGTCCAAGCCTCTGCACCATAAAGCAGGACGGGAATTATGAGTGACTTATAGAGTTTGATTTTTCTTCGTCGAGATATGACTTTGCTTCTCAATTGCCTACGCAGTCCAAAGTAGCACCTGTTGGCAAGAGTAATCCTTCGTTGGATTATCATTTACCCAGGGAATTTAAATTAAAATTTCCCGGTACTTACTTACCTTTGAGAGGTCACCTAACGGTTGCATGTATCATCTAAAGCTAAGCGAAATAGATATAGGGTTGTAAATTCAGGAATTTTGTTATTATAATATCCCACTCAAACACATACAACCATATAAGTTGACGTGGTACACTAAGGACCTTAAACGTCTAAAAAAATCTCAGAAATAAATACTATAGAAAATTCTCTTCAACTAAATCTCATGTATCCTTTGTTCAATATCAGCACTACACAAAACTGTTTAATGAATTTGATAACTCTCTCTATAAAAGGTTTATTAATAATACGGAGTCTACAATCAAGTCAAACCCTAAGTTCTTTTGGAACTTTGTAAAATCTAGAAGAGCGTGTTCGGCCATTCCCTCTGCTTTACGCTGGGAAGATAAGTCGGCATGCACTCCGGTCGAAATATCCAACTTGTTCGCTGAATTTTTCAAATTGAACTATGTTCAAGGTGATCCTGGTACTAGTTCCACTTTTTCAGCTAATGACTTCCCATCCATAAATTTTGGCTCACTGTGTCTTTCACAGAACGATATTGCCATGGCTATTTGTGATATTAAGTCTTCCTCCAAATTGGATTTGGATGGGCTTCCGCCCGTACTTATAAAAACCTGTTCTGCCTTAGTATATCCTCTCATGCTTATCTTCAATAAGTCTCTCTCCACTGGGAATTTTATTTCTGACTGGAAATTGATATGCATTACCCCTATTCTTAAAGGTGGTAAAAAGGACGTTGTCTTCAATTACAGGCCTATTTCTAAATTGTCTACTATTTCGAAATTTTTGCAGTAAAATCAATAATTAATGTCAATCAACATGGGTTTGTTTCTGGGCGCTCCACTGTGTCAAACTTAGCAGTTTTTAGCGATTATTGTATGTCTGCATTCTCCGCTGGATTTCAGGTAGATTGTGTCTACACAGATTTCTCTAAAGCCTTTCATAAAGTATCACACAATATTCTAATTAAAAAATTATCATCTTTAGGGTTTCTTCTTGCAGTGGATTAAATCATATCTACAAAACAGACGATGCGTTGTGAGTGTCGATGGAGTGTCATCTGATTCATTCATTGCGTCTTCGGGAGTCCCACAAAGAAGCGTCTTGGGTCCACTTCTCTTTGTGCTGTTTATCAATGACATTTCCTGTTGCTTCTCTTTCGCTAACTATCTGTTACATGCAGATGACTTAAAAATTTTTGCCTTAATCAAAAACACACAAGATGTACTCAAACTTCAATGTGATTTTGATACTTTTCAAAATTGGTGCCTGAAATCGAAGCTTTTTCTGAACCTAGATAAATGCTCACAGATCTCTTTTGGTAGGGGACGCAACATCCTATCTTCTAGCTACAATATTTCTAATTGCGTCCTCAAATGATCAAAGATCTTGGGGTAATCTTTGACAACAGATTTTCTTTCAGTAATCACATCAACTACATATATCACTTCAAAATCATTTTCTGTACTCGGCTTTGTCCGTCGAAATTCTACAAATTTTTCCGACCCCTACACGCTAAAATTACTGTACACATGTTTTGTTCGGTCCATTTTGGAGTATGCAGTGTTTATTTGGAGACCATATTGCATATTGTCGATTAACAAGATCGAGCGTGTTCAAAAGATCTTTCTTAAATATGCTCCCCGCTCCTTAAAATTTGTTGACCCAATACCATCGTATACATCGCGTTTATTGCTTTTACATCTTAAATTACTGGAAAATCGAAGGTCCATTCTCTCCCTTTCATTTGTCTTCAATGTAATTAACGGAGGTATTGACTGTCCCTATTTGTTAGGGAAACTTAACTTCAATATTCCCCAGCGTTGTCTCAAATCCATTTCCCCATTTTATTACAAAAAGGAAAGTACTAATTTTGCTGAATATGCTCCCTTCAAGCGGGCTATGCGTGAGTTTAACTTGATTTCCGAGAAAGTTCTTCTTGATTTTTCTCACTCTAGGGTATCCTTCGTTAATACCCTCAATTCTGTTTTTTAGTTTAAGTTATCTACTCGTGTTATTGTAATTTTATTATTTTAGAATTCTAATATGCATCCAAGTTTTCATTAGTCTGTAAGAATTAATGTTCATAGACTTACTAAATAAATAAATAAATATATAAATGAGAAGGATGTTGAGACGAGTTGAAATCCGACTGAATGTTTGTCTGTCCGTCCGTCCGTGCAAGTTGTAACTTGGGTAAAAATTATGATATCGTATACTAATAAAACTTAGTATATGTTTATGTTTCTTAGCACAAAATTAATGAAAAAAAATTACAAAGATAAATTTAGACATAGAATTGTAATTTGCTTTTCCAAGCTTTACCTCTTTCTCTAATATTGTAGGTTTAATATACATATGTACAACAACCGGAATGTTTAGCGTAGGTACCTGCTGACGACGGCCTTACCCCACGATGCTCAAAAGTACAACGGATCAAATCAATGCGTTGATCAGCGCCCTGAAAATGCCAGGCATTTTCAGTACCAATTGGCAGTGTGGAATGGACACCCTAACCACCTTGGTAGGGTTCGAGGCCCATCTAAAACCTCTGACGTGCTATGGGTTCGGCACCCAGTTGCAATGCAACTCCACATCGAACTGACAAAATGTCAATTCTACCCGCATTTGGGTATAAACCACAACCACCACGGTACTCCCCGAGGGGCCAGTCCGCATGAGCAGGTTGGAGTTACCTCCAAGGGCTCCTGCTCCCCGTGGTACTAGGTCAGGACCGGTCAGACCTCGTAGCCGAAACTAACGATAACCCGGTCCACTGCTTACGTACCGGTACTGTTAAAAGCTACTAGAAGCACTATAAATCAAAAACTAAAAATTCCAGACTCTTTAAGTTTTACACCCCTGATCGTATGAGATCTTACTAAGAGCCGAGGTGAAAACTGCACGATGGGAGATCCGCCCGACTGGTCTCAACCAAATTTGGTACATGGTATTCTTCTTACATTCCCATCTTACGATACGAAAATGGGCGAAATCGGACTGAACCTCAGCGAACATTTTGACAGAGTTTAGGATATTCATCGTATGTACT
The DNA here is from genome assembly GCA_037783105.1 of Bactrocera zonata. Lineage (NCBI taxonomy): Eukaryota > Metazoa > Arthropoda > Insecta > Diptera > Tephritidae > Bactrocera > Bactrocera zonata. Next base: position 837,736 of record JBAWJQ010004266.1, read on the forward strand.
ATTGGTAAAACTACATAAAATGGAGTCAATACCACTCTCAACTCCCAACTACATATATATACTGTTTTTCGTTTTTCTAAGAAATCTTATACCGCATTTGTCGATCAGTGCATGAGTTATATAAAGTATATGTATTTTTAAAACTGCTCAGATTTCGATCCTCTGGTTGAGGTTTTACATCTTAAGGTATTTCCCTCACTGGAATAATTGCAAGTTCCAAGAGTATAAACTATCCGGTTGAACCCGAACTCAACCCTTCCTTAGCTGGACAAAAACACTGCTTTGGTGGGCAACCGAGCTTTGATTATTACAAGTTGCAAGCGTATAAAATGTCTGGTTACACTCAAACTTAGCGCCTCCTTACTTGTTTTTATATATTCTCAACAAACAGATCAGTATATTTAATCAAGGAGGATGGAGTCATGTATAGAAGCTCACGCAAGTGAGGAAAGTTCTCTGATCGCCATTCACTTGGGAACGGCCAGAAACGATTCTTGTACATAAGGCTCAAGCAGCTCACGACTTCCGGCCTTTGACTAAGTATCCTCTAGGTAGCCTAAAAACATCCGTTTGAAGGCGAGCTAAAGTGAGAAGGCGAAACATCCCCTGAATAGGGTTGGGCGCTGGGTTTGGGACCCGACACGTAAAAACCACCCCCAATGAAAATTAGCAATAAGACTCGGATGAAAGACTCTCCTTTTGATGACGACCATGGCAAACGAAATAAGGACTACGAATAGAGGGCATGCACCTGGAATGTCCGGTCCCTTAATTGAGAAGGTCACCGCCGTCCAAGAAATGCGATGGATGGGACAAGGACTGAGACAAAAAGGTCCTTGTGGCATTTACTACAGTGGGCATATAAAGGAGCGCAAGTTTAGTGTGGGATTCGTGGTGGGAGAGAAACTCCGTCGCCGAGTACTATCATTCACTCCGGTGAATGAACGTCTAGTCACAATCCGCATCAAAGCAATGTTCTTCAACATTTCGCTGATTTGCGCCCACCCCCCGACCGAAGAGAAGGACGATGTGACCAAGGATGCCTTCTATGAGCGCTTGGAGCGCGCCTATGAAAGCTGCCCCCACCACGATGTCAAAATCGTGCTTGGCGACTTTAACGCCAGGGTGGGCAAAGAATGTATCTTTGGCACTACGGTATCGACTGCGACGAGGACCGAAATATGGTTATCTGTAGTACTAGATTCCAGCACAAGAAAATACATCAAGCTACCTGGCTGTCTCCGGATCGAAAAGCCACCAACCAGACAGATCATGTTGTGATAGACGGAAGACACGTCTCCAGTGTTCTAGACGTGCGTACGCTACGAGGTCCTAAGATCGACTCGGACCACTATCTTGTTGCAGCAAAGATTCGTACCCGCCTCTGGGCGGCAAAAAGCCCACACCAACAAACACAAGGAAGGTTCGACGTCGAGAAGCTGCAATCGCAACAGACAGCCGAACGATTTCCTCTCGGCTTGCACCCCTGCTCTCTGAGAGCACTCGTCAACAACTCTGTATAAGGGAACTCTGGGACGGAATTTCAAGCTCCTTACGTACAGCTGCAACCGAAATCATTGGTTTTCGGAAAGTGCAAAAGAACAGCTGGTACGACGAGGAGTGCCGTATCGCAGCGGAGAGAAAACAGGCTGCCTACCTCGCAACGTTACGATCGACCACAACACGTGCGGGATGGGATAGATACCGGGAGTTGAAGAGGGAAGCGAGACGCATTTGCAGACAGAAAAAGAAAGAGGTCAAAATGCTTGAGTATGAAGAGCTTGATAACCTGGCCGACAGGGGTAATGCTCGAAAATTCTACGAAAAGATGCGGCCGCATACAAGAGGTTTCAAGACCGGAGCATACTCTTGTAGAACCCCCAAAGGTGATCTAGTCACGGATGCCTAGATCATACTTATAGTATGGAGGCAACACTTCTCCAGCCTGCTGAATGGCAGTAAAAGTACAACGCCAGGAAAAGGCGAACCCGATTCCCCAAACGATGACGATAGCAGACGTTCCAATGCCCGACCATAAAGAAGTTCAATAGCAATTACACGCCTGAAGAACAAAAAAGCGGCGGAGGCCAATGGATTGCCGGCCGAGCTATTCAAACACGGCGGCGAAGAAGTGATAAGGATCATGCATCAGCTTCTTTGTAAAATATGGTCGGACGAAAGCATGCCCAATGATTGGAATTTAAGTGTGCTATGCCCACTCCATAAAAAAGGAGACCCAACAATCTGCGCCAAATACCGTGGGATAAGCCTCCTCAGGTTCTATCGAGCGTATTGTGTGAAAGATTAAAGCCCACCGTCAACAAACTGATTGGACCTTATAAGTGTGGCTTTAGACCAGTAAAAGCAACAACCGGAAAAGACCCGTGAAAGGAGAATCGACATACACCACCTCTTCGTCGATTACAAAGCTGCTTTCGACAGCACGAAAATGAGCTGCTTATGCCGCGATGTCTGAATTTGGTATCCCCGCAAAACTAATACGGCTGTGTAAACTGACGTTGAGCAACACCAAAAGCTCCGTCAGGATCGGGAAGGACCTCTCCGAGCCGTTCGATACCTAACGAGATTTTAGACAAGGCGAGTCCCTCTTCAGACTGAACAAGGAAGCAAAACGAATGGGTCTGGCAGTGAACGAGGGCATGACGAAAAATCTCCTGTCAGCCTGGAAATTTAACGCAGGATAACTCTTGCCAACAGGTGCTACTTTGGACCGAGTAGGCAATTGAGAAGCAAAGTCCTCTCTCGACGAACAAAAACCAAACTTTATAAGTAACTCATAATTCCCGTCCTGCTATATGGTGCAGAGGCCTGGACGATGACAACAACTAATGAGTCCACGTTGAGAGTTTTCGAAAGAAAAGTTCTGCGAAAGATTTATGGTCCTCTGCGCGTTGGGCACGGCCAATATCGCATTCGAAGGAACGATGAGCTGTATGAGATATATGACGACATTGTCATAGTTCAGCGAATTAAAAGACAGCGGCTACGCTGGCTAGGTCATGTTGTCCGAATGGATGAAAACACTCCTACTCTGAAAGTATTCGACGCAGTACTCGCCGGGGGAAGCAGAGAAAGAGGAAGACCTCCACTCCGTTGGAAAGGACGCTATTGCAAACTCGGTTATAACCGCGTAAGCGACATCTCGCCAAGTAAGAAGATAAGAGCAACATTGACGCAATTTTTGGCATAATAATGTACCAGCAAACACATCTGTACGAATTTCTTTGAGATAACTCGGACTTTTAATGACATTCTCGGTAAAAAGTCAGCCTTAGGCACTAAGTTTCACATATGTGATATTTCTGAACATTTGAAATTTAATTTTTGTTGTAGTCCGTTTAAAATATATATCTATACGTGATTGGGGTATTTGTCTCACTTTAATAGCCTATACGACACGTGGACATCAGTTAAGGTTCATCCAATTATTCTTAAGTACAAACTGATAAGACATATTGGTCTAGTACATAAGAAAATATCAGCTGAATATAAGATATCTCTATTAGACGGAATATTAATCGATTGGCCACTTTGTGTCTTTCTATTCGATTCGAAAACAAACGAACTAGTAAATTCTTAATTTTTATCCGGAGTAAGGAGTAAGGAATTCTCATAAGCGGTAGGCGGCTAATGAAAATCAAAAAACAGAAAATTTCAGCATTTGAAATGAAGCTAATGTAGATATAGGCGTGGTCGAGGTTTAACAGTTCCTTTTTTTGAACCGCTTGTGATCTGTCACAATGATGATGAACATTTTATGAGCATTGGGTGATGACACCATCAGAAATGCCCATTTTACACAACATACAAGCTAAAACCAATTGTGTACGTGTTTGGGTGTTACAGACAACAGTCAGGTGGACAAAACTATTATACTCATGTGAAACATGCTATGATGGTATAAACTTTCAAATATATGTAAATGTCGTGATCTTACACCACTTTCGTAGATAAAGACATGTGTAATAATTACACTCATCACGAGTGACGAAAAAATCCCGAATTAATTATATCAAATCTAAAGAAAACTGAACTGACCCTAAGTAATCAATATTTTATAAAGACAACACGTGCCCGATAAACGTATGACTCCGCTTTTGCCAATGTATAAGGAAATGAATAAAATTTATCTAAAAAAGTTGAGCAAGTAGACGCAACTTCATAGTAATTTTCACTCGACAGGTTAACTTTTATTAGATATCAATCGTAATTGAATTAATTGAGCATATCAAGTAGCATTTACTAAATAGGTTTTGCGAATATTTATTGAAACTTGCCTGAATAACTTCTATTATTCCATAGATAATTTGCGCCATATTTTTTTGATTGCGACAAAGTTATATGTTTACACCTCTACAAAATTTTGCGGAAGAGTATAACAGTTTTCTTTATCTAACGATGGTTTGTATCATCTTCGGAAGATATGAAAGTAGTTATAGTTATGTAGTCAATAAGCTAAACAAAAGTTTTCTTAAACAAATCGACTTCTTATGCCGAAATATTAAGATTGAGAAAATCAGGTAAAATCTCAACCATTTTTTGCATTATATCTGTACTATGTAAAGCCTTATGGCCAATTCGCATAGAACTCTTGCTCCGCTTTGCATCACAACTTTGCTTTGACAGTAAAATTCGATGTATGCTTTTGTAGGAGAACGTTCAACGTGCCAACTCTCTTTTGTTTACACTTTCTCAAGCAAAAGTCGCCATATTTATTAACGAGGAGCACGGAAAACAAACCGTTCATTCCGGCAAACCCTTGGCTTTCTTTACTCCGTTGTCAAAGTATGAAATGTCAAATAAAGCGAGCAAAGTTTTTTGTTAATAGGCCATAAAAGTATTATAAAACCTTTTAGTACAGAAAAGTCTTTAAAATTTCGTTCGTTAATTAAAAAAGCGAAATCCATGTGATATTTTTTACCGCTGAAAATTCCGAAATTCGGCTGCACCCGAACTATAATCTTCCTTACATGCCATAGGCTTATGTTTATCAACATAGCCCGAAGCGCACACACATTTCATAACATTAACATTAGAGCATGACATTGGTAAAGGTTCCACAAATCATAAGCAAAGCGACTAAACATCGGTACGTCGCAATTGCTTTTGTCTTTATCGGTTTATCTGAAGATCTCACTTTCCGAAAAAAGGTGACAATGGAGCGTATATAAATCCGAGACTGACTCTGCTCATGGTCATAGCTAGTTCTGCAGTGTTTGTGAAATGAAGCTTTTTGTGATTTTGGCAATTTTCGCGGTAGCAGGTAACTTTTGACTTTAACTTCTGAACCATGTTTTTTCGCGAAATTCACTAAATTCCTTTTATTCAACTAGCATCGGCTGCTCCTGTTGATGGCGAGGATGGTTGGTATGTGCCACAAGCTGATGGTTCCCTCGTCTGGATGACTAGTAGCGAAGCTGAAAATATGTTGGCAGAACATGAGGAGAAGGAAAAAATTATGGGACGTTTAGATCTCTCTCCAGTCACCTACTACTTGTACACTCTGTCGAATCAAAATGATGGAGAACAAATTACCGCTGACAATGACTCCATTTCCAATTCGCACTTCGATGCCAGTCATCCAACTCGTGTTTTAATTCACGGCTGGACTCAAAGCTATAAGGCGGACATGAATGTTAACATTCGTGATGCTTGGCTATCGCATGGTGACTACAACATAATTGTTGTTGATTGGGCACGTGCACGTTCCATTGACTATGTCTCATCCGTCGCCGCTGTTCCTGGTGTGGGCAAGAAGGTTGCCAGCATGATTGATTACTTGGTGAGCAATCATGGTTTGAACTTGGATACTCTCGAAGTGATCGGTCACAGTTTGGGTGCTCAAATTTCCGGTTATGTTGGCAAGAATGTCGGCGCTGGTAAAATTCATGCTATTGTTGGTCTGGACCCTGCTCTCCCACTCTTCAGTTACAGCAAACCCAACAAACGTCTCAACTCGGAGGATGCCCACTATGTAGAAACAATTCAGACATGTGGTGGTAAATTGGGTTTCTTGAAACCAATTGGCAAGAGCTCTTTCTATCCCAATGGTGGCAAGGATCAACCAGGTTGTGGTACAGACTTGACTGGTGCTTGCAGTCACGCGCGCTCCACCGCCTACTACGCTGAAGCCGTGCGTCAAAATAACTTCCCCTCCATGCGTTGCAGTGACTACGAAGATGCCGTTAATAAGGAATGTGGTAGTCAGTACAGTGCCGTGAAAATGGGTGGCCTCTACAATTATGAATTCGTCAGTGGCGATTACTACGTTCCAGTGCACAGCACTGCTCCCTATGGTTATGGAAATTAAGTAGGTGTTCATATTGAAACACTATTTAACTAATAAAAATTTGCCGCATTTCTTGAGGAAATATCTCTGCATTTGATTTATTAAGTTTTTGTTTTTACTTTTTCTCAGTGAGTTTTCTACAGCCTTGTTTTACTGGCAGCAGCTAGTGAACAGGAATTGCGTGTAGTGTTTTTTGTATTCGAAGAAAAAATTGTGATTATAAATACTTGGTTATTCCTTATGAATGTACATTCGGTCAACGGTTGCTTTAAATTAATGTTTTCAAATACGCCGATTGACTTGCGTGATAATTGTTTGACCCTAGATTCATGCTGTCGTAACCTGTTGCTACAGAGTATAATACTTTCGTTCACCTAACGATTATTTGCTTCAACTAAACCTAATCGTGATAAATATAGAGTTTTACATACGCAACGTCGTCTGTCTGTCTGAACAAGCGATTGAGATATTTTTGATAAAACTTTGTACACGTATTCCTTATCAAAATGAAAGGTTGATATTGTGTAATCGAACCGTTGCACATAGAAGCTTTTGGTCTCAAAAACCGGACAAAATTATTTAAAGGGATTTTGTGAATGAAACTGAAAGATAATACATGATTAAATATAATAATGCAATATATTAAAATAAAACAAGTAAGGAAGCATTAAGTTCGGGTGCAACCGAACATTCCATATTAATTATATTTGAGAAGGGGATAGTGCCGAACAGATTTTATCTATTTTTGCTCATCCCACATACTACCCTGTTATGAATAACATATGTTCTGCAATTTTCATTGAGACGTGACCTAGAAGTTCTAAAATCTTTATATTAGGTATATGGGGCCTCAGGAAAGTATTGACCCGATTAAACCCATTTTTGACACAATGAAATACTATTGTCAGAAAGGATTCTGTGTGAACTTGAGAGGGTGAGAGTGAGATATGAAATCTCACACATTGAACGATATTTTCGGTCAAAAGTCAACTATTGGTATCGGGTTCACATATTCGGTGCCAAGGGCTGGAACAGTTTTGGTTGGATTTAGACAATTATTGGTCAAAAGGTAGCTTACTTTAAGGAAATTATTACCGCAAAATTTTATTCCGTTATATTAATTAATTATTTACTTGTGTACTGGAAAGTGAAAGAATCAAATGGAATTTTAAATTGTCTTAAATGGGAAGTAGGCGTGGTTTTAGTCCGATTTCGCTCATTTTCACAGGGTGACACAGGAAAATGAAAATAATGTTACCTTCCAAATTTTGTCGAAATGGGTCAGTCGGGTCCCAAAATATGAGATTTCACCAGAAAGTAAGCGGTGCCACGCCCATTGTTTAATTTTCACACCGGCTCCGATAGAGCCTTCTTATACTATCTATATACCACCCGTAAAAAATAATTTAACAGGATTTCAGTATTTAATTAAAAAAAATAAATAAAGCAGTACTCATTTTATGCAACTGACCAACTTTTTTCAACACACTTTTTTTAAAGGGGGGGAAAGACGGGGAAAATGTTTAAGCCTATAAGTTAAGTGGAAGCCCTGTAGTTTACTACGAAAAATAATTCAAAGCTCGACCTCGCCCGACACTATAACAAAAACACTAATTTCTAAAAAATTTAAAAAAACAAATTGTGTTTTTAATGATTCATTGTTTTCTCGAAAAAAAAAAACATAATAATACATAAATAAATAATTAATAATAATTAAATTAATTTTTATATCACTAATATTAAAAACATAGCATGTTGTCCTGAATCCATAAAAAATGTTTTCAAGAATTCCGTTCACGCAATAAAAAAAACCACTTGCAATTTCGAGAACAATGGAGAGTAAGCACGTGCGTTCTGAACGAAGTCTAGGTTCCGACTACAAGTACTTGTGTGGCAATATAGCGGCCTGAAGATCATTCATTTAATCGGTCCATTGTCGATCGGTTATTTAGGTACCAAAAAATATCAATTTTGAGTATCATCGCTGATGTTTGTAATTTTCAATTTTGTCCGGTTTTTGAGGGTAAAAGCTCCTATGTGTGTTGCCACGCCCAAACAAAAAATTGAGACACAAAGTTGTACATATTTTGGTACAGTGGATCGCGGTAAGGATGAAAACTGCATGAAAACTATTTCGGTGAATTTTTTTAAGAGAGAGTACGCTCTTGAATATTTTGAACTTCCTTGAACGTAATAATGTATGTTTTTAGCTATATCTTAAGATTTTCTTTTTTTTACGAAAATGTTGAAAAATAACGGAGTTATGGGCTGTCTTCAGAGGTGACCAATTTCGATTTTTTAGGTGGTTGTTAATGGTCGTTTTTTAATGCCACATTGATCATTTTCAACCAATCAAAAAGTTTGCAGGTCATTGTATAGTAAATGTATTCTACAACAATCAGTTTTAATTTGAAGTCGATCGGTTAATTTCTCGTTGAATTATGATGTCAATTTTGAAAAATGTCGTTTCGAGAAAAAAGCGTTTAAAGCTTCACTCATATATGTTCGCTCTTTAGAACGCTGCCATCCAAAAACTATTCAAGATACGACCTTGCCGATCTCACGAGACATGTTTGGAAATATAGGCTATCGGAAAAGTAAATAATAAAATTTTTTTTGAAAGTGTCACGAGGTCAAGTGTCAAGTTGTTATACCAACCCCTTAAACCTATGCGTGACCGATGAGTCGTTGAGGAACACAACAAAAAACCTTTCCAATTGAGGATAAGAATGATATAAAACAGGGGGACTAAGTAAAAACAAACAGGAAAAAGCATCGAACTCAACACAAACATCAACATTCATAACAAGAGATAACGGGGTTTTTAATAGAGGTGCTTCAAAAGTAGTTCCCGCTCTTTTGACATTTCTTTTCAGTAAGGCCTTTTATCACGGAAAGATATGCGCTCCATCAACGATAAAAGGAATAAAGAATTTCATTGATATTCCAAACCAGAAAAGAAAAAAGATTTCCAGAAACTGCAACCGAAAGAACAGAACGAAAGTAATAACATATTCGTATAGAAAATAGACGACAAATCGTTCAAATTATTATTTTTTATACATAATAATAATAATAATAATAATAATAATATAATTAAATAAACTATTCATAGTTCAAAATTTTAAAACATTTCATGCACTAGATTTCTACAGTGTGCAACACAAAAGAAATCAGGACGGATTAAAGTTTTTGCAGCTATACTGACTCCTAAGATAAAGATCCCGCCATAATTTAAATAACAGGCTGGTTATATAATATATAAGGCAATACTCAGACCGACCTAATGGTATGAAATGCAAGTCTAGAGCAGCTCTGATTTTCAGAATAAAATTTTACTAATGAAACACACCTCGTTCAAAGAATTACGGAGAGTTCATGTTGTCGCCTTTAAAATATTGTGCACTTATGTCAGCGTGTCTTTCAATCGTCGAAACACTTCTCTAACTCGATTTTTGGGTTGACCCTTAGCCCCTTCAGCGATTTTCAACCATCATGTAAAAACGCGGCAAAGGACCGTCTATCAAAAATCTTTCGAATGTGAATGCTAGCACATCGTTATGGTATTGATTTTGTCGAAAATCGCCAAGCTCATAAAAACACCCCTAACCTTAAGGCTACTACAGACAAAGTAAGCAATAAATAGCGCTGACAATTTTTGAAAGTTATACTCTCCAAACGCAAAATATTTAATTATTCTCAACATTTATTTTATCGCCTTCAAAGTCATCCCCACCAGATGTAATACACTTATGCCAACGATTTTTTAAGTACTCAAAACACTTTTTGGGATGGCTTTCAGCTCCTTCAGCGAATTGTGTTTATATATTTGATCGATTGAAAACGAGTTTCACGAAGAGACAATTTAAGTTTGCGGTACAATAAAAAATCTCTCTTCCGTTTTTAGCTTTAAATTCGGTCACAATCGTACTCCATTTAAAAGTCAGCTTCATCGGGGGCAACAAACACCGTGTTTCATACCCAAAATATCCACCAAAATTATTCGAACGGACTCGCGAGAGATGTCGAGTTCTATTGCCATCTCTCTAACATTTGCCTGAAGAGAAGTGGTGGTTCACTGTTTGCAGAAACTGATGTCAAATACCGAGAAACCGTTTTGGGATTGTGAAGGTTAATGACCGGGATTGAGCTAGAGGATATGTATTGGTCTAAGAAATTGCATAAGTTTACATGTCCTCAAAGAGTATATTTCATTTTCTAATAGGTTATTAAAACATTAAAAATCGAAAACATTCGCTGGATTACAACAAACAAAGTCATAGGTTGATTGTGGGTTCTTTTTCAAAATTAAAACAAAAGAAGCGGACGCTAAGCAATTCTTACGGCCGAAAGTCATGAACCGATCAGGCCGATTTTTCGTTCTCCTCTTTGCTTTGCTGTGCATTATCGTGATGTTTTATGATATATTAAATACTGCGCATCTGCCTTATCACATGCTAAATTAACTTTTATTAAAACTGTTTGCCTCCATTTAAAACTGCTTATCGCCAAACTTTTTAATGCACATGACTAATCGCGATAAATTGAAGACACGTTTTTACTAAATGAAAACGTAATATTAAATAATTGAATGATATACCATGTTCAGACCGACACTTAATCACATGATTTCGGCTGTTGAGTGGATTATCACACTAATCATATAAATTTATCAAGATTTCGCCATAGAAAAATAACAGTTTCAAATCGCTTCATTGAAATGATTTGAAACTGATCCACGCTAAAACTCTCTGTGCGACTCTGATTTTGCGCCATCTTCTTGTCAGCATTGGAAATCTATTACATTATCACATGATTTTGATTCTGATTTCGACACTAAAAAGGGAAAAAAATGCAAACAAACATACCTGTAAATCGACTTGACAAATGAAAAAATGCATCCATTATTTCTATTATATGGAAAATATTTAAGCAAAGACGGCTTTTATTTCAAATTGCTATATGATAATTTTTTCTTTTGATAAATATTAAGCGATGTGAATTCTTGAGTGACAATAACAGCTGTTTTTTGATCTTTCTATCGGCAGTGAGAACGGGCTAATTAATGAATGTAATTAAATGTAATCTAACCCCTTTAAATATCCGGTCTGAACATGGTTTAGATATAAAACTAACTAATCTCAATATATGAATTTTTTAAAACATATGAAATGTTGATCACAGCCGTAGAGCATCTTTGTTAGTTCGGCTGCTCCTTCCGATGACGAAAACAACGAGAATGGTTGATATGTGCTTCAAAGCTGGCTGAGCATGAGAAGAATAAAGCAATTCTAGGTTGTTTAAATCTTTGTCCAGTTGCATAGTGCTTTTAACTCTGCCGAATGATTGAGAACAAATCACAGCTGACAAGAATTCCATTTCTAATTCGATGCCAGTCATCATAAATATTTAAAATATCAACCTAAAATTCAAGGCACAAAATTTCTTTACTGACTCTCACATAATAATGATATGTGTAAATTTTTTGAGGGTATAATCTGATAATATTTTATACTCGTATATCATCTTAACTGTATTATGCTCATAAGTCCATAGTGAAGAGACTTCGTTTTAAGTTTTATTTATCCATTCCCTATTCTTGAATTGAAAATTGGTTGTTTCTTCGCTCTCTCGACAACGGCTGAACGAAGGAGCGGAAGCATATGTATGAAGTTACGCAAAGGACTTTCCGGTATAGCTCGATAAACAGTGAGTCGGCGGTTGAAATAGATCACATACGCTCGCGCTGAACTTTCAGCATTCACAAAGACGGATCAAAAATCCGTTCCCACGACAGTCGGGTCTACGTAACCGGAGCGGACCCGGATTTTTATCCGGCCAAGGACTGTCGACTCGGCAGAGTTCTGCCGCTACAACAACAACAATAACGGATCAAAAATAGCTACTGCAGTTAACGCGTTGATCTATAATCAGAGCTGGATTTAAGGCAACGCTTCGCGCTTACGGAATACTGGGGGTCTTTGCTGTTAAGAACTGAGAGAGTCAAAAATCAAGAGACAACATACATTGCGAAAGAAAGGAAATTGTAATTAACATTCCCGGGTAAATGAAATTTCAAAAAAATTATTTTGGTAAGTTGGCCTGAACTGCAGAAGGACAATTCATGGATTTTACATGATAATAATGCACCATCGCATCGAACCACGATTGCGACCGAATTAAAAACCAAAAATGCAATGAACACCATCGATCAACTATCGTATTCACCAGATTTGGCTCCGTGTGATTTTTTCTTGTTCTCCAAACTGAAATTGCCGGCCCGTGGAACCTGTTTTCAATCAATCGAAGAGATAGAACAAAATTCGCTGAAGGTTCTGCAGGCCATCCCAAAAAGAGCTTGTGAATACTGGCATAAGTGTATTACATCTGGTGGAGATAACTTTGAAGGCGACAACGTAAATATTGATTAATAATTAAATATTTTACGTATAGTAGAAGGTCAATATATACGTTGATGGCCAAACTGGAACTAAGGCAATGATCTTACATCGACTTCCAGGCCACAAAAGCTTTCTGGGAAACAAAATAACTGATGATAAGATCAATGTGTGAGAATCCCGATGAAAAACACGCATGCTTTTGACTCACTTGGCATCGAAAGGACTGAAGGACGGTTGTTGGTCAAATGACTAGTCATAGCCTACTGATATCATATGCTAGCCAGATGGGCGGTAGTAACAACGCTACATGCAGAAAATACAAAGAAATTGGAATGAAAGATATTTTGTATCACCACCTCCACTTCCACCCAGCTTTATTTAGAAGTAGTCTTGGATATTTAAGAGCTTAGCAGTTCAAGATAGATAGAGTATCAAAATTAATTTCAAAGTATCCATTAAATTTCACAAAGCGTTGACGTCCTGTATGACATATAGTATACTTCCGCTCGAATTACACTGAATCTCCATATGACAATATTTAGAACCAGCAGATTTGTGTATGACTTGTCAGCCAGTAAATATACAACTACAACAATTTACATGTACATTATTTAATGTAGCAATATTCCATATTGTTGCTGCCTAACTGGGCATGGAAGACTCACAGAATTTCTGCTCCTTTATTTGGCTACTCCAATTTAACTTATTTAAATGTGTGATTAAATATCAATTAAATATACAGTTATTTACGTACATGCTTGAAAATATATTGAACGAGCTGAAATAAGCACTAATTAACAGAAGAATTTCAATGTTCTGTTTTGCATTAAACATTACCTTAGCTTAGAAGAATAAAGATAGAGAAAATATTTAAATCTTCACGAGAAACTTAAATACCTAAAATAGCAAAAGTCAACTTATTTCACTTCATAAATTTATGTATATTTTATTACAAATGAAGCGATAGGCAGAATAACTAGCTGCTTAAGTGATTTTTCGTGGTGGCAATCAGATTTAATTGGCAAACAAATCGGGTTATATTTGGTTTAATCACTGCAATTATTACTTATTTCTTACTAAAACCATTTGTCTGTGGAAAAGTGACTTATGGGCAATTTATAAACAGTTGATCTTAAAACTATTTGTGGTGTGACTCATAAACAATCTTTACTATATACTAAAGATTACATTTTTTTATTTAATTCAGCAATTTAACACACGACTTTATACAATTATACTGTATACTGCCTACTATACGTAAAGCCGATAAGGTGAAGTCTTGAATAACACTTGATAAAATACAATTCAAATCTGAATTACTCAGCAAATTGCGATAATCCAACTCGCACTCAAACATTCAAATCTCAACTGCTACGGAATTAAATAGTGGAAAGTGCGATTAGCAAAAGTCAAGATGCTGCAAGTGTAAAAGCGTGAAGGCGAAAAGGAAAATAGAAAGCAGGAAAACCCTCAATGAAATCCAAAGGCATACCAAACAACAATTTAACTTTTATCCAATGCTGTTAAGAGCAAAGTATGAAAAGCACGGAGATTACATTACATCCAATTAAAAATTATTCACAGACAACTGACGCTAAAGCGATTATGTGTGTATAATGCGAGTGTCTGCTGCAGAAAAAAGGGTACAATTTATGCTTAACGCTCGGCGCACGTGTGCAGCCAACAGCAGCAACACACACACACACACATACAACGTCGCGCCAAAAAGGCAGAAAACAGCAGCAATGTAGCTTATTTGAAGTGGCAGCTTGCTAAAGCGCCTGAAAGCACGCAACTTACGTTAGCTGGACAAAGTTTGTATATACTTTCATACATAAAATCGTATAAGCGCACATTAAAGGTAGAAAAAATGAAGCCTGTGAGCCATAAAAACATGGCAGTTCCATTTAATGTTGACGGACAATAGACAGGGGATAAAAAGCCTACAATAAATGTGTAATAATAAAAATGTGTACAATAGAGCAAAAAAAATTAACATATGGTCAAAATTAAGTCCGTCTCACGAATCTTTAAATGCGGTACAAATGAGAGTTAGAGGGAACCTATGAACAACAGACGGGCGATATATATAAATACGTATAAATAAGTATATAAATACTGTATATGTATGCTAAGTCTGTGTACTTAAGTATATTATGTGTATATGAATTGAGTGTTTTAACAGCCAGCGCAGGCATTGAAAATCCACTGACTATGGACTGGTCTTATCGCCCTCCCAGTAGGTAAGCACACAGATGCATACATATATAAATGTATTTAGACAGGGAAACATACTTGTACTCATACTTGCAGCCACATGTGTACTTATGAACTTGGCTAGCACGCAGTAGTAGTAATACATGAGGCATTCGTAGTCATCAACAAAAGGTCATGACACTTCGGAAGCCACTTTAACTTCATAAGGCCAAAAAATATAATAAAATATATGTTTTTGTTTGTGTCTGAATGTGCGCATTTATTAATTGTAACGATGCTTAACAGAAATGCAGACAACAGTTTATTGCTTAGCGTTTGGTGGCAATAAAAATTGCCATACGATATTAGAGGAACTCGATTTGATCATTCAATGTGTATGGCATTTACATATTTGCTGCAGTGGTCCGATATCTGTTGTTAGGTGTCACAATTAATCTCATCAATAAGATACAATGCTGATATTTAGTGCAAGTTGCATTTTGGTTATAAACTTTTTAAAATTGAGCGTAGTTCCGCCTTTTAGTAAGATTAATGTACTTATCTCTTAAATCTTTCAAACTATGTATAATAATCAACTTCGCTCAGGTCGAATATCAATTAGTGAATTCGAATTATAACTCCGCTCACTCTCCTTGTAACGGTTTTGTGGAAAAATTTAAATGTTTGTGCAATCAGCCCGGACCTCTCTGCTTCCAATACATCCTATATAGTGATTTTCTGACTTTCCAACTCTTTTGAAATGTGATATTTTAGTATAATTAAGTGGACAAGCTTTCTTAAAAATTATGTAACATACTATAAATTAAATATATTTCTAATCTAACTACGAGGTGTGACAATTAAGTAATGAGACTGATTTTATTGCCGCGCTTGTGGTAAACCGATGTCCTTGAAATTACCTTTCTCTTTTTCCGGCGTCACTCCCCTCTCCATTGATATACTCGTATGTACTATCGCTCTAGCTTGTTTAGTTCGTCTGCTGCGTCGAGTTGAGTAGACGTGCGTTTGTACTGCTCGTCACGAAAATGGAAAAACGGAATCAAGAGCAATGCGTCGCAATAAAATTTTGCGCCAGATTGGAACAAGTGGAAAACGATCCCACGCTGTCCAGTGGGGAGAAAACAGAGCTAACGCGCAATTCCTACTCTTGCGTCCTCGCCGCACAACGTGGCAACTTGAACAACCCTTGTGTAGGATGCGGTTGCCAACCCGTGTGGAGCCTGGGGCCACGGCTAAAATAGAGGAAGCTTCAGCTGAGCCACCACGAGATAGTATTCGGTTTAAGGCTGTGGTAAAAGTTAGTTGCACAGTTCACCAGAAATGTGACTGAAAGCGAGCGTCGGTCTAGAAACATGCGACTCGCTGCATAAATGTGCAGAAAACTTTATGCCACTCGCGAGGTTGCATACTGGGTTAGGAATCCGTCCAAAGTAAAAGAAACAACTGTCCGTTGTTATTAATAACAGTAAATATAACACTCAGGCTTTGTTTTGTTATTTTCTACAGTCAGGCCGTGGCGGTGAATCTCTGAACGCATACTATTTGTAAAACGAAAAAATATTTTCCTAATTAAGGAAAAACTCCACATCGCAAAGTCTTCAAATGAAAATACAATTGCTTACAATTACTTACAACATTCATTTTTTCTCTTAGTGTGTACATGTATAAAGAAGAACTATAGTTTTCACACAGTCTACTACACAAGCGAACTAAATTTCATGCAAATAAAGTTTAATTTTCACATATTCCCCCCAAAGAAACGGAAAAATAAAATAAAGCTTTTGCTTTTCATCCGAACTTTGTTGTCGAATGCAGAAATGTGTGTATATCATGAAGTCTACAAAAACACTCGTCAATTTTTCACAAGTTGAAAATTCACCGAATCAGTGAAAATTAAAATTTAATTATTTTAAGCTGATTGGAAAACTTTTTTCAAAAGTTGGCTTACATTTTTTATTGATGTATGCTTCAAATAATCGGTTAAAAGCAACGGCAAAAAACACGTGTACACACATTAATTTTTAATCGAATATCGGCAGGGAGATGACTTTAACAGAGCAGCAGACACGAGTTAGCTTTGATTCAAGTGTCGTAAACGAATAACTTCGCACAATCTGCCCCTTTAATTGTATCGATATGATACAGTACTATTTTTACGTTCGATAGCAATAAGTAGCTGAATATTTTTAATTAATTAGTCAAGTGGGCGATTGGCTTGCGGCAGATTGACTGATAAGACAAACGCTCTAAGGAGAACACGTTTACCACATTATGACGACTGCTGTACAGCTTAAGTGCTTCTAAATATACCATAATTGGTCGGCCTTCTGCTATTTTTGAGGTGTGTCTCTCCACGTTGTTTAACAAAATGGAGAGTTAAATAAGTTTTAAAATAACTAGGAACAGACTTTGTGGGAAATTTTTCAAGACAAATGTAAACTCGAATATATTATTGAATTTATCAACTGATTCTAGTTAATTTGGGTGCGCTGAATTCAAATTTGTAATCAGTTTGTCTCTATCAGTTGTAGTTCTCATGATATAGATGTCATAGATTTTTTAATACATACCATCTATAAAAATTCTATAAAGCCTTACTTAAAAAAATATCTTGAAATGTATTAATGATAGTGATTTTGAGCTTGGACCTAACAAGCATACAGAAAATAAAATTTCCCACAATTTTTCATATATAAATTGTTGTTTTTTCTACACTGCCCACGAATATATGATCTATATTAAATAACGATTAATTTTCAACACTGGAATAAATTAACTTTACATTTTTTACGCTGTCAAAAAATGTGATTGAATTTCACTCAGCCCTGTAAGCTCTTTTGTAATGCAATGATCAAAAATTGCTAACATTTCACAAAAAATCAGTAAGGAAGAATGAACTACGTTCCTTCCCAACCGAATTTTAGGTAGGCTCGCAATATGCATGAATTAAAAGCCGGAAAATTTCGAGATTTCTCGGAAATGATTTTGTTAAGAAGCCTTAAACCAACTCTCTTTTAATTCCCCTGAACGACTCATCAATCCGATCGTTTTGATATGCACGAGTATAATAAAACCAAATGGTCAGCCGTTAGTTGACCAAAGCCATTATACTCAGTGTGCAGCATGTTGCAAGAGTATTGAAAAAGTTATAATAAATTAATAAATAAACAAAAAACTAACAACAGGAAGTTTCAATGTTTACTGAGGCAAATATTTGATATGAAAGTGTATGATGGCGGTGAAATTTGGCGTTTTCCGCAGCGGCAATTAATAACTGTGGCGTTTAAATTGAAATATAACGGACTCACAAATATACAGCAACAAGCGCTGGCATGTGCGCACAGTTATTGTTTTTGTTGTAAAGCAAGAAAATATTTGTCAAACAAATTGTCGAAAATGAATGCATAAATTTCGGTAAACGCCAGCAGATGAATGGATTAAGCGTGACGATACGAAAAAAATCGAGAAAAAATTTTACGTTCGTGAAAAAAATCGAGGGAAACTCACATGTGCGCATGCATATGAGCGTTTAATTGTAAACAGGTCGAAAAAGTTGCATGAATTACGGTGCAGCCAGTTTTTTCACATGAAATATGAAAACTTTTTGCACAAATAACCTGTAAGTTGGTTCGTCAGCAAAAAGAGCTTAAGTCAAATTTGAATATTCAACTTCAAATTATTTTTTTCTTGTATTTTAGTGGATGTCACCGTATCAATTGATTGTATGTATATATATTTAAAACATAATTAATATTAAATTTTTTTTTCTTCTACAACAAGCACATCGTAAATTTATTGCAAAAATGTGTTGAAGTGGTAACTCAACTTTGGTAGTTATGTCCGAACATGCGCCATGCCAGTTTTTCCAGCAATTATTCACGCTGCTGCTGTAGTTACAATAAAATTGTATTTTTTTTTGGAATATTTTTTCGATCAAAAAAATCATTTTTTACCCAATAGTCTATGTACTAAAATTTTGCAATTTTTTTCGCACATGTAGCAGTTATTAAAAATGCGCCAATACTCTGTATATGCTACAGGCATATGTAAGCACTTGACTGTCTACAAATTAAACGTTGCAGGGATTTGCATGAAAATATGAAAGCATAACGTGATGCTGGGGCACTATTCAGCCTTCAAAGAAAAATGGAAAGTGCAACGGTATTTCATCTTTTCATTAACTTTTGCAAATCTTCCAAACAAAAGCCGTCAATGAATAGCGGAAAATACCTTCCACATCAAAACCGTTGCCAATGCTGGCAACAAAAAGTCTATTATTTTTCATATTTGCCAACAGAAATTCTCAGCGTGTTTGCTTTGTACACTTCTGGCACTAACGAGTTTTTTGCATCTAACTTCTAAACTTTAATCGACTTACCAATGATAATGTGCCAAACTGATTATTTCCCCCGAACATTAATTGAAACCATATTTTACACTTACAATATTTACAAAAAATTTCAATATCAATAAATGGCGCAGAAACGTAATTGTTGATGACTTTGACAGCGATCTCTAGACCTCTAATTAATAGTCGAAAAAGTCAGACTTCAATGTTGAATTCGATGAATCGCTGAATGTCGAGGTGGCGCGTGCATAACGCTAGTAGGTACGCTGTCGTGTCAAATGAAATGCATTTTTTGTGGGATCCATTCTTTTTGTTGATTTGATGTGTTATTTATCATACTTAGAAACAATAATGCCACCAAATACCCAAATATCTGTACAGTATACCAATGGATGTGAATACAAGGAGCGTTCCAAAGTAAACAGGACTTTTTAAATTATATGTAGGTGGTAGATCTGATGCGTTAGAATCTGCTATCTTTAGCAATTGTCCAGTGAGAATTTCATGACATTTCATTGATTGGAAGTGAAGTTATTGCGTTTTAAGTGTCAGTATGTTTGTGTTATCGGTGCGAAAATGAGCTTCGAACAAAGAGCCAGCATTAAATTTTGTTTTAAAATTGGTAAAACATTTACCGAAACGTTTCAATTGATGAAACAAGTTTATCGCGATGATTGTCTATCCCGTAGCAGAGTGCGCGAGTGGTTTCAACGTTTTCAAAGTGGTCGGGAGGATACAAATGACGATAAACATGTGGGCCAATCAAAATCCGTGATCACCGGAAATTCCATCGAAACTGTGCGTAAATTCATCAAAAATCAGCCGATCAGAATTCATGGAAATCAAATTGAACATCTCCAATCCATTTATCGCATTTTGACCGAACATTTGGGCTTACGAAAGGTGTGTGCACTGTTTGTTCCGCACAAATTGACTGACGACCAAAAATTGCTCAGAATCCAACATTCGAAGGAGGATTATTTGACCAAAAATCACATTTTAACCATTAACTTTTCCCCGTTTTCACGCGTTATACACACGTAGAAACCATTCAAAAGGCTTTCACCGGCATACTGATGGCCATACCAGCCAACGAGCTAAAACGCTCGTTCGACATGCCTTTGGACCGTGCAAAAAGCTGATTGAAGCAGAAGGAGACTATTTTGAAAAAAATATAATGATTTTGCCGAGAAAACCATTTGTTCCATTGCTTTTAAAGGCCTGTTTACTTTGGAACGCTCCTTGATAAGATGTCAAAACATCTACAGCAAAGTTGTTTCCCCAAAATGAACTCAGGTTTTTTTTAAAGATAAAGTTAAAAATTGTAAAAAAAAATTCAGAGTGTTGACCTTGGAAAAATATTGTCGAATTTCGAAGCTTTGTAAAGCAATTCATCAAAGATACAGGTTTTGTAAAGGTTGTGTCTGTTCTGGAAAATGAAGATTGAAAAGTTTAGTGTTGATTGTGGAAATATGATAGCAAATTCCAGCCAGTTCTTACAAAAGGGTTGTCGGCTGGAGAACTATAAAAGTAAAGTTCATCAAATACCAAATATAACATATGTTTTCTACATCTTCCTTTCTTTTTATTTCGATCGAAATAAATCCAAAGTCGATCTTATTCCCGCTTTTCCAATAGGGATAATATGATTTCTAATTGTCGGCCATTTTTAATGTGTCATGATCTGTTATTTTTTTTTTTTTTTTTTTTTTTTGTTATATTCAGTTATAACGGGTGATTTTTTTGAGGTTAGGATTTTCATGCAGTAGTATTTGACAGATCACGTGGGATGTCAGACATGGTGTCAAAGAGAAAGATGCTCAGTATGCTTTGACATTTCATCATGAATAGACTTACTAACGAGCAACGCTTGCAAATCATTGAATTTTATTACCAAAATCAGTGTTCGGTTCGAAATGTGTTTCGCGTCCGTGTCCGATGAGCGATGAGGCTCATTTCTGGTTGAATGGCTACGTAAATAAGCAAAATTGCCGCATTTGGGGTGAAGAGCAACCAGAAGCCGTTCAAGAACTGCCCATGCATCCCGAAAAATGCACTGTTTGGTGTGGTTTGTACGCTGGTGGAATCATTGGACCGTATTTTTTCAAAGATGCTGTTGGACGCAACGTTACGGTGAATGGCGATCGCTATCGTTCGATGCTAACAAACTTTTTGTTGCCAAAAATGGAAGAACTGAACTTGGTTGACATGTGGTTTCAACAAGATGGCGCTACATGCCACACAGCTCGCGATTCTATGGCCATTTTGAGGGAAAACTTCGGACAACAATTCATCTCAAGAAATGGACCCGTAAGTTGGCCACCAAGATCATGCGATTTAACGCCTTTAGACTATTTTTTGTGGGGCTACGTCAAGTCTAAAGTCTACAGAAATAAGCCAGCAACTATTCCAGCTTTGGAAGACAACATTTCCGAAGAAATTCGGGCTATTCCGGCCGAAATGCTCGAAAAAGTTGCCCAAAATTGGACTTTCCGAATGGACCACCTAAGACGCAGCCGCGGTCAACATTTAAATGAAATTATCTTCAAAAAGTAAATGTCATGAACCAATCTAACGTTTCAAATAAAGAACCGATGAGATTTTGCAAATTTTATGCGTTTTTTTTTTTTTAAAAGTTATCAAGCTCTTAAAAAATCACCCTTTATTTACAACTTCGTTGTGGAGAGCTATACGCAAGAACGAAGTATACAAATTATTCAATTTTGTTATCAAAATAATCGTTCTTCAATCGCAACTTTTCGTGCGCTTTTGCCATTTTATGATGGTAACAATCGTACACCTGTAATCGCTATTCGTCGAAGTTTAGAAAATTTTGAGTTTATAATTTCTTTACATAATGTTCAAGTCGCAATAAGACAAAAAACCGCCCGAAGTAATGAAAATATTGCTGCTATTCAGGCAAGCACTATTCAATTTGCTGATTCTAAGACGTGCTCAAGATTTGGAACTGCCTCTAACCACTTCCTTGCGTATTTTGAGAAAAGATTTGAGCTTTCATCCATATAAAAAGTTCTCACTCAAGAACTGTAGCCATTGGACCACCGTAAACGTCGTAAGTTCGCTGATGTTACCTTGGAACAACTTGAAAACGATAACGATGTTTTTAAGAAAATAATGTTTTCCGATGAGGCTCGCAATCGCCTGAGTGATGCGGTAAATAAACAAAATTGTCGATTCTGGAGCGAAGAAAATCCACAAATTATTCATAAACATTTCATTTCGTCTGGTGGAATCGTCGATCCGTACTTCTTTCGAAATGAAGCTGGTGGCACCGTTACTGTCAATGGGAAGCCATATATATCGATGATAACCCCCTTTTTATGGCCGCAATTGAAAGAAGATGATCTTGACAACATCAACGAAACTACGTGTCGCGCAGTACATACTACAACCGAATGTTTGCGAGAAACGTTTGGAGATTCGATTATTTCAAGAAACTGTGACATTGAATGGTCTCTAAAAAGTTGTCATTTAACAGCATTTGACTACTTCAAGTTGGGTTATTAGAAGTCATTGGTCTTTAGCAATAAATCAAACAATACTGAACGTACTATTCAAGACCTACAATTTGATTTAGTGGAAAATATTACTCGAAAATTGGGTTTATCGAATTCGTACCGGCAAAAGAAGTGGTGACGATCATTTATATACTATTATTTCCAGTGCTAAATGTATCGACACTAAATAAAAAATGGATTTAAAACAAAATTGTGTTAGTGTACCTTAGAAATTAGTTTGGTTTAATCGACCAGGAGTTCCATCAACCTTTACACCTAAAGCTGGTACTGTTCATGAGTGAATTACATCTGCAGATGTTACTAAAATTCGAATTTGTGAATTTGTGGGTAGAACTACACGATTATCAACACCTAGTAGTCGGAATCCGTCTATTTCTACGTATAAAGTAGAACCATAAACTGAATCTGCAATAGTAAATGGTGCTTCAATATATTCGTATGCTTGTAGAATAGTAAAATAAACTCCTTGAAGAAATGCTTGCACTGCACTCACATAAAATTAGAACATTAGGACGTGTATGAAAGTTTTCCCCCCATTTTTTGTATAAAACATAACATTGATTTTGATTAATATTACTTCTATATTCTAATAACATAACTTACAAATGAGTAATAACAAAAATAGCTAATCAAATTTCAATTTCATATTTTAATTAATTTATGTATAATGTAACCAAAAATTTCGTATACATATCTGCAAATGATATCCTATTCATCACAACACAACCCCAGACAGATATAATTCAAACTAATTGGCTTGACATAAATCGTGAATTACGTAACTATTCAAGAATATTTCTGAATTTCACTTTAGTACAAAAACTTTTGAGCTCCATGGACAATTATCCATCACAATTTTCGACAAATATATGAACGCAAAACGTCAAAGTCACACCAAAATCCAGTGTAGCTATGTGTAGATAATTGTACAAAACTTTAAGTGAAACTCAATGACATGCTTTGTTTGCCAAACGAGGTCATCGCCATTACACATCCTGTACGCCCATTCACCAACTCTTTCATACGTCGGTTATCCAGTACCATGAATTCCCAATTGCAAAACAACTTTTATTGCACGCAGAACGTGCGGGTGGCATCGACACACGCTTTTGGTGTTGACACTGAACGCTCAATGAGTGGACTTTGTGGAGTTTATTGTGTGATTGTACACGTGCTATATAGAAGAATTGAAGCACTTCAAATATTTTCAGATGTATGCTTGAAAATCTATCAAACATATTTTTTTTTTTTCTGCAAACACTCGAACTATGAGTGGCTTTATTTATTACAACTGTAAAAATGGATTCACTCGTGTTGGCATTGCTGAAATTACATGGTTGCAATATATTGAACAGTTTCGATTTCTGCTGAAATGCTTTCAAGTGAGAACAACTTGTTTTCGTGACGTCATTCACATAGGCATTTGTTTACGCAAAATACCTTATTGTAAACAAGTATTATAAAATATATACCAAAAGACTTAATTCATGCATGACTCCAGCTCTACAGGGTATATATATGTATGTATGGTAAATGATCGTTGTGTCTGTATGATATATATGCGAACTTACAGTATCCAGTATTAGTATCTCAGTTTTTGAGATATCGTTCTTTAGTTTTGCACAGGTCCTTTTCTCACCTAAACCTAACAAACTAACTAATTGAACGATCGGAATCAAGTGCATGTATGGAAAATTTTTTCATTTGCCGAGTTGTCTTAAAGAAATTTTACAGAGATTGTTATACAAAGCATCGCCACAATGTCCCAAGAAACTGTTCAGATTGGGTTACTATAAGCTGATAACTATCATACAACTATCTTAATAAACTCAACCCCTTTTTTGAACAACTCTTTTATTTGCCAAGGTATCTTCATGAAATTTGGCACAGATAATTGTGGAAGGCATAGCAAATATATCTTCCAAAAAATCACTTTCAACAAGTATATGCAATTCTGAAATGTAATGATTACAGTGAGACCTAGCGTGTTGCTTATTACTGACCCTTCAGACCAGTTCGAGAATGGCTAGATAATTTTTTTTTACTTATTTTGACTTCATAGCGGATCTTTTAGATCACAAGTCGAACCCTGACGGCTAATCATGTGTCGATGAGGGAGGGTTAGGCAGCTTCTTAACGAATGGGTCAGAGCTTGAGTGGAAGATGGCTGGAAGTGTTAACTGTCAGGAGCTATCTATCAACTCCAGTATCAGACTTCAATTTTTTTCAAACCACCAAGACGAGGTTGCAGCCATTAAGGGGGTATTCTACTCTAGAATTTAAAAAAAAATCGTTTTTTTTTCATATATTTAAAGTTTAGACCCTTAAGAACATATCCTCCAAAGGATTTTTAAAAATTAAAATTATTTTAAGAGCTACAGGGACTTCAGTGACGCAGTACCTAGCCCGGTTCGGCCGTATCGAATTTTTTAAACGCGTTCTTCTCGAAACTACTTTTTTCCACACGATACCGGCATTATCTCAAGTTCTATACAACCGATTTACTTGAAATTTTGTGTGAACCTTCTTTATATAATTCTTTATCGTTCCTACCAGCATCGTGTCAAAATTTTTGTTTTTAATATTTAAAAAAAATCAAAAAAAAAACGTAAAAAATGATTTTTATTTTCAGGCAGTCGCCATTTTTTCAAAAAAAAAAATTTCGTGTTTCCTGAGGTAGGGACTATAACAGCATCCTTGCTGATTAAGGATTTCTTTCGATTTCTTTTTTTTCAAACCACCAGGAGAGTCAGGATCAATGTCACCAGGATGCGCCATTGTTTTTCACACCTGTCTCTCCCCCCCTCTAATTATTTTAATTTTTAATATTTTTTGTAAAATTTTTTTTTCTGTATTCTTAAGATATCACTAAAAACACCATAAAAAATTGAAAGTAAAAATATTTTTTGGTTTTTTTCAAATAAAATTCAAAAAACTGCCCAAAATTTGATTTCTAGACTAGAATACCCCCTTCAGGTAGCAACCTTCAAGGAAGCAACCACTTACAGAGCAGAGCGGCTATACTAGCCTTAAATTCATTTACAGTGGGCTCAGGATTGCCTAACCAGAAAGTCTATCCTCTCCCTAGTTGTGGGGCTTTTAACAGGTCATTGCCCTATTGGTGTTCAGGCTGTAAGGTTGGGAATCTTACTACACGCCATTTGCAGAAGGTGGATAGGCTAACATGAGATGGAAACAACTCAGCACTTCCTTCTTGACCGTAGCGTGTTTGGAAGTTCAAGACTTAAACACTTGTGAGTGCATATCTTCAGACATCCCACCGAGCTGGCGGGAGTTGATAATAAACGCCCATATAAATTTGTATTCGCTACCAAACGTTTTCACAGATGGGATATATATAAATATCTAGACAAACCATTAAATTTTTATTATGTTGGTCGGATGATAATAAACACTAACAAGAAGCGTTTAAAGCCTTTTAAAAATAATTAAAATACTCTTTATAAGATACAGAAACCTAGTGTAATGTAAAATACAGATGCAAGGCAAAAACATGTTTTGAAAAGCACTAGAGGAACCTTTATTATGTTCACGTGCTCAGTTTATCCCATTCTTTAACCGTATTCTGAACCTTTTCGAAAAGCCTAAGGTCAAAACTGTTCACACTAACATCGCTAGAGGATATGTAGAAGTATATTCCATCACAATGCAAAGAATCGCACAGTTTTCATTTGTCCGTTGAGACAACCACATTTATTTAATTTTCTGTAATCAAGTTCAAGTCGACAGGACGATTTGCAATAAAATACCAACCACTTAAGAACTTTCAAATATACATTGAAATGCAGAGCTTGGGCTATGGGAGACACTTAAAAAAGCGAAGACATTTTAAGTAGAAATTCAAATCCAGGCATGCACATTTGACCTTTGTATAATATAAAGAAAAGAAAAAAACATGAAAAGAAGAAAATATGCAAAAATTTATTTAGGTAAAATATCCCGCACTCACAGAAATAAAATGGATAAAGCATGTCGCCGCTTATATTCACCACAGAAATAATAGCTGCTAAAACACCGTAATCAAAATACATGCTGATTTTAATGCATTCTTTATGTATGTTAAACAACTAGTTTTTATTTGGACTCATGTAGACTAAAAAGGTAGTCAAATGTGGAGCCGGTAGCGAATGTCGGTTGTACTCAAATGGCACTCAAATCGATGAATTGAAAACATTTAAAAGATATGCTCAATAAAAATGAGGCATGAACTATTAAAAAAAAAACAATAACAATAAAATATAAAACCGCTTACCTGCCTTTACTGGGGTTGTGACAAAAAACGGGAAAGTTCCACTAGTGGGCGACGGAGCGTATGAGCAACGTTAGTCGAATTTTTACAGCATGCATTTAAACGCCACTTCACGATATCGATTTATAGTTTTAGAGATTAACAAATTTATATTTATTGTTTGCGTTTAATAGCATTTTATTCTGTGAAATGACTGCCTGGAAATGATAAAACAAGCATTTATTGGAATTTATTTGTATTTATATGTGCAAATGTAATGTTAATATATTTGTAACTCAAGTCTAAATAAATATTTTAAAAATATTGTAAAAGGTTTATAGGAATGCAGCAGATTAGGAATTTTCGTAAAAACAAGAATAAACAAGAAATTAAATTTCACCGAACTTAAAAAAACACAAAACAAATGGGTTTTTCGGCAAAGTAAATTTATTTTATTCAAAATAGTCTCCTTCTGCTTCAATACAGCTTTTTGCACGGTCCGAAAGCATGTCGAACTAGTGTTTTAGCTCGTTGGCTGGTATGGACGCCATTATGCCGGTGAAAGCGCTTTGAAAGGCCTCTACGTCTGCACAACGTTTTCCTTTCATGGACAAATATATTTTTCCGAAATTTAAGAAATCGCACGGTGCCATATCAGGTGAATACGGGGAGTGGTTAATGGTTAAAATTAGATTTTTGGTAAAATAAGCGGTCACAAGCGTCGATCGATGAGACGGCGTATTATCGTGCAACAAACGCCAACTTTCATCTTCACGACATTCGGGTCGACGGTTCACCAAACGCTTCAAAACTCCAAGGTAGAACACCGCATTAACGTTTTGGCCTGATGGAACAAATTCTTTGTGGGCATTACCCGTGGAATCATAAAAACAAATCAGCATTGTCTTCACTTTTGACTTCTCCATGCGTGATTTTTTCGGTTTCGGCTCCTCCAGTGCCTTACATTCAATTTATTTTCACACCGATAACACAAACATACCGACACTTAAAACGCAATAACTTCACTTTCAATGAAATGTCATAAAATTCTGACTGGACAATCCGCAGATTCTAAAGCATAAGCCGACATATGGCGCCACCAGGGGGCGCTGGATTCAAAAATTCTTGTTTTCTTTGGAAACCCCTTGTAATACCCTTCACAAATACAAAAAAAAATCATAAAAGAATTTTATTTTGTAATTCAGCTATATGCTATAGTAGTTGGATAGGTGAACATCTATGGCTACTATATTGTTCTGATCTGAACATTTTATTTTCGAAAATTGTACCGATAACTTAAACAATATCTATTGATCATTTGTCGAAATCGATGGGATCGGAAAACTGTATCACTTATCTCCCATACAAACAATCACCATCAGTTTTGGTAAACTTCGCCTTAAAAGTCACTGGCTGGAAACCGGTTTTATTTATGTGGGTTGTTATTAAATATAAGAACATTTCAGGCATGCGCCATTTTATAGAAAAAAATTTACCCGCTTTAATATACAGAGTCATGTTTTCTGGGCAAATAGCTTAAGCTCATAATGCTACTTATATACAGGCGTAGATGAGTCAAATAAACACTCCACCAAATATCTGAATCCTAACTTTTTTGCGACTAAAACGACTTTCAGAAGAGATATTGCCTGTGTTCTGGGCCACTAAACGCAAAAAGAATATTCTTCACAATCGTGAAGAAAACCTAAATCCTATTTTGGGAACTATAGAAATTATTTTGATCTCTGAGGTGAAAAGAGGACCTAAAATCCTAAACATAAGATTTTAATGAGTCCCTGATGAAAGTATTGACCTCAGGTTAGGTCAATTTGGTATGCTTGTGAACTACGCAGAGACTATTTATTGTCCTTACCGATGCCAAATGAGGTGCCGTTATGTAATTCAAAAGAAGTACTCATCCTTCAGTATATCTGTGCATGACGTGAATTCAAAACATTTTTGTGGATTCTTTATCGACACCTCTTTCAGTGTTGCACACTGTAAAGCCCCCTAATGCTTGAAGCATTATCTTGCAAGTTCGAAACAAGTGCACAAGAAATTTGTTTCCCTAGTGCCTAGTGAATTCGTCGTAAACTTCAGATCTTATATTAGAAAACACTCTGCTTTTGGTTTGTCAACCGAGTATTTAAGAAATAACAACTGCCTGATATTCTTTCTCGGCAGTTGAAACCTAGCTGTAGCAGTATGTCTATGGAAAAAAAAAATCCGGATACTGATCTCTGCAATTACAGAGTTATCAGCACTTCAGATTCAGAGCAATAGCAAGTCTTAAAAAAAATAGTTGAGATGAAATGGAACAGTTCTGAAACCAAGTTAAAGTTTTAAAGGTTTCTTGGTAATTTTCGCTCCATTGTCCAAGGAAAGATCTGCAAGTAAAGACATATAAAATAAATTATTTTATGAGTCAGAGACAATCAAAAAATGTTCCAGCGGATGCAAACTCCATTAATTTTACTAAGAACAAACTAAGCGGAAAGGATTATTTCCGAATATTTCGACAATACAACTGCAAAAGATTTAACATTTTCTTCCAAATTTTATTTTTCAGGCCCACAATTGCTTAGTCCAGCATAACATCATCAGCACAACTGAAATGATTAATGACTCCGCAAATTATTTACGTCAATGATATGAATTTTTCTTTGCGTAGTATATTTTATAACAAATGCTGACAATTGGAGAACATATTGAGGAGGAGAAATCTCCACATAAACACTTGTCACAGTTACAACATGGAAGATGGCGTGTGATGATTACAACTATTTCATCGTGAACCTTAATGTCAAAGGCCAGCATTGCATCATTCATTTTGGCCAACAATTATACGAACCCACTCGCAGTACAGTTATAGTGATAACAATGACAGCCCTTCGGCCCACATCATGTTGTTTTGGACTGTTGAACATCCATCGTTAAGTGAAAATATGTAAATATAATGGGAAAATTATTTCAAATTATTCAGCAAAATCATCACAGATGTCACAATCAATAAGTATCTACAGAGTACTTAACAGCTGTTTGCTGTACCAAACGTCATTTGACCCGCGTTGGTCCTCAGGCAGCGGGCGTTTTGCAGCGACATTTCTGTCGCTATTCATTTGTAATTTATTTAAATGCCACGAGCTGTTTTCAGGAAAACTTAAATGTCATTTATAAACCTTTCAGATTAGTTATGGCAGCCATGACATTACAAGCCATTCCATAAGTACGTACTGTGTCCAAAGCGCGCTGAAGCGTTTGTAAAATATTATTATTTACGTTCACAGCGCCAGAAGGACAAAATATAAGAAAAGGTTAACCGTTTGGCTTGTTTCACACAATGCTTAGGAAATATGTAACCATGCGTTGTTAATAAGAAATTTACATACTTGGTATTGTAGACCACTGTTCATAAAATGAACTATATGCTCATTTGATTTTATGTCAGCTATAATAGCATAGTGGAAATGGAGTAATTACTGATTTGCTTTTGTTACTATAAATACTTGTGAGTACCTTTTGTCCACTTGTACTCTTATACGACTATTAAGAGTGCCCATGTGGCTTAGGCTTAAGTCTGAACAGAATGTTTTATGCAAGCTTAGGCTCATTAAAAAAACTGTAAAAATACTCATGTCAGACATCAAAGAGAGCATCGAACGGCAACACTAAAAGAAGAACTAATTGGCATCACCTCTATCGCAGTAGGATCAAAATCATATTTGTCATCTTATATATAGTATTTATTATACAGGTACCGGTCATAAGCTCAATTGCTTGCAATACTAAATTTTTAGGTAAGAGATGGCATACCTCGGAGGCACTAGTTTTGCAAAGTTTTCTTCTGATGTATTCATACACATTTTAATATTCTTATATGTGGAAAGATGGCATGATCACCTATGTATATATATAGTAGTTCGATTAAACCTATTTTCACACTGTGACATAAAAATATCAATATAGAGATATTATGCAGCAAACTTGGTTGTCGTTAGATGAGTATGTATGTAGTTCCTGAGATAAAATTTAATATCTCTGAAGTACATACAATAATTTACTGAATTAGCGAACTCTGAGTATTTGACTCAGTAACCGATATTTGGGGAATGGAAGTGGTTAATACACGATTTCATCTATTGTCAGAGTGTATAATGAGATGCAAGAAAGATTTGCGGTCAATAAATTAAGTTGATTTAGCATCAGTAGTGTTAGAGATATATTTTAAACTCATTTGGTACTCTGTAACTATTATAGTTACAGAGCTACAAACCTTCTCAAAGTGACAAGAAACATGTGTATCAACATGTTTAAGTTCTTACTCAAGATATCGCTTGTACGCACAGCTGGTGAGACACACAGAGAGAATAAAAGGGGGTGTACCACATAATCCCCAAAATCAAAATCCTCAAATCAAAATCCCCAAATCAAAATCCCCTAAATCAAAATCCCCTTTTTCTGCGATTTTAAACCTAATTTCAATGTATTTCACACAGAAAAAGGGAATTCTATACTCAATATTATATCCAAAGTTGAAGTTCATGAGATATTTTATGTTTAATGGTTTCACGAATATTTAATAGGTAAATTAAAGAAAATGCAATACATGTTATATCAATCAGTTTAACATATTTGTACAACATAAATAAATACAAGCTTCACAATTTTTCGAATAGCTTATATACATTAACATAAACATATATTTATATACATACTTATGTATACCAATCTTTAATGATGTAAATAAACAAAAAAGCAATAAATTCAAAACATTTACATAAATCAACCATGTATGGAAATTCTAATTACATAATGAAATATTGTGTGCTATCGATTTTAAATAAATAAGTTTATCTAAATCTAAACGACGTTTAACAACTTTTTTAGTTTTCTTTACACGCTCGACATTCTTTTTGTTTTTTCGCACACCGATCCCTGAGTGTATTTTTTCTATGGTTGATTTAACTTCAATCATTTCTTTTTTTAAATGTTTTATGATTTCATATACACCACATTTTTTTCTCCCTACAATTACTTTAAGCCTACGGTGCCAAGCCTCGATTGAATTTTGAGTGCGTGGAAAATTATCCTTAAAAGAATCCGAAACGCACCAAAAATTTGGATTATATATCACAGCACCCGTCTTCATATTTTCACTAATGTACTGGTTTTTAAACCAGCACACAATTTTATAAAATCTCTGTCTGTCGAGCTACTCTTCAGTTCACTGAAATAATCTGACACACATTCTGGGGGAACAAATGATAAACTTTTCAGCATACGAACAGCTATGCTGAAACTTTCATCATTGCCAAATTTTTGAGAAAGCCTTTCTTTCTGAACTCGGCTCCAAATGATCTGGCCAAAGTGAAATAGACACCCTTTATATCGGGCATCAGGAAAATACTCTTTTGACGCAGACGAGACGGTTCGCTCAAAAACAGTAATAATTCTTTGCGGATTAAGATTATTATTCTGTGCTAAAGCCAAATTAAATAGTTGATGAAAAAATTCAGTGTACGCCTGCTTGGATTTTTTGCTCATCAGGCAAAAAACTAGAGGCACAAATTGACTATCAATTAGCCCTTGTATGTATGGTGAACAGTTGGCGAAAAACTTTCGGTACAACAAAAAACGTCCCATCCATCACCCAGCAGTGTGACCTCTCCAATTCCTTTAGGGAACTCGTTGTGACCATAATAATGTTCTTTTCACCATCGACATCCCTATCACTCAACACAAATAATTCTCCCTCCAGGTATTTCAAATGCTCCGGTATATTAATTTCCTGTACATTTCCTGGTTCGTTGGTATATGTACCCTTTCGAAGTCGGCTTATTTTCATTTTTTGGGCTCGTTTCGATGGTAAGTACACCCGGCGGTCTGGTTGGGAATCTACAACTGCTTCCCTAATTATTTGGGAAGGCGCCAATGATGTTCAATAAGTAGGCGATGTAACGCGATAAAAAAAATTATGTTGTGATGTGATTGTAAATATGCACAGTTGTTTTAGTGCGACAGTTATTATTTTACACGCTGTAAAATCCGGGTCTGGGCCGCTTTTTTAAATACTATTTTTTTTTAGCTTTTTAGTCGCTAAATTGATAAAATAATTATTTTTTTCTTCTAAATCCGTCATGCGTTCTCGTCTATATATATATATTGTCATATATGGGTACATATACATATATGTAACTACGAATTAAAACTCAACTAAAGAGCGGTTTTACTATTTTTTATATGATCTCTAATAATATTTAATTAAAATAAAGAAATGGGGATTTTGTGTTTGGGGATTTTGTGACACTGCCTCAAAAAAAAAGGTGGGGATTTCGTGTTAGGGGATTTTAATTTTGGGGATTTTGATGTTGGAGATTTTGATTTTGGGGATTATGTGTTTGGGGATTTTTTTTCAGCTGGGGATTTTGAGTTTGGGGTTTTTTTTTGGGATTTTGTGGCACTCCCAATAAAAGGATTCCATCTAATGGAGAAGTGATGAAGGTTGATAAGAACAAATGATATCTGACTATAGTCTTTACCTACATGTCGAACATCGACTGGAATGAGGCTAGCTTTCCCCCAAGTAGTTTAATATTTTCCTCTTCCTTGTGCATCGGAGCGGAGCTCATTCAGTATAATTAAAGAAAAAAGTTAATTCAAGAAGTAAGCTAAATTCAGGTCTAACCGATTATATTATAAGAAAAGGATTATCTAGGAATCCAAATATATGTATATATCACAAATTAAATGTAATTTCAGTAAAAATTCAACGATGGACACTGGAGTTCACATATTCAGTGTAGGAGGCTTGAACAGTTATAGTGCAGTTTTGACAATTTTTAGACTAGAGAATAGCGGCTTTGGGGTATATTATTGCAAAGTTTTATCCGAATATAAGTATTTATTTTTGCATGATTTGTATAGTGGAAAGTAAAGGAATTATATGAAATTAAAAATTCTACAATATTGGAAGTAGGCGTGATCCGAACGCGCGCATTTTTATTTACAAAATGTGAATTAGGTTCGCCTGTCTGCAAACACACGTTCATTTCTCCTCAAGAAACTGCTCATTTATTCGAACCGTTGACATCGGACCACATACAAAGTGAACGATAGGAATCAAGTTCTCGTAAGGAGTATTTTGTTAACGTTATTTCTTGTTTGTTTCTGTTGAAGTTTTAAAATCAAGACAATAATTATTTACCTGCCTTTCTACTTGCTTACAAGAAACTTCTTTGGAAATCGTCTACAAATTACTATTCTTTTGATTATGAATTATTTTAAATTTGCCATCGCAAAGTATGCCGTCTCTCCACATAAACTATACGAGTATAAGCTTTTTGTAAGGATTAGAAATCCTACTATGAGTGCGATATTCAACACTTTTCGGTACAAATCATACATATCAAAAACTTCCTCATCAAATTCCATATACAATATTTCTCTGTCATCCTTTAGCATAGCTTAAAAATGGTTGAATTGACCCCCTAGCATGTTTACATTTCAAACTGCTTATGCCACATTCTTCGCCGTCTTTGTGAGAGTATCAACAAAATCAAGCAATGAATCTCCTTCCACTAACAAAAATGAGCAAAGAAAAATCGTTCCTTGGTATGCACGTATTGTTATAATCGCTTGGCGTATTCTCTATTAGCATACAAGTTACTTCTGGAACGGTATAAAATACACATAAGCCCATGTCATAATCTTTTTATTATGTAATAATAAAGCGACTTAACATTTCAATAAAGTTTTGTAGCGTTAAAACTTTTACAAAGGCGATTTGCAGCGCCAAGGTAACTAAATGCTCGTTTGTATACTCGCAGGACTTGCATACAAATTATATATGCTCTTAACATACAGACAAACATATGTGACAGTAAATTTTCATATAGCATGCCATAAAATTATATAACATCTCTTTGGAATCCCGCAAGAATTCAAATTTATACATACGAGTACACAGACAAAATGCCATCAACAAGTGATTCATCAAAATCCCAACGGGACTTCATTATTCACTTCATATTCAACAGCTTATGGAATTTTTAAGGAGACACCTGCCAAAAGTCAAAATCAAATTGCCTCCATAATATTCGAACGAATAGCACGCAAGCCAAATGGCAAGGCACTATGTGTAAAAATATGTGTGTAAAGCGCATTAAATATTCGTATGTACTTGCTATATAGTAAAAGCTGGTATGAGGGTAACGAAAGCGACTTTGATATAACCAATTCTTGAAGAATGTCGATGAACATACAAAGGAAATTTCTGCAGTGTAAACGAGTATATAATATGAAGAAAGCATGAAGCTACAAAGTATAGAAATATTAGGGTGGCCCTAAATATAATATACGAGTATAGTATGTATAACCAAAAGAGTGTAAGCTGCCTTCAAGTGTGATGAGTTTGATCACTTAACTTATATCAAACTCATAAAATCTCAAGGCGACAATAGATTTATATTTATACTAATATACGCAGGACTAATAAAGTTTTTTCTACTAAGACGTGTGATTTCCAAGTATCTTCGTCGATTTAAAGCCGCCTTCGACAGCACGAAAAAGCACTGCCTCTATGCTGCTATGTCTAAACTTGGTATCTCCGCAAAGCTAATACGGCTGTGTAAGCTGACGTTGACCAACACTAAAGCGAGGTTTCAGGCAAGGAGACTCCCTATCGCGTAACTCATTCCATATATTTCCGGAGAAAATAAAACGAGCTGCAGAGCTAAACAGGTCCATAGTTCTGCTTTCTCCAGACTGGATAAGGAAGCGAAGCAAATGGGTATGGTAGTGAACGAGGGCAAGACAAAATATCTCAGAACTACTATTGCCAAAAGGTGTTACTTTGGACTCAGTAGGCAATTGAGAAGTAAAGTCCTGCTATGTAATGCGCTTGGACAATGATATCATCTGATGAGTCGGCCTTAGGAGTGTTCGAGGGAAAGGTTTTACTCAACAAGAAGCAGAGAAAAAGTTCCACTCCGTTGAAGAAATCAGGTGGAGAAGGACCTGACTTCACTTCCAATCTCAGATTGGCGCTAAATAGCGAAAAAGCGACTGGCGAGCTGTTGTTCACTCGACTATACCCCGTAAGGTTGTATACGCCAGTAAAGAAGAAAGAATAATGGCGTCTAAATAATGTCGTATTAATGCAGTATTTTAACTCCAAATGCGAAAATTTATTAACGTACCCATACAACTAAAAGTGAGCTTCATTTCTAATTAAAAATTGTCTTATGAAAAACGAAATCTTTTGCCAAATCGTTTTGGGCCCATTCACCAAACATGCGAGGCGCTTACTGGTCTTTCAAGGTGAATTTCGTCAACCCGCAAACCAAGATCCTTCCTTAAAATCTTACAAAACGTGGATGGGCACAGCGCCAGTTGTTGCTCGCGATGGTGAATGGAGTAATTCGGGTCTTCTTCGATAGTATAGAATGCTTCACATTAGTAATAGTGACTTAGATGCGCACAGCACGGCCTCTCTGAGGGTGCACGTTGTCCGCTAGACTATACGCGATGCGCAGCCGATTCAGGGTAGCTCGAATTACCGAATCTGCTGAAAGATTATACCGACCGAATATTGTACGAACTGAATTATTATTTTAGTAAACAATTTGCATGAATTGCAAACTTTGTTCCGGAGTAGGTCTGTGCATTATGAATCAAGTGGCAACCGTCAAAAAGACCAACTCCGAAAAAAGTACAGTCTCATTGACAACAACACGTCTAAAAACTCACCCGTTATAATGATTTGAACCAATGAGTAGAACCTACTTCATTCAACTTCAAGCTAACGTAAAGGAGTGGGGAAAATTCATTTATACGCTTTTCCAAAATACTCCACTGCTATGAAGGTTCTCAAACTATGAAAATGTAGCAAATATTTAACTCTCACCGCAGTTTTAATTAAATGTGCTTAATTTCAGCAAGATAAACCACGTTAGAAACTTATAAAAGAAAGTTGAGTTTCTAAAAATTATTACTTTTTAAATATTTTGTTTTGATAGTATCAGCGCTCTCTACTCTGATCCTGTAGAACAGTTTAGAAAAATACACCGAATGACCCATATATTTCAGATACAACTCCAGGCTCTTTGGTTGATACAAAACCGTGAGACTAATATTTTGAAGGTTTTGTTTCGAACCTTATATATAGTATGTGATTGACGACCTAGCAGTGGAATCACACAGTTCCCGCAAACCAGGCAGGACTACGTGATATGGATACAGGCATTTGAAACCCTTAACTAATATTTGAGGAAGGTTTAACTCAACCGCAATTCATAAATTAATGCGCTACGCATTTTAGATTCCAATTGGAGTGAATGACAGCGGACGACAAACTGAAATAAGCGCGTCAAGTTTTAACATTTTCCCTTACCCTCTATTTTCGATTTATTTTGCACGCTAAAATGGAGTAGACGTGCGATTGACACATGCATTTTAATAAATAATCGCATACTTAAATGAATTTCATTCTCATTTGTATCCCATTTCTGTACCTTTACGCTTTTCCTCATCTTATAACTACAAGACTTAGCGTACTGTCAAAAAATTGTGACGCATAAACACTTTTGGATATGTCTGTTATAAATATTGCGTGCATCAAATCAATTTAATTGCGTGAAACCCCTTCCAGTTGTAAGCGAGTCCCAAAAGAACACCTTCACACATACTAAGGAAAAAGAGAGACAAAAACAAGAAAAAACGTTAACTTTGGCGACACCAATAGAAGAGAGCACTTCAAAAACGAAGAAGTTTCCATGTGAGAATTTGATTATGTTCATTCATTTTGTAAAGCAGCTATGGCATATACTACATTGTGGTTCGATCTTAAAATTTTATTCGCATATAGTAGGACAATAATGCCAAGGACAATACATGACAAATTTAGTGAAATAAAGTAAAATAGAAAGGCTTTCCGTACAAGAACTTAATTCTGAATCTTATCCATTTCGAGGTTCCCTACTTTTTTAAATAAAAAACACAGGAACTAAAAATTTATTGGGGAACGTTTATCATCTTTCGGAAGAACATTCTTTGGCATTGATTTCTGAAGATTTTATCTTTCAAATACTGCGTCTCACATGGTCCATCTGCTGAGTCCAATTTTCGATGATTCGTTCGAGCATTTCGACTGGTAACTGGCGAATGATACGCGTGATGTTTTACTACAAGGCCTGAATTGAAGCGGGATTGTTCGCGTAGACTTTAGACTTTACGCACCTACACAGGAAAGAGTATAACGGTGTGACATCGCACGATCTTGGTGGCCAATCGACCAGCCGAAAACGTGAAATTATCTGCTCACCGAAGTGTTATCTCAAAAAATCCGTTGATAGATGCGATGTGTGGGAAGTGCCATCGTTTTGTAGAAACCAAATGTCGGCCCGATGATAAGCTTCAATTTTAGGCGTTAAATATCCGGTTATCATGGCGCGCTAACGGACCAATGATTCCACCGGCCCACAAACCACACCAAACCGTTGTTCTGTAGGGATAAAATAGTAGCTCTTGAATCTCTTCAGCTTGCTCTTCCTGCCAAATGTGGCAATGTTGCTTGTTTACATACCCATTGAATCATAAATTGTTCTCATCGCTGAACAAAAATTTACCTCGGAAACGTCGAATGTTAAGGGCTCTTAGCCCTTAGGGCAAAGCGATGTCGCTTCGGAAAGATGAGTGGCTTCAGCGGCACAAGCTGATCTCGACGTGAAATGCGCCAAGTCGTTCCACATGTCAGTCCGAGTTGCTGCGAACGGCGCCGAATCGACTCTCCACGATCTTCGTCTACACTGCGTGCTGGACGCGGACTATAAAGATCGATTGTCATCTAATAATGAATGCTAGGTCTCAAGATGGGTGATAGTGTTGCGAAAGTAGTATATTCAGTAGGTCGATTATGTTGATCATAAGTTGAGCTAAGCTTAACTAAAGTTGAACGATTTGCAAACGTTTTGCCGGCGTAAGTCTTTCCATGATGTAATGCAAAACAATGCCCATAAATTCGTTAGCTTAGTTTTCTGGCTCACCCTAACAAATCCGATTTATTACCTTCGCAAGCGTTTACTTTAAAATAATCAGAAAAATACACAACTCCTTTTCTTTCCACAAATCATTTTGCACTGTTTGGTTTCGCTCACATCTTTACTTTTAACTGATTGCGAGACTAATAAATCCTGACAAAATGACAAAATATTCTCTTCGTCATGGTTGAAGTGAAAGTTGTGTGATGGAAAATTAAACATTACATTCGAAATGTTGCCGTTTAACTACAACATAGCGGCACATCAAATAAAGCGGAAGTTATACTTTGTAAAATGCTTTGTGGATGCTTTGTGATTTAGGCGTCAGGAGTACAGTCATGTGCGATATAACAGAGAACAAATTTATAATGTGTACCAAAATGTAAAATTAAGCTTTGGAATTATATATTTTGAATTGTAGTAAATTCAAGGATTATAACGGGTGTTTTTCAGCCGCTTTATTTTCAATGAGCCAATACTTTTTTGAAGTTGTTCTTTTTGTAGCTAGATTTCTTGATTTTTACTCAGTTTAGTTTGTCATTTCATAATAAACAGGAACAACGTTTGTTAAATGTTCCCAAAGCGAAATAGCCACCAATCCCGATTTTCAAAAGACATTTTGTTTAATGAAGATACACACTTTTTATTGAGTAGGTAGGTTAATAAATAATAGTTTCGAATTTGGAGTTATGATATTTAATCCATTGTTATGTTATTGTTGAGACGTCGTTATGTCCTCAAAAAGTCACTGTTTGATGTGGTCTATGGGCAGAGACAATTATTGATCTACATTATCTCAAGCATAAATTCCTGCAAAAAGTGGTCGAAAATTCAGCCTCCCGTCTGAAATTTGTCGGAAGTCACTTTCAAAATATAATGACAAACTCTTATCTTAATAATAAAGCAGAATTGTCCATGTGTTATGTGATTTGTTTCTTTTTGAAAGCCACAGGTCTAAAGAAACACTCTTTACTTACTTTATATTACGTGCAGATATTTGGTACCAAATAAAATGCAAAATTTAAAATACAATCCTCATACCCCTCTTCCTTTAGTACCTCATGAAATGCATGTCTACTCACACTTTGCTTGGCATGCAATGTGAGAGATGTACGTTAAAGGCAATCTTGTAGCTGTCACATAATATCACTGGTGATACATCAAATTTAAAAATAATAAATTATAAGGTTGCTCAAATATTTATGCCCACAACTCTGCTCACACACCAAAGCATCCGCAGAATCGAACTGTCAGTTCAGTCGAAGGCGCATGTAAGCGAATATAATATTAATGTTAGAAAAAATAAATAAAAAAAAAACAGTTGCAAAGACGAAGAATAAATACGATACAAGAAGAAAAATATCAAAGAAGAATACAGCAAAATGTAAGCGACTGAGTGACATTTCTTGCACGAAATGCCTTTAAATTTGCAAAAGTAATATGTGTTATGCAAACCTCTCATTAAATATTTTTTGTTGTTTATTTAAGTACTATTTGTTTTTTTCTGTGATTCTTTAATACTCTGTCTAATATACTTATTTCTATGTATTACACACATTCGTGCGTATGTTATGTGTGTATTTATGATTGTATAAACACTGAAAAGAAGTCAGCAATACAATAGCAAAGTATGTAGAAAGTAATTCTTCGCATTAAATTCCTATCCGAAATTTAAAATTATTTTAAATACAGTATATAATCGTTAAAACAACAGTGAAATATAATATTTATCTTTAATAACTCGTTAATTACAACTTATCAAAAAATTGCACAAGTCCAAGCTAGTCGTATGATTTGAAAGTGACAGGTCAGGCTGCTTGAATTAGCGCATACTCAAATTATAAGATTGATAAGTCTGAAAACCTTTTGTAATGGTTAATCTCGACTTCCGTCAAAACTACGGTTCCTATAGACAAAATGTATATGCCAAACTATAAGTTATGAGAGGATTTATAATTTTTGCATTAGCACTTTTTTCAGCTAACCTCAAAATTTATGTGAAAACATGAAATATCCAAGTATTCGGATGTTATATTTTTTTTCTGATACAAAAAAAATACGTTCACAGAATTTGGTGTAAACTTACGCATACATCTTGAGACTACGTGCTATGGGTATAAGTACAAACGTTGTAGAGCCCTTCGTTACCTACTACTTTGTCTTAAAACTTTTTCCTAAGAGTCTCGAAATTAACTTCTGATATTCAAATGAAGAACAAATGATTGGGATAAAACTTTGTCTGAATATTACACTTAGGGATTACATGGGGTTAACAACAAGCTTTTTCAAAAATGTTTTTGTCATATAAAAAATTAAATATTATATTATAGTTTTTTTTTAGTTAAAACCTTAACTTAGAATTTACAAAAAAAACAAATCCTTCATCCAAGTCTTTGATAATTGTATCTCAAAGACCTATGTAAAATTTTATAAAGATCGTTTGAGTAGTTTTCGAAAAATTTTGCCAGCCGACTTCAATAACACAGTTTCGAGAAAAGCTCGTTTGAAAGCGGCGCACTTAGCGTAGCTAGCCTCGCATGCACAAATTCGC
This sequence comes from Bactrocera zonata, assembly GCA_037783105.1. Taxonomy (NCBI): domain Eukaryota; kingdom Metazoa; phylum Arthropoda; class Insecta; order Diptera; family Tephritidae; genus Bactrocera; species Bactrocera zonata. The sequence continues at coordinate 879,386 of JBAWJQ010004266.1, forward strand.
GCAGCTCTATCACTCGGATCAACTTGAAAATTTTGGACAATATTCTAGAAGTGTTTTTTGAAACCTATACACCCATTGACTCATTAAATTAAGATAGAAACTCCTCAAAATCAAAATATTACTGTTCAGTTCCCACATCGAACATTTTAACGAAAATATCGGACAATCTGTCAAATATATACCTAATATCAAAATTTTCGAATATCCGGCTGACTTCTCTCCATACATTTTTGTGATAGTATGTGAAGTATATACCTTAATGAAACCCAGAGGGCATATGATATGAAAAATGTGACTGATATTTTCGTATTAGCTCACAAAATATACCCAAAATCAGGTCTAGAACCTTAGGCACCAAAATGAGTGTAGGCCAGTGTATGTGGAATGTTAATAGTACTTGGTATTGCAGTAAAAAGATAAAATCGGGTGAACACATCCCTTAGTTGTCCTTATACCATATATAGGAACTATCCCCACAACCATAAACCATAAACCAACCATAAACCATATTGCATGATTATAGGCTTTTGTTCTTCTAACAAGCCTTATAATGTTCAAATTAATGCAATTAGGCCGTCCCTTTATCTGCCCCAATATGGCATATATAATGAGTTCCAACTTTTTTTTTAAAGAACATTAATCCTCCATATATAAAATATAGCTTCTTCGGTTGAGATTACGTATATCACATAGTTCTTTTGTAAGGAGAATTTTAATATAACTTTCGATGATGCGATTAAAATGTCTTAATAAAATTAAGTCAATACACGACCTTCAATATAAGTTAATAAGACACTAAATTTGATTGTTATTCATTCACGATTTCGTCGAATAGTAAATGATGATTTCTTTTGCAACATTTGTCAGCACCTATAAATATTTCACCGGCTATATTTTGAAGGTTTAGCTCTTGCACGAATACGCTGTGAAAACTCTTAGACAAATCGTATACTAATGCATTATTTATTATCGAAGTTTCAAGAAGTTCAAAGAGTTTAATCGGATTACCAACTAAGCGAAATTGAAGCGGACTGGTCCACTTACTACAATACACTTTGGACATTTTGAGCGCCTCTGTGAAACAATTCGTCACTATTACATTACTGGGACTCATTCTTTCTCTAAACACGAACCCAGAGTCATCGTTCAGCCATACATACGACATTCAAGTCGACGTCATTGGTACATCTTATACGAGTACAACCCAATATACCTGAGAACACTGCTGTGATCTTACCACATATGACAATACCAACAATTTCGAAATTAAATAGAATTTTATTTTTACATTACACACGTATTTTAATTTTTTAAATTAATGAAGTTATTAGTTCTACACTAAAGTTTAGGTACCGTGTTGCCTATCAAAGTTCAAATAACGTGGCGTATGCTAACCAATAAATTGGTTACATTTGTCCACAGTTTTTTCCACATAAAAAGTTTATTCAAAATGCTAGAATTTCCCGCCGCAACTTGCCTGTCTCCTCATCTCTACAATTTAGACTTGCCCAGGGCTATATTAAAAAAGCCAAACATTTTCAACAGGAAAACACATTTTCCGGCGGTGACAGAGTTAATTGGAAACTTTTTGCTCAAAAAAAAAAAAAACAAAAAACATTTTTATTTTTTTTTTTAACAGCAATTATATTACACACAGACATTGGTTTTACTTTGTTGGGCAAACGACTAAATTTTCAGGTAATGAGATTTGGTTTACCGCTATTGAATTAAATTTAAAAGATAAACCCACGTAAGCTGAAAAAATAATTCGATTCTTGCTGTCCCTGCATTACTGGCAGCCGAAGAAGGTCGGCTTTCACCCACACCAAAATAAAAGTGACCGCTTTTCACTATCTAACAAAACGCAGGAGCTCAAGCCATTCGCTAAAATTTATTCAATCAATTAAAGCAAATCAGAACGCAACCGTAGGCCGGCAAGGTCAGGTCTATCGTCAATAAGGCTAACGGAATATCATTGTCAGAATAAGCCTTTGAAACACAACAAGGCAGGACGAACAACAATAACCAACCCCTCATTGAATTTCTACGACGGTTGTCGGCAAGTTCGGAAAATCAAAAAAAAATTGCATTTGTTCTATTTGAAATGGGTGAGAAGTTTTAAATGTATTTCATTGTCAAACGTAAATTACACGAATCCTTCCAAAGGCATACAAGTTAACGCAACCATATGCAGCAGGTGTATGTGTGTGTGTAGATGTAGTCAGTGTATTCATTAGCCTTTGCTGTCAATAAACTTCTGTAATATTTTTCGGTCTTTGTTGGTTTTGAATTTCCATTTTGCGCTTTTCGTTAATGTTTAATTACAGAAATCACAAAAATAACAGATAAGGACCTATACAGGGTTTGTCCGGAAAGAAATAAGACTGACCGTCACTGTACTTCGGAGCGTGGATTCGGTAGAAAGAAAGAAAGAGTGGCTGGTTAGTCAGGACAAACATTTTCACTCGACAGCGTTCGTTAGAGCAGAGGTACGCGTTTAAATTCTATATGAGACTCGTTAAATCTGCGACAGAGACGTTTGATGTTGCTTTAGCAAGAAGTGTTATATTTCAGTAGCGCCAAGCCTTTTTGGAGGGCCGAGAAGAGGTCGCCGATGAATAAACATGTCCAAAGTGAAAACCATGCTTATTGTCTTTTTTGATATCAAAGTTATTGTCTATCAGGAATTAGCTATACTCGTACGATGGAGAGGTTTTGAATTGAATCACTTGAGGGACGCTATTTTTGAAGTTAATCAAAGAGTTCACAATGCATTGTAACAAAAAGTAAAATTTCAGAACGTAAAATTTGGGACAAATATTTCCTATTATGGATTCACACAAGATCTTATATTACTAAGTCTTAATGAGAACCAGCTAAAGCCATCGAGGGATGGGGCTACTATCTGTCATGTCATGGTACAATGAGCTCAAACAATAGTTACCATAAAAGATTGTGATTAAAACCTGGAAGTTTTGTTCTTGGAGAAGACAAATATCGATGATTTAAAAAAATCTTTTTGGGAAAACAAGTTAAAATAGCAAAAATTAAAAGAAAAGAAGGATCTGTGCTAAGAAAGAAGAAGGGAGTGGTTAAATTTTAAAGATTAGAAACGGTTTATTTTGATTTCAGTCAAAATTACGAGTCCTATGGAAAAAGTTATACGATATGGCATATATACTTGTACATATTTATAGGTATTAAAAAGTTGTATTTCCACCTTTTTCACAAAACCTCAAAATTTATATGAAAAATTCCAAATAATTAAATATTGTTTTAATGTTATTTTAACAAAAAATTTTCTTTCACAAAAATTGTGGTAAACTAATATATGGAAACTCAACGGTCAAATTACAGTTCTTAAGGAACCTTTTGCAACGGGGTTTTCACTAAGAATGCCAAACAAAGAGTTTTTTCCCACAGGAAATAAGGTAACGGTGACATCTCGTGAGGTAACAAGTTCATCAAACTTGCTTCTCATTAAATCGATTGTAACATCCGCTGTGTGGCTTCTGGCGCCATCATGTTGGAACCACATATTGTCCAAATCCATATCATCCAATTCGAGCCAAAAATATTCGGTTATCATTGAGCGATAGCGGTTCCCTTTCATAGTAACGTGCCGGTCTTGATCATCACGGAAGAAGTACGGCCCAATGACGCCACTGGCCCATAAACCGCACCAAACCGTAATATTTTCGGAAAACAATGGTGACTAATGGAGTACCTGTGGATTGCTGCCTAACCAATTATGGCATATTGTACTTATTGACGGAAGTATTCAGCCAGAAATGAGCCTCATCGCTGAAGAAGATTTTCTGATGAAAATCCGAATCATTTCAAGTTGTTGCTCAGCCCAATTCACGAACATACGACGATTCTGGTGGTTAATTGGCTTAAGTTCTTGCGTCATTTGATCTTGTAAGGATATAGGTCAAGATCTTTTCGCAAAATTCGCCACAACGACGTCATAGGGATGCCCAACGCTTGAGAACGACGGTTGGATTTTCTTCAATTGATGCGCTAGCGGCAGCAATATTCTCGACACTACGGGCACTTCTTAATACCACTGGTAGGGGGAAATTTTATACTATGTTTATGGATTCAAAATTTTCCACTAGACGCTCAATTGTTGATCTAACAGGACGATTATTACGACAACAAATTGTACCGATTTCGGTAGTAAATTTCAATTCATTGTTGGATTGCATACCTTCTGTTCCTTCTGTTTTTTGTTTTGTTCTTTTTCAGCTAATTTAGATATGTTCACCTTATTTTGTTTCATATTTAAGAATCCCCTAATTTTTTATTAAAAATTCTCACGTCAAAATATCAGTCATTTAACTCTAGGAAACCACGATGAATAGTTTCTAACTCATAATAATAAGCCTCAATGTATCGCCCGTAAATTATTTATAGTTCTTATTATTTTTGAGCTACTAGCAAAAGCTTATATCCAAGAAGGCGTCATGCCGACTAACGGGTTTCACTATGCATTTTGACGGTAAGTGAACTGTAAATTTCCGCACTCCCAACTTAAAGTCAATCGAGAGTAGATATCACTGGAATAAGGAAATAGGAAACCATATAGCGGAGCTAAAACAATAAGACCCAACAAATTCTTAGGCATACCAAAACTAATGAAAAATAATCTGTAGGGTTAAAAATATGGCTCCAGAAGGCAAGTTTTTGTGAGGATCATGTATGTTATCTACCGATTTGAATTTAGTATATCGAATGATCTAGAGAGGTCAGCCACTGTTTTTAACTTCAAACAATTAGCTCAGGAGAAATATCTATTCCAATGTTACGATTTTTTTTTTATTTATTATGAGATGTGGTTTATGTACAATTTGTCACATAAACCTTTGTACTTTGATGAAGTAAGTTTTTCACCGACAAGTGGCCAAAGTTGGAATACTGAAGATTTCATTAAACTCTCACGCACGATAAACTATTAACAATAAACCTCAAGTGCAGACATTTAATTAAATATTAATGAGCGCAATAATGTCGAGCGAAATAAAAAATAACAATAAAATGACGAAATGACAGCGATAAAATGTATGCAGAGGTCTGGGCGTAAGCACGAGCTATTAAAAGCAAATGACAACGGAACATTCTTCAGCCAATCACTGGCGCACTAAATTATTAATGAATCAAAGTACCATAGAAGCGAAAGGAATAATACAACAAAAACAACAACAAGAAGATAAAGGATGCAAGCGTCTATTCATGGTCTACTGCATTTTCGGCAATGACACTTCGCATGAATATTAAATAGACGCAAAAATTTAAATAACAAGTTTGTAGCGTACAATGGCTGCTAATTGACAAGTGACCGCCAGCAGGGCGTGAGTAAGTGTTATTAATGAGCTGCACGCGCGAACTTCGTGTTTTTATTTTAGAAAATGGACTACCGAGCAGCGCTTTTGTTGGGAAAAGGGCACGTTATAAATCACACATATATTTTTGGTGATTTTGTTGTATTAAAAGTAATATAAAATCTAGAGAGCTTAATGGAAAGCCGTCAGCGCTTCCGATGTCAATGCGTAAAGAACCATAAATCTTTCGCAAAACCTTTCTCTCGAAACCTCGTAATGTCGACTTATGAGATGTTGTCATCGTCCATGCCTTTGCACCAACAAGCAGGACGGGAATAATGAGTGACTTATTGAGTTTTTTTGTTCGTCGAGAGAGGACTTTACTTCTCAATTGCTTGCTTAATCCGAAGTAACACCTGTGGGCAAGAGTTATTAAGCGTTGCTGACATTGCTGTTACTGTTAATATTGGTTCCAAAATAGACGAAATTATGTACGACTTCGCAGTTATGACTGTCTACAGTGACGTGGGAGCCAAGACGCGAGTGCGACGACTGTTTGTTTGATGACATGAGATATTTCGTCTTGCCCTCGTTCATTACCAGACACATTTGCCTTACTTCTTTGCCCAACCTGGACGAAGAGAACTAACGGCGCGGTTTTTATGGCTAATGATATCGATGTCATCGGCATACGCCTGCCGCTATACACTCTTATAGAAGATAGTATTTTTTCTATTTAATTTTGCAGCTCGAAGTATTTTCTCCAAGAGCATATTGAAAAATCGCAGGATAATCACCTTGTCTGAAAACTCGTTTGGTAACGAACGGTTCGGGGAAGTCCTTCGCGATCTTAACGGAGCTTTTGGTATTGCTCAGCGTCAGTTTACAAAGCCATATTAGTTTTGGGGAGATACAGCGGCTCCTCTTCGTGCTGTCAAAAGCAGCTTTAAAATCGATGAAGAGGTGGTGCATGTCGATTATCCTTTCACAGGTCTTTTTCCAAGATTTGGCGAATGGTGAATATCTGGTCAGTTATAGATTTTCCAGTGCTAAAGCCACACTGATAAATTGCAACCAGTTTGTTCACGGTGGGCTTTAACCTTTCATCATCTGCGATGTTCAGGGGACTTATCTCACGGTAGTTGGCGCAGATTGTGCGGCCTCCTTTTTGTAGACTTGGCAGAGCACACTTAAATTCTAGTCTTCGTGCATGGTTGCGTCCGACCTTGGTTAGTTGCCAAAATCTAAATATTTGCCTTCGAGTTTCGAAGGTAAGCTTTCTGAAAGACAATATTATTATTTATAGGAAGCACTTAATACCTTTTATTATTACCTTTCACATGTATAAAAAGATCTATATTCCAATTTTGCAGCTTTTGCTGAGAAAAGGAAAGATGAAAATTTTGAGATCAATAACTCAAAAACTGAGATACTAGTTCCCTTATATACACTATGACAGACAGACCGACATGGCTAAATCGACGCAACTCGTCATGCTGATAATTTACATTTGAATTCTATAGGATCCTTATGGTTATTTAGAGTTAGTTGTTCAAAGAAGAAGTATTGGTATTTCTCTAGGAGACGAGGGTTTAAGCAAAAAACCAATTGACGGAAACTGGAAAGATCATTTTAATCACAACTTCTGTTAGATAATAAAATGGAATTTAGTCAAAAAAGCTTTTTTTGTTATTTGCTAAGCACGATTTGATTATCTTGAACACGAAGTTTCGGTAGATATGTTATGTTAAGAGGTCGATTCCAACAGTGTTTTCACTGAGATATCTTAGAAAGCCGGTCGGTTGTGATACCTAAAACTGTCATATGGTTTATAATGAAATGATTACCACAATCTGACAAAGCCCTTTAAGCCTATCAAAAATGTATTGGGATGGCTAATTTCAGTTTCGACTATGTCTCCTAGTTCAACGAAAGTAAAACTGCAGAGATGTTTCAACCTTAGACAATGAAGGAGAAAGTGTTTATATGATTCCACCTCAGCTTCCTCTATACCACTTTGACAACTTTCGTGCGATAAGATATTTAACACTACGGTATGAATACCTGGACATTGTAAAGTAAGAACCCCTCCGACTGCGGCAAAATGAACTGCGGAATGAGTCGTGCGATTCCGCAACCTAAAGGAGTCTGATGATAAAAAAAGCTTGATGCTATATCTAGTGAGGACAAATACTCTTACTAACAGACTTTTCTGTCTGAAAAACACTACGGTGGTATAGTAATCTTCCTTACCTCCTAGCCTCGACTCGTCCGTGAAAAAGCTCACCGTGTCTCTTTTCCAACGACTCAGACGGCATCTTGTCACTAGTAGCCTCTGTGGCTTGTAGTGCAAGAGTAATGATTTTACTCTACCATGATTTTGCTTCCACTCAAGCTTAGTTTTCGATCGGAACTTTCTTCCTTTCAACATATTCGTATGTCACCCCTAAGGTTAACTCCAATCATGCAACAAATAAGTACGAATACAACTATGTATTGCCTTTTCTGAAATTTGAGTTGTTGTGAACTGCGATTTGCAAAAACGTTTCATCAAGTAAGTGCAACGTGCACGAAAACGCCATAAAAGGTGGCAACTCTTTTAGTTTTGCATTGAAACCCACTAATTCGATTTGGTTATTGGATGTCAATGCCTTTCCAATTTTCATCAACTAAGCAAATGAAAAGTGTTCACCTCTACTTCCTTCATGGATGAGTAGAGAAAAATACATATTACTCAAGCGACCTGGTCGATGTTGCGGATGAAAATACATAAGCATATAAAAAAAGTATATTAATTTAAAATAAGATGATGAAAAGATGAAGCGAAAATCATTGGAAGCTTAAAGCATTTGATGTTGAATTGTGTTTTGTAATAAAAGCAACTACATCAGTTTTCAAATTTAGTTTACATCACTCATTCACATTGCCACTCAATCAACAATCAATGAACTTATCTCAATCACGCCAACACTTTGTTCTGGCTATAAAAAACATTATGGACTCACTTTTGGATTGATGTTTTTCACAATGTTTGGTAGACAATAAGCCTTGAAATCGCTCAATATATTTCGCGGTGGTTTTCAACACAAGAGCCGATATAAAAAAGATTATAGGAAATGGCGTTAAGTACAATAGTTTTCAACACTTTCTATATACCGGAACATCAAAATATGAATTATTCCGAATATTTGTTTTGAATTGGCGCATGTACTCACTCATTCACCACATTTGATTGTGAAAGCATCAATCAACACTCATTTCTATGCCAACAAAACCATATTTACAAGTACTTTTAAATAATAAACCTATTTCAGGCCGAAAGAAAATTTTTCACAGATGGTCCCGAGGTTTGTTTAATAAGTGAATGCAAAATTTTTCTTCAACAATTATACACGACTGAACCGAAATATTTACGATTATTTTCAAATTAATGCTTGTTGAAATATACACACATACACATTGTATATAGGGTTTTTCAATAGGGAGCAGATAGGGGCAGTAAAGAACGCCATATTTTTCCCACTCTTTAGTAGGGTTTGTCATTTCATTATGGAAAGATATACGATCCAACAACGAGTCGAACAATTTTAATACACTGGCACAGTAATAAAAGTGAGACATAGGATTGCCCGTAGTGTCGAGAATATTGCTGACGCTATCGCTCCATTTGAGGAAGAGCCAAATCAGCCTCTCACACGTCATTATTAAGCGTTGGACATCTCTATGACGTCGTTGTGGCGCATTTTGCGGCCTACATCATTGCAGGATCAAACTGACGCAAGAACTTAAGCCGTTTGTCCATCAAAATCGTGGTAAGTTCGTGAATTGAGCTGAGCAGCAACTTAAAAATGATTCGGATTGTCATTTAAAAATCATCTTCAGCGATAAGGCTCATTTCTGTCTGAACGGCTTCGTCAAAAGTAAAATATACATTATTGTTGAAGCAGCAACCCGTACTCCATGAGTCATCATTGCATCCCGAAAAAATTACGGTTTGGTGTGGTTTATTCAGCATCTGGAATGCTACATTTTGCCATGCAAAAAAAAAAATTAGTTGAATACACAGCTTCGATTTTATTTTCACGGAAATAATGAATTTCATTGATATCCCAAAAAGTTTTCTTTTTATAAAAAACTAGAGGACCCGTCCACGCTTCACTGTGGCTGATACATAGATAATACTACCACTACCATCTATATGATTTCTATTAGTTGGATTATAATTATTGGTTAATAAGATATAGCATTTCTGTGAAACAACTTGTGTTAGTTTACAAAAAAATGGATCATAGAGCATTTCGTGTGTTAATAAATCATTGCTTTTTGGATAAAAATACTGTTGAATTTGGGCTCAGGGAAATCCACCGATGAAAAGATATTTGCTAAGCTTAAAGAGGCGAAAGCTCTGTGCAAAGCGGGTGCCCCACATATTCATAATCCAAAAAAAATTACGAAATAAAGCCGAATTTTTGAGTCGGTGATAAAAACATAGCTCCATCATTTCCCACTGGAGTCCAATCGACAGTCATTCTAGTGAACTGCACATGAGCAACCGGTTCTCAGGCGTGGAAAGACGAAAAAGGCGGCTGGAAAGGTTATGACATCAGTATTTTGGGATGCACGTGGTATATTTGGTACATATTTGGTTTCTTTTCTACTATTCCAAATACTTAGCAATTGTATTATTTTTGAAGAAGAATCTGTTTAAAATGGTACGCATATATTCAAAGGATTCCTACAATCATGAATTTTGAAATTATTATGTTTTCAGCCAAATCGGTTCAGCCGTTCTTGAGTTATAAATGGTGTAACTAACAACAACTTTCTTATATATATATATATAATATATGAGGTTGTTTTTATTATTTATTTATTTATTTTTTTTTTTTTTTGAAGAAATGAAATATTCCTACAAACATGAATTTTGAACACATGCTTATGATTTGAAATATAATTTTTGTATTTATGAGTTGTATTAAATTTTGACATAAAGAGATAAAAGGTATCCTATGTCCTTACCCTGGTTCTAAGCTACCTCTCCACCAATTTTCAGCCAAATCTGTTCAGCCGTTCTTGAGTTATAAATGGTGTAACTAACATCAACTTTCTTTTATATATATAGATTTTTGTAGCGCTCTTATTGAAAACCCCTTTATTATATACATATACGTATGTACATTAATTTTTAGGTTTAGATAAGTCACGATTTTTTCGTTTAGAATACTTTTTATCGGCTAGGCTAAGGACAACAAAAATATTACAGTTGCCTTGCAATTATGCTAAGCCAGTTTCGAAACATTATTCAGCATCAGCATCACCCAATCATTCTACTCCTAATTTACATACAACTAGTGAATGGTAATAGTTTCTGCTTTCGAAGGCCCTATTGAAAGTTACCAAAAAGGTTGCAAATTACTCTCAGGAAAGTGAGGAATTACAGCCGATCTTCTTACTCTACTACCAAATGCCGAAAAGCAGAAAATTGGTTCAAGTGGCGAAGAAAAAAGTGCCCGTCTATCATTGGAACATCACACCTCCATCGAGAGCTACGGTCATCCATCGTATTTTCTGATTTAGCCCTGTACCACACTTTTGTTTCTATTACTGGAGCATCCATTTGAGTCGTAACATATAGACATTGGGAGACATCATGCATTCTCTTTACGACGATCTGGACAAGAGCATGGAAAGGACGATTAAAATTCGATAAACTGATCAATCTGGTCCTAATTTTCCCTCACTTTCAAGGCAGCGCCTCAACCATTTGAAGGTGCCACGCTATGAGACACTGAAAGAGCTGTCGAGGTCACAGACTCTATTGAAACTCTATCTGGCACTCTATCTGGCATCGGTAAGAGCCGAAATTCATCTTTGCTTGGCTCACCAGACTACAAAACTAACTTATCCTAACCTAACCTGGAGGTTATTGTCGACATGGTGACCTACTATACTGAATTTGGTATCCCATCAAAACTAATACGGCTGTGTAAACTGACGCTGAGCAACACTCAAAGCTCCGTCAGTATCGGGAAGGACCTCTCCGAGCCGTTCGATACCAAACGAGGTTTCAGACAAGGCGACTCCCTATCGTACGACTTCTTCAATCTGCTGCTGGAGAAAATTATTCGAGCTGCAGAACTGAATCGAGCAGGTACAATCTTTTATAAGAGTGTACAGCTGCTGGCGTATACCGATGATATTGATATCATCGGCCTCAACACCCGTGCCGTTAGTTCTGCTTTCTCCAGACTTAACAAGGAAGCAACGCAAATGGGTCTGGCAATGAACGAGGGCAAGACGAAATATCTCCTGTCATCAAACAAACAGTCGTCGCACTCGCGACTTGGCTCCTACGTCACTGTTGATAGTCATCACTTTGAAGTTGTAGATAATTTCGTCTATCTTGGAACCAGCGTAAACACCACCAACAATGTCAGCCGGGAAATCCAACGCAGGATTACTCTTGCCAACAGGTGCTACTTTGGACTGAGTAGGCAATTGAAAAGTAAAGTCCTCTCTCGACGAACAAAAGCCAAACTCTGTAAGTCGCTCATAATTCCCGTCCTGCTATATGGTGCAGAGGCTTGGACGATGACAACAACCGATGAGTCGACGTTGCGAGTTTTCGAGAGAAAAGTTCTGCGAAAGATTTATGGTCCTTTGCGCGTTGGCCACGGCGAATATCGCATTCGATGGAACGATGAGCTGTACGAGATATACGACGACATTGACATAGTTCAGCGAATTAAAAGACAGCGGCTACGCTGGCTAGGTCATGTTGTTCGGATGGATGAAAACACTCCAGCTCTGAAAGTATTCGACGCAGTACCCGCCGCGGGAAGCAGAGGAAGAGGAAGACCTCCACTCCGTTGGAAGGACCAAGTGGAGAAGAACCTGGCTTCGCTTGGAATATCCAATTGACGCCACGTAGCGAGGAGAAGAAACGACTGGCGCGCTGTTGTTAACTCGGCTATAATCGCGTAAGCGGTGCCTACGCCAGTAAAGAAGAAGACCTACTATACCTTGCAAACCTCCAGGAAACATATTTTTTAGAAAAATTAAGAAAGTGCAACATCACAATAATAATAATAAATTAAATTGTAAAACTAAAATAAATGTATTGTCAAAGAGTGTAATACTTTCCCATTTCGCTAGAAATATTCCTTTATCATTAACCGAAGTAATTATCATGTCTTTTAGCTTTTATGTGAATGATCAGCATGATGAGACACATTGAGTTCCGGCGGATTGGCTGTCCGTCCGTGCAATCATAACTTAAGTAGGAATTATGATATCTTGTATAGCACAAGGGACTATAGGACTACTGCCATGCTCACAAAATTAAGTTAATCGAACATCTACAGAGTTCTTAACTAAGCTCCCCAACAAAAACCAGACTGTAATTTGCTACAGTCAATTACATTAGGGAATCGGATTTGTGGTCTGAAATTTTTTAAAAGTGGGCACGATCCCTTTCTCTATAAGGTTAAATGTTCCTATCGCAAAACCACAATATAGCCCACCTTCCAAATAACCGATGTATTGAAAATTCGTAAAAATGAGATAACTCAAAACGTAAATGCATTAGAAACATTAGATTTGACACGCAAGATGGAACAAGTTGGCTTCATAGGAGCACAATCCTAGTTTACATCCTACATATAATTCCAGTATATCACAATTTTAAGTGACATATAATATGATTCTTTCACTTTCAATTCAATTCAGGAGCCAGGTTGCATCGGTACTTTCAAGTCTGAAAATAGTCCAAATCGGACTATAACTTATCTGGAATCCCAGATACCGAATATGTGGACCTCAGTGACTACACATTGGTGGCATGTCAGTATTTTCTTGCGTCAAAATACAAGGTGTGTTCCAAAGTAAAGAGGACTTTTTGAATCTAGCGCCCCTGGTGGTGCCATCTACATATATGTAGGTCGTATATCTGACGCGTTAGAATCTGATATCTTTAGCGACTGTCTAGTAAGAATTTCATGACATTTCATTAATTGGAAGTGAAGTTATTGCGTTTTAAATGTCAGAATGTTTGCGTTATCGGTGCGAAAATGAGCTTCGAACAAAGAGCCAACATTAAATTTTGTTTTAAAATTGGTCAAACTTTTACCGAAACGTTTCAAATGATGAAACAAGTTTATCGCGGTGATTGCTTATCCCGTGGCAGAGTGCAAGAGTGGTTTCAACGTTTTCAAAGTGGTTGTGAAGACATATGTGACGATCAACATGTGGACTAATCAAAATCAGTGGTCAACGGAAATTCCATAAAATCAGCCTGAAATTCATGCAAATGGAATTGAAAATCTCCAAAACATCGATTTATTGCATTTTGACCAAACATTTGGGCTTACGAAAGGTGTATGCATGGTTTGTTCCGCACAAATTGACTGACGAGAAGAAATTGCTCTCAACGATCGATGCTTGTAACCGATTATTTGACCAAAAATCACATTTGAACCATTAACCACTCTCCGTATTCACCTGATATAGCACCGTGCGACTTCTTTCTTTTCGAAAAAATGTATTTGCCCATGAAAGGAAAGATGTAGAGGCCATTCAAATTGCTTGTACCGGCATATCGGCCAACGAGCTAAAACACTCGATCGACATGTCTTTGAACCGTGCAAAAAGCTGCATTGAAGCAGAAGGAGACTATTTTAAATAAAATATTTTGATTTGCCGAAAAAACCATTTGTTCTGTTTCTTTTTTTTAAGGTTCTTTCAAGTAAATAAATCGGGAGCCATGTTTCATCCGAACTCTCATGTGGACTTTAGTGCCTTTTGGTGACTTTTTAGCGAAAATATCGGTGAATATGTAAGGAAAGTTCATGAAGTCAGAGTAACTCTATAGAATTATACAATATATCTCCTACACACAATATACAGAATAGAAAGATTTTGATTTTGTTTTATAACGTATGTGGTACATCGGACAATATGCGAGATATCTTAAAGGATTTCTAATTGAGTATGTTTTTGTAAGTTCTTCTTCTTCAATGGCATAGACACCGCTTACGCGGTTATAGTCACTTTTACAACAGCTCCTTTGCTGTTTGACGCCAATTGAAAATTCAAAGCGAAGCCAGTTCTTTCTCCACCTGGTCTTTCCAAAGGAGAGGAGGTATTCCTCTTCCTCTGCTTCCCCCGACGGGTACTGCGTCAAATACTCTCAGAGCTGGAGTGTGTTCGTCTAATAGGACGACATGACGTTGCCAGCGTAACCGCTGTCTCTTACTTCGCGGAACTATGTATGTCAATGTCATCACATATCTCGTAAGTTCATCGTTCGGTATTCGCTGTTGCAAATACGCAAAGAAACATAAGTCTTCCGCAGAAACTTTCTCTCGAAAACTCGTAATGCCGAATAACCAGATGAATAACCAGATATAAAATTATCATATATTCTTCTTACTTAACTTCCAGAATGCTTGTGATATTTTAATCAAATTAAGATATTTTGAAAATAATATTGTTTCGTATTGAATATGAAGCAAATTAGTCTAGACCTTGGTATAAATAATGACTTCCGATTTTTTTCCTCATCTATTCAACATATTAAGTCCAGCTTTAGTTGATTTTATAATCCATATTTACATTATTTGATTTGAGTTCACTAGCTTTATTTCAAAGTAAAGACAAAATATAGTAATGAATGTGAATCAACGACTTACTCAAGTAATCCTGTAACGACATCTCTTAACTATCAGTTGTTTTCTATTTTTCTTTTCTGTCTTAATTCATTTTTCTATTAGACGTCAGCAATATATAACTGAAGCTCTACATATTCGCATTTTCATCTTGATCTTTTTAAGTTGAAAATATGTTATTCTCTACACTTTTTGCTTGTATTTTACAACATATGTTCTACACTATTTTTAATACCTTCTTTCTCTTCGACGAAATTGGACAACAAACCCGAAGATCGCAACTTATCTTAAAAAATGTGAGATCAAATTGCCAAATTAAGCAAAGTTAAAGCGCGGAAGGCTACGAGAACTCAGCAGTTATTATGTGAAAATCCCATATGCTGCATATTTTGGCAGTCATATCCATAATCCCTCACATTCACAGACAATTGCCGTCTGATTAATTTTCTGAGAACACTCAACATGTATATACCTACAGAAGTAATTTACAAGTAAACAAATTAAAAATCTCTCAATCTTCTTTACCGATAAACGAAATTTTTTGTAGATTAAGAAAAAAAGTTTTGTAATCACTCAACTTTTTTATATATTCTTTCGCTTGAATTCCAGCATCTGTTTTATGGTTGCTGCTAGGCGATTACATGCACCATTACATAAATAAGCTTGAATAGATTGTTTGGCAAACTAATTAATGCGAATACTAAAAAAATATACCAAGAAAAGCACAAAGTATAGATATGTGAAACAACAACAACAAAACTAACACAAAAGTTACGTAAACAATAAAAAACAATGCCAACAGCAAATGCACAAAATTGACCGCAGTTTTAATTAATTAAATAATATTTATTGGGTAGTGTTCGGTAACAGAATAAATATTACTCATACGCCAGCGCTCACTGAGAGCGATGCGATTAACGAGGTGTGAGTGCGCTGGCAATTAAGCAATTATATTTCTTGTTACGTAAATAATATTTGAGCTAACAACGCAGCCAAAATTCAGCAGAACTAAATTTCATTCACTAGAATGCATACCTACACATCACAACGCTTGTTCGAATAATGTTTACGTGTGTCAATAAAGCGTACAATAACAGCTATTAAAAGCGACTCAGTAGACGGGCCACAGATGCCAAAAATTTCTCAGCATGAAATTAATAAAATTCGCTATTCATTGAAGCTATTTCAACTTTCGGCGATGACTGCGGAATTTTCTAAAAAAATTAAATCTACTCTGAATGGATTCTTCTGAGTTTTTTCGCAATCTCTGAAATGCGGCGCAGAGAGTGTCAATGCTACAATTGATGTGGAATGCCTCAGTTAGAATTCATCTGAAAGTTTAGGAGAAACTGGAATAAGTAAAAAATAAAGTGTAGTTAATAGGAAAACTGCCGAGCAAGGCTGTGAAAAAGGGCAAAAAGACAGCGCACAAATGCAAGTCTATTGGGGTAAAAATTAGTAGGCTGTGAAATATTTCTAGGGTAAAAAATAAAATAATCACTGGAGAAGAGTGAAAATTTAGCCATGAGCAAATTACAAACACACACTTCTTTGCGTTATAAAAAGCATGTGCAAAAACACGCGACTTACATGCATACGTACATTGAAATATGTGTAGCCGGAGAAGAGAAGAAGATAAGAGGAGCGTGTACTTGCCTTAGCGCTGCGATAAGGAAAGTCTACGCGCAAAATAGCTGTTTGCTGGCGCCAAAATAAGTATGACAGCAAAAATATGCTTTCTGCGGAGAATGAGTAAGGTGAAAGAATATGAAAAATGGTTATTATAACAGGAAAATCTGTTGAAAAGGAAACTTGTGGGGGAAGTTATATGCGCGGGTGTTGGCAGCGCTGTAACTCATGTGTTGCACTGTGTTTAATACACACCTAAAAACCTTAATTATGTCTACCTTGAGAAAGTTAATGTGCTTACAAATGTATGCGATCTAATTCTGCCGTCAGAACTAAGTAGATGCTAGTTAGCCTTATAAAGCCCAAAAAATTACAGTTTGTATGAGTAGTTTATCTTTTATCGGTGTTTTATTGCGAAAAGTTCACTGACATACCGTGAAAGTTTTTATAAGATATACAAGTTATTCAACTATTGAAGAATATACCTAGTATTTAGTTTGACAACCTAAAACGGTAATTTTAGGGAATTAAGGCGGTATAGCTTTATAATTTTTTTCAAATTTTGAACTATGATTGAATTCAAACATAGCCTTATATCTAATTTAAAAAAGCAGTAACATTTTTTATGAAAAAATTAGTTACAGGCGATCTCCGACGGCACTAAAATAAACGTCATCCACTACTACAATGATTCCGGCCCTTATTTTTTAATTGCACACAAGGTAGGGACATTAAATTACTGTTCGCAAAACAACCCAAAAAATTTATTCCCTGCTACTCGAGAAATTCCCATCAGCGATGACTGAGGCGGTTTTTTCACCGACCTAAACGAAGAGCTACGAAAAAAAGCGGCGCCTAACGGAAGATTTCAAGACCAGAGCATACTCTTGTAGAAGGCCCATAGGTGATCTAGTGACTAATGGCCAGAGCATACTGAAATTATGGAAGGAACACTTTTCCAACCTTTGCCCGGCAATAAAGAAGTTCGAATAGCAATTACTCGTCTGAAGAACAAAAAAGTCGCGAGGGCCGATTGATTGCCGGCCGAGCTATTCAAATACGGCGGCGAAGAACTGATAAGGAGCATGTATTAGCTTCTATGTAGAACATGGTCAGACGAAAGTATTATATAAACTGATCAAAACTTAACAGAGTGGCTGTAGGACCGAAAAATCAACAAAATACCAGATATTCGCCATTCGAAAAGTCAGGGAAAAGGCCCGTGAAAAGAGGATCAACATGCACCACCTCTTCGTCGATTTGAAATCTGTTTTTGGCAGCACAAAAAGTAGTGCTTTCATGTGGCGATGTCTGAATTTGATATCCCCGCAAAACTAATACGGCTGTGTAAACTGACATTGAGCAATACGAAAATCTCCGTCAGGTTTGGGAAGGACCTCCCTATCGTGCGACTTCTCCAATCTGCTGCTGGAGAAAATAATTCGAGCTGCAGAACTTAATCGGGCAGGTTCTGCTTCCAGATTGGATAAGGCAGTGAAGCAAATGGGTCCGGCAGTGAACGAGGGCAAAACGAAATATGTATCTCCTGTCATCAAACAAACAGTTGTCGCACTCGGGACTAGGCACCCATGTCAATGTTAACAGTCGATGAAAGCATGAGCTATACGAGAATGCGATGACTATAGTTCAGCGAATTAAGAGACAGCGACTACGTTACGCTGGCTGGGTCATGTCGTCCGAATGGATGAAAGCACTCCAGCTCTGAGAGTATTCGAAGTAGTACCCGCCGGAGAAAGCAAAGGAAATGGAAGGGTTCCACTCCATTGGAAAGACCAGATGGAGAAGTCGCTAAACAGCGAAAGGGAAGAACGTCTGGAGCACTGTTATAAAATCAGCTATAACCTCGTAAGTATCAACGTTAATGAACTAGAACCAGAATTACTTAGATAGAATTTAATAGTTTTAAATAGAATCGGCCTATACGTTTTTAAAAATGATTTCAACTGTGGAGGCTGGATCGAAAAAAAATCCAGTCGGGAGGCTCAGGACACAAGATAATGCGCTCAGCAAAATTTTCCTTCAATAGATTGATTGTTTTTTTCAGCATCGTTTCGTTGGAACCAAAGGTCGTCTTCATCAACATCATCCAATTCAGGCACAGGAAAATCAATGATCATGGCTGTACAAAAAGACAAGCTCCAAAAAAAAAAGTATTGCTTCATTGAAAATACCCGTTAAATATCAGTTTCCTAAACCATGTTTGTTTCACAAAAAAAATTTTTAAATTTTTAAAAATTTCATTGAAGTTCTGAGAAAATAAAATTCACTAACTTCTCTGTTTTCTTAATTTGCTTTTGATATTAGTTTTTATTCCCTTTTTAATAGTAAAGCCTACAAGTATGTATTTAATTATAAACGACAATCGTTTAGGGAAGTAGAAATTTCATTATTCAAAACGGCTTATAATAAAGCTGTTGGCTCACATTTCCTTAATAACAACAACACTAAAAGAGCTAAATAGCCGAGCGTGTCCACATATACATATGTATATTTGCCAAAATCGAATCTCATTGTTTTATTTTCTGTAGCGAATTGGGAGCCTAAACAACAGCTAGCAGATGAAATAAAAAATACAAAAGTGAAAAATGGTCACGTATAACCATGTATGCATGTATTTTATACACTAGAAAAACAATATTGTTTATTATTGTAGAGGCAAGCACATTCATCGAGTGGGCTACACGTGGCTCCTAACCTGCTGGTTTGTTTTGCGGCAATAGTTTGAGCGAAATATTCGGTGAAATTCGCTTTGAAATGGAACGACTAACAAAGCAAAGGTAATTTAATGAATAAATAAACAGTGGACGTTAGCAATAACAACAACGCCATCAATATTTTTGCGACAGCACACACTCGAGTTTACGAACACATGTGTAAATATAGATATACAAAGTAGTTTGTGCATAATTGAATTGGTTTGCGAACAGCATGCATGAATTTTTAAAGCTTCTAGCTACTAGCCGGTTTTTTATTCGCATGCCGTAATTTCATTAACCATAATGAATAATATTTTGTGGTAAATTCTTGTCATTTCACTAAAGTGGGGTGCACAAATACGTGGCAATATTTATAAATTTCGATGAAATGGACATTCTTTCATGCATAATAAGTTAAACCGTGTGACTACTTTTGAGCGCAATATCCCTCCTTCACACTTTACACTAAATCTATAATACATGCTACGAAATAAATAAAGAAGATTCTAAATGGTATGATACCTATAAAGTTTATAATCCATAGTCTTCAAAAACAAACTGTTAATCCACGAAATTAAGGTCATCATTATATATTTTTGTATGTACTCATATTTTTACATATGTACATAAAGGAGAAATTCTATCATCTCTACTTCAAATTACAAGACAACCTGAGAAAATATTGAAAATGTTTCTTCTATCAGATGGTGCAATTAGAACTGAACTTAAATATTTTGCAGATGTTGTAGAATACTTATACATTAAAAAGAAAATTCTTACGTTACTGAAACACTGTCATTACTGTTATCTGGGCTATGTTCAAAAACGAT
This sequence comes from Bactrocera zonata, assembly GCA_037783105.1. Lineage (NCBI taxonomy): Eukaryota > Metazoa > Arthropoda > Insecta > Diptera > Tephritidae > Bactrocera > Bactrocera zonata. The sequence continues at coordinate 899,551 of JBAWJQ010004266.1, forward strand.
GAATGCAATAAGCGACCGAAAGAATGTGTTGCAAAAGATAACATCAAAATTTATTTTGATGGCTGCAAAATGACGTTCATCGACCATCATTATCACTTTAAACACTGCCTCGTCAGTTCGTTTCGAAATCTAGTCGGCATACGCAATGAAACAAATCTAATGTAAGGAAAATCTTGAAACGGACATACTAGAACCAAACAACGATTATTATACCTGTCTCGGATTCGCCAAGCGTTACTCACCAGCGAATCGATCAAACTATACCAGATGCTCAAACAAACAGGCGGCACTAGCAGTGCAATCCCGCGCTAACATGTCTCCCAACGCAATTGCAATAGTGTTATGATTCCTTCTTAGTGGAGATAAACGTTGCTTTTTCGCTTTATTTTTGTTTTCTCATTTTAAGTCTTATGTTGTAAAAATACAAGAAATTAAAGGAATACTATATGAATTTAAATTTGTCATTTGAACCATTCACAATAAATAAAAACTGATCTGAAATATGTAAAACGAAGCTTGGAAGGAGTGAAGATAGCGGATAAACTTACCACTTATACACCGTAATCCAAGTATAGGTACATTTTTATAACCTTTTGTAGCAACCGTAGCTGGGAATGTACATGAAGAAATTGGAGACTCGATTCGATACCGTTCGTAGCAACTCGGACTGACGTATGGAACGACTTGACGCATATTTCTTCGAGACCTTACATTGAAGAGAGCTCGTTGACTTTTGGTTTCAACAAGATGGCGATATCGTCGACATCCATCAATCAATGTATTGATTGAAAGAACACGGTGATTAGATAATTTCGCGTTTTGAGCCGGACTATTGGCCACCAAGATCATGTGATATTACACTATTATGCGTTTTCCTCCGAGGACCTTGCAAAGTCTTTAGTCTATGCGGACAATCCCGCTTCGATTCAGCCTTTGAAGCAAAACATCACGCATGTCATTCGCCAGTTGCCAGTCGAAATGAGCGAACGAGTCATCGAAAATTGGACTCAACGAATTGACTACGTGAGAAGTAATCGCAGCCGGTATTTGAGTGCCAAAGAGTATTACTTCGAATGATCATAAATATTCTCTACTAAATTTGATGAACTAGTGTTTTATTTTATTTTTTTTTTTTTTTTTGAGAAAGTAGGAAACCTCGAATTATATCACCCTTTTTAATATATATTGGCAACTCTTTTAAAAATATTCCTACGAAACTAAATATCCTTTTAAATGTTTTGCGCAGTAAGGATTGTTTAATACAGTTTACCTTATCGGCAATATGAATTCACAGCCCATCGAAAGATCGCCTCGTACTAAAATGACCTGCGCACTTAAGAAGCGCCGATATGTACCATATAATGTTCTTAATCTGACGCAATGTTCCTATTTTTATACGGACCTCACTATGTTGCACTGTTAATGACCAGTATGTAGGCGTGTCATAAAATTTAATCGTTAGCACGTGTGTTAATATTCACCTTAAACATTTGCCACCATAAATCTCACATAAGGCAATAACATACGCAATAATAGTTAGCTTCTTTAATGACTAGCTCGTGGTTTCTTGTGTTCTTTTAACCGCAACTTTTCTTACAGAAAATTATGTCGCATTTTTGTATTTGCTACACTTTGTATTTACTATGGATATTCGCTACTTACTAACTTGCTAAGCTTACATACAAACACATTTTAGTTACTATATTTACAATGGAGTTTATAGCTTTTACGAAAGCGCTGTTACTTTTCAAAGGACAAATTGCGCCTTTCACTATTCATTAAGGCAGCGTTTTAATGGCACTAAACGAACAGTCATGGTTTTCTTAAAGTCACAAGGGAGAAAAGAGAACCTAAATTTTGCACAAAAACGAAAATCTGTCGAATAACTTTGACTTTCATAAGACATATTCAAAAAATACTTAAACTTCCGGTTCATGTTTTTTCATTACTTTGCCTAAACATTTATATTCTACTTAGCTGACTAAAATCAACAAAGATGCCAGATAGTCTTGAAAAACTTTTGTCCTGTGATTGATTTTATTCAGTTTTCAAAGAGTGACGCTTCCTTACAATTCAAGTTAGAAACGAACTTGGCTATCTATGTGTTTTAGATATTTCATAGCCCGTTTACATTTATGTAATTAGAACTTTAGCTATATATGTATGTGGATTAGTAATCCAGAAGATTTACTTAAGGGGGTATTCTACTCTAGAATTTTGAAAAATTCGTTTTTTTTATATATAATTGAAGTTTAGACCCTTAAAAACATATCCTCCAAAGGATTTTTAAAAATTAGAATTATTTTAAGAGCTACAGTTACCTTAGTGACGCAGTACCTAGCTCAGTTCGGCCGTATCGAATTTTTTAAACGCGTTTTTCTCGAAACTTTTTTTTCCACACGGTACCGGCATTATCTCAAGTTCTATACAACCGATTTACTTGAAATTTTATGTGAACTTTCTTTATATAATCCTTTATCGTTTCTACCAGCATCGTGTCAAAATTTTTGTTTTTAATATTTTAAGGAAAATTCAGGAATTTCAAAAAACAGTGTAAAAAATGATTTTTTTTTTTCAGGCAGTCGCCAGTTTTCAAAAAAAAAAATTTTCGTGTCCCTTGAGGTAGGGACTATAACAGCATCCTTACTGATTAAGAATTTCTTTTGATTTTTTTGAGACCACTAGGAGCGTCAGGATCAATGTCACCAGGATGCGCTCATTTCGGAGGATAACTATCTGATATAGTTTACCGAAATGGAAACTTTTTTCAAATTTCATGCACATATCTCGTCAAATAAGCACTTTTCCATACAAGAACTTGATTGGAATGGGCCAGTTTATATGGCAGCTGTAAGCTATAGTAGTCCGATCTAACTATTTTGTTAGAAAATTGTACTGTTGTTTTAAACAATAATTCGTGCTAAATTCTTGTGAGGATATTCTGTCAAATAATTTTTTTTTTTTCAGAAAAAGGCTTCATTTCGAATGTTCCGCTTTACGGTGGCCATGTGCTATAATGGTCCGATATTGGCTGTTCTAACAAATGTGCAACTTCGCGTTGTGCAAAGAACCTGGCCACTTTACGAAAGAACCTGTGCAAAACGGTATCTCAATAAGTGAAGGACAAGTCAGCGGATATACTGACAGAGCGACCGATGAATATGTCTAAATCGACTCAGCTCGTCAAGTTTTCTGCGAGTTATCCTATTTACGGTATAAGAAATCAAATAGCATATAGACTATTCTAGAGACTTCTTCTAAAACTATAAGATTGGCTATGTGTACTGTTTCAGTGACCTTGACTGTTTAACTTTGTCGCTAATTATTACAAAGGCAGCGAGTCGACGGAGTCGTGAGCTTTTACTTACACTTCTGTTATTACTTCGTTGTTACACTTAAAATGTTTTTAGTTCACCTTTAATTACACACACTTATATAGTACAGTATGTGCTAATCTTAGCGCTATTATGTTAAGAAAACGGTAATGAAGCCACGTCTACTCATATTCGATGAAAATAAAAACAGACATGAATTTGCAGCTAAGTGCACGAGTACCAGTACGAATAACCTCTAAGTAGGTTAGAGCAAAACCGACGTAAGCGGGAGGAAAGAGTAAAGTAATGTGTATGAGTTAATGTTTCGAAATTCCTTTTGCTATAGCATTTCGCTAAATGATTTTTACATATAAGGTTTTGCTGTTTTGCACTCCTGTTCTTTAACTCGCTACCGGCACTTCTCTATGCTCTTTTTCGTCGTTCATCGAAGCGTTTCAAATTTACATAATTTCCCTTCGTATTTCTTTTTGCAGTGCCCACATTTTCTTGCATGCTTTTCGCACTCTTCTACAAACCTTTTACATTTCGGTGCATTTCAATGTCCCTACATTACTTGTCTTCTAACCTCTTCTGTACTCGCTACTCGTCTGACTCAAAGCTCAGAACGCCTTTGCATACCGGAGATTAAAAATGTGGTCAAGTGCACAACATTGAAATTTGTTTGCTCTTACGAGTACATCCTTTTTGTTTGCTCGCAATAATTTGCTTTGTATTCCGTCGGTGAGTGTGACAATCTTTGCGGCCACAACAAATTGAAAAATTGAAGATACAATATTTTCCCTACACACAAACCTGCATTGGCCATGTACACCATTTGTCAGAAAGTCATTGCGGTTTTTTGTGTGTCCGACATATGCAATTTTGTCTCAATTGTCTGTGTTTGTATTATATAATCTCAATATTGTTTTTTTCATTTATTTTATTTCCAATTAAATTTGTATGGCCACTTTTTGGAAGAATAGAAGATTGTAGTTTCGAAGAATTCTCTTTAAAACAAATAACGAAAAGCATTGAAGTGCTTCACAAAGAGAACGCATGGGCGAAAGAATGAATGAAGAATGAAAGAAAAATATATTTATAACGAATTTTTATTAAAAAGGAATTAATATTATTAACTGCACAAAGATTATCCTCCTCCAGTCTAACCGACGCTAGTCAAACGAGTCCTGACGGCAAGAGAATTTGTTCAATGTAGAAACGTGCGTCAGTTAAGGGGGCATTCTACTCTAGAATTTTGAAAAAATCGATTTTTTTTTCATATATTTAAAGTTTGGACCTTCAAAAATATGACCTAGGAGGGATTTTTCAAAATTCGACTTATTTTTGGAGATGCAGCTGATTTTGTGAGGTGGCGTCCGTGTTCACTAAAATTGTCTCCTAAACTTTAAACGCGTTTTTCTCGACACTACTTTTTTCCACACCGTACCGTCATTATCTTAAGTTCTATTCAACCGATTTACTTGAAATTTTGTGTGAACCTTTTTTATAAAGGGTGATTTTTTAAGAGCTTGATAACTTTTTTAAAAAAAAAAACGCATAAAATTTGCAAAATCTCATCGGTTCTTTATTTGAAACGTTAGATTGGTTCATGACATTTACTTTTTGAAGATAATTTCATTTAAATGTTGACCGCGGCTGCGTCTTAGGTGGTCCATTCGGAAAGTCCAATTTTGGGCAACTTTTTCGAGCATTTCGGCCGGAATAGCCCGAATTTCTTCGGAAATGTTGTCTTCCAAAGCTGGAATAGTTGCTGGCTTATTTCTGTAGACTTTAGACTTGACGTAGCCCCACAAAAAATAGTCTAAAGGCGTTAAATCGCATGATCTTGGTGGCCAACTTACGGGTCCATTTCTTGAGATGAATTGTTGTCCGAAGTTTTCCCTCAAAATGGCCATAGAATCGCGAGCTGTGTGGCATGTAGCGCCATCTTGTTGAAACCACATGTCAACCAAGTTCAGTTCTTCCATTTTTGGCAACAAAAAGTTTGTTAGCATCGAACGATAGCGATCGCCATTCACCGTAACGTTGCGTCCAACAGCATCTTTGAAAAAATACGGTCCAATGATTCCACCAGCGTACAAACCACACCAAACAGTGCATTTTTCGGGATGCATGGGCAGTTCTTGAACGGCTTCTGGTTGCTCTTCACCCCAAATGCGGCAATTTTGCTTATTTACGTAGCCATTCAACCAGAAATGAGCCTCATCGCTCATCGGACACGGACGCGAAACACATTTCGAACCGAACACTGATTTTGGTAATAAAATTCAATGATTTGCAAGCGTTGCTCGTTAGTAAGTCTATTCATGATGAAATGTCAAAGCATACTGAGCATCTTTCTCTTTGACACCATGTCTGACATCCCACGTGATCTGTCAAATACTACTGCATGAAAATCCTAACCTCAAAAAAATCACCCGTTATAACCCTTTATCATTCCTACCAGCATCGCGTCAAAATTTTTGTTTTTAGCATTTAAAAAAAAATCAGGAATTTCAAAAAAAAAAGCGTAAAAAATGATTTTTATTTTCAGGCAGTCGCCATTTTTCAAAAAAAAAAAAATTTTTTCGTGTTCCCGGACTATAACAGAATTCTTACTGATTAAAAATTTCTTTTGTTTTTTTTTTGCAGACCACCAGGAGAGGCAGGATCAATGTCACCAGGAAATTTTTTTTACACCTGTCTCTCTCTCTCCCCCACCCCCCTCCCCCCCTCTAATTATTTTAATTTTTAATATTTTTTTGTAAATTTTTTTTTGTATTCTTAAAATATCATATATTTCAACTACAAGATTTTAAAAGTAAGGGTCTAAAGTGCCTCCCTAAGCGACCAGAGATATTAAATTTAACTTCAGGCAAGAGAGAAGACCTGGAAACTGACTCACTCAGGAGTTTCACTAACAATATTATGACAAGCATTTTCCTGCGACTAGTGAGTGTAGGTGGACTTAGAAGTTTCTAACGACTGGTATTTCACATAAGACTTAATAAATGGAAGTATGGACTTGGTGGTGGAAAACCTTATGCCTGAACAACGTTTACAAATCGTTCAACTTTATTACTAAAATTCAGGTTGTGTAAAAATATGTTGATTATTGGATAATATTCGGCCGAATAGACCACATTTAGCACCTCAGTGAATAAAATATAGTTGAGAGTGTACACGAAGACCGTGGAAAGTCGATTCGGCGCTGTTCGCAACTACTCGGACTAACGCATGGAACGACTTGGCGCATTTTACACCGATATCTTAAATTGAAAGCGTACAAAATACAGCTTGTGCATGAACTGAAGTTGCTCAACGTTTTCGAGCCGAATTTTGTTCAGCGATGAAACCCATTTCTGGTTCAAGCAAATTTTCCGAATTTGAGATCAATGGATTTATTGAGAGAACACTTCGGTGAACAGATAATTTCACCTTTTGGGCCGGTCGATTGGCAACAATATCCTGTGAAATCACATCGCTAGACATTTTCCTGTGGAGATTTGTAAAGTCTAAAGTCTACGCGAACATTCCAGCTTCGATTCTGGCTTTGGAGCAAAACATCACGTCTGTCATTCGCGTGTTATACCATTTCTCCATCACTTTTAGATCTCGGTTCAACCGCTCTTTCTGTTTCTCACTGAATTTACTAAAATTATCCCAAAATATATCCAGATAACTACGGAAATAGTCTTAACTTAATACTTAAATTTCTTCATAGTTGGTCTGAGAGTTTTTCACAGTTTCTTCGAAATTTGGTACTCAACTGTTACCGATGAAATGTTCGACTATCAAAACAAATCTTTTCCACGATTAACTTTCCAGAACAGTCATAAATTTGTTAAAAACTGTATATTTAATTAATTGTGGCATTTTCTACAAAAACATTTGTCCTTATACGCTTTGACAACTTGATTCATCATTCCCAACTTTATCTATAATCTTTACCTTTATCTTTATAATCATTGAGTTCATTTTGAGAAATTAGCTTTGGGGTAATGTTTCATCCTCTTATTCAAATAAAATTGTAGGATTTACAAATATCTGGTTTTTTGGCAACACCATTGTTTCTGAGTAGACAATGCGAATTACTATTACGTGAAAATTGTGTGCTGGGAGCCTCATCACGTCAGGAAAACTATTTTTTTTATTATCAACAAGCCGATAATTATTATCGCATTAGATATGCAATTATCTTCAAATCAAGAACACATTCAATATTTTCAAGAATGAGGTCGTAATCTGTACATTTTCAAGTATCAAAATTTGCCCAAAATTACAAATTCTTCTTGTTCTTTGCAGTTTTTATTGGACTTCATAAAGATTTTCTCTGACATTATCTCTATAGCAGTATTTAAATTTCGGCTGAGGTTCATTTGTAATAAGAATTATGAAGTATAAATAAATGTCTATCTATTACCGATTCCATACCTTTCTTAAGAAATGTGGGGTAATTTGTAAACGTATTCTAAATGCATTTATGACGCTGCTGCTGAAGCAGCTTCTGGCTTTTCATAGAAAACTCGAAACTTCATAATGAAAGAAGAGAACAAACAAAAACCAAAAAGCTTTAGTGGCAAAGTTTAAATTACGATTTTTACGAATTTTCTTCGGTTTTCAATTCCACGAAATACTCAAAAAACATTTAACCAAAGCAATTGAAAGTAATGTACACACTTTACCAATTATCTCGTTCGAGCGCAATAAAAGCAAGTGCAACATAAGAAGAACTTGCATCTCATCAAACACCCACGAGCTCTATTATTTCGTGCTTCGATATGCATGCAGTCATTTTTGCGTCCTTAAAATCTGGTGCGACACATCATGGAATATCCGAGAATTTTACAACATTTTACTGCATCTCATTAAGGCCACACTCGCACACATGGCGATTCTGCCCACTGCTGGTGTTGCAACAGAAAGCAAAAAAGTAGAATTTTCAATTTGCATGCGTCCACGCTATAATTGAAAATTTCGTTATAATCACGAAATGTATACAGGGTGCAACATTTCATATCTTGGAAAACATTTCTTTAATGCTGGAGACAGTTTTATTGAATCTGTTCTGTAACAAATTCTTTGGTTTAGTTAACACAGCAGAGCAATCACCTTCAATGCAAAGAGTCCCTATTTTGCTACGATATTTTGATTGGAAGTGATTCGGGGTTTAATTTCAAGCAATCGGTTAGTAAAATTCAAAAGTGTTCGCTGTTTAGACACCACCACCCTGTATCCTGTATATGTGACCACTTATATCTGGCGTTAATAACAAATATGTGGATCGACAGCAATAATTAGCTGTATCAGCAGCGTTACTTGATGGATTCAATGCTCAAAAAAATTAATTAAATAAAAACTGTAGAATTCACTTCTTGCGGTTTCATTTATTTACTATAATAATTGTGTGCCTCGGCTGAGTATGCGGAAGCCGATATTTTTTCAATTTCAACAACGGCATACACTTTTGAAAATATGATCACGCACAAACTAAACACCCCTGTGGATCGAAATTCTTAAAAGAAAATTAGGCTGGCTCATGCACATCCCGACAGAAGTTCCAAATACATTCCCATGAAACGCTATCGACTGTAATCCAGATGGCAGCCGACCAAAATGCCGACCTGCTCTAATCTGGAGAAGGAATGTATAATGTCAAAAAAATCAAGTGGCCAGCAAAAAGCAAAAAACGGATAAAAAGCGTATGGAGAAAATGTTCTACTTCGTTTTTTTGAACAACTTTGCATTGCAGACGATGGTTCTTAAACCGGTTTCGGACCAACGAAGTATACTAATACGATTTTAAATCTCAACCGATGCTTAATCTAAAGTTGTAATAAAAGAAGTTAAAAGAGAAGTTAATGAACTTATGACATGTAAAATTCTCTCATAAGCATCAGCAAAAAGCCAGTTTAAAGAAAGCTCAATAATATAAGAAACATAAATTTCTCAGATAAAAGTAGGCCTGTCAAGAAATAGCTGAAGTGCAGACCAACGGTGGAAGCGCCAGGTTTTATATGCGTGGTTTAACCGATGGAACAACTGCCATTCGGAAGGCAACGTTTTTGAACGAAACAATACTCTTGAAACAGCTGCATTTTCCTTTCAAATAATTTTCAAAAAATAGGGATATACAAGGTGCGTTCCAAAGTAAACAGGAATTAAAAAAAAAAAATGGAACAAACGGGTTTTTCGGCAAAATCAATTTATTTTATTCAAAATAGTCACCTTCTGCTTCAATACAGCTCTTTGCACGGTCCAAGAGCATGTCGAACGAATGACATATCAGGTGAATACGGAGAGTGGTTAGTGGTTAAAATGTGATTTTTGGACAAAAATTCGGTCACAAGCGTCGGTCGATGAGACGGCGCATTATCATACAACAGTCTCAACAGTCAATTTGTGCGGAACAAGCCGTGCACACACTTCTCGTAAGCACAAATGTTCAGCCAAAATGCGATAAATCGATGTTTTGGAGATATTCAATTTCATTTCCATGAATTTCAATGATGATAACGGCTGATTTTTGATGAATTCGGTCGTACAGTTTCGATGTAATTTCCGGTCATCACGGATTTTGATTAGCCCACGACCACTTTGAAAACGTTGAAATCACTCGTGCACTCTGCCACGGGATAGGCAATCATCGCCATAAACTTGTTTCATCAATTGAAATGTTTGAATAAAAGTTTTACCAATTTTAAAACAAAATTTAATGTTGGCTCTTTGTTCGAAGCTCATTTTCGCACCGATAACGCAAACACACTGACACTCAAAACGCAATAACTTCACTTCCAATCAAAGAAATGTCATGAAATTCTCACTGGACAATCGATAAAGAGAGCAAGTTCTAACGCACTAGTCGACATATAGATGGCACAGGTGGCGCTAGATTCAAAAAGTACTGTTAACTTTGGAATGCACCATGTAATACACTTATACCAATTATTTTTGCAGTCCTCGAAACACCTTTCATAGGAACTTTTTGAGATGGTTTTCAGCTCCTTCTGCGTTTTTTGTTTAATCTATGAAATATCAATGAATTATTCTTCCCACAATATGTCTAAATAGAACTCCCTATTGACCGTTTGTCCCTCCGGAAGAAATTCATGGTGCACCAAACCACGAATATCGAAAAAAAACTCTCTTTGAAAAAAAAAATCAGCTTTATCAAAACGAGTCGACCAAGTACGGGTTTCATAACCAAAATATTCACCAAAATCCTTCGATCGATTTTCAAGAACCATATTCCTCGCTTTTGTAATATTTTCAACATTTGGAGAGGTTTAAAGTCGTTCAGAACGAGACATGTGTTCAACGACCTCTCGAATGTCTTTGAAAGCTTTGTTCTACTCGTGGGCTTGTGTGTTTGATAAACTGAATTACCGCAAGCCTTTTCCAACATAAGCAGCGAATCCTCAAAAGAAATTTGGATGGAAAAACAAAATTTGAGACAGATTCTTTGCTCGATATTTTTATTCATTGTAAAAATCGCAACGCACTACTAAGATGTACAGACTTAGGCAGCTGCTGTAGACAAAGTGGTTGACAGATGGCCTTTATATTTAGCATGTCCTGCGCCCTACCAATTTAGCAAAATACATTTTTTTTTGAAATATTATTTACCTGTAGAATTTTACTTACGTACTGTTTTGTCACAAGGCATATTCGAAGCTCCAGTCATATGTTTTTAATAAAATGAAATTGATTATAAGTTACAGTGCTTTAAATATAATCAACGCAATGCCAGTGAATTAAGGAGCACCGATAGTCACAATTCACTTTTTTTTATTTAATAAAAAAGAGTTAATCATAACTTTAACCAACTTTTAATCAAATAAATTATATTTAAGTGCATTTTATTTCCCTGCAATTTCCTTTCCAATACCCTCGGAAATAGCAGCAAAACTGCATGACACATCAACTGTGATTTCTATTGAATGAACCAACGCTTAACCGATGCATTCGATAATGTACAAATGTTGCCGCACTGATTGAGTGTCGCAATGAAAGGAAGAGGTGTATTAAAAATGCGATAAAAAGCAATCAACCAAATATGAACACATTTTTATTACTTTCGCACACACTTAGTGGAATGTACTCACCACTACACTCTGCATAATGCCACGGGTACTAATGCAAAATGAAATGCAACGAATGTGCATGTGTGACTGCATATAAATATATTTATGTATTTTTTTAGGTTCTCCGTCCTTGCAAATCTCAAAGGATCATTTCAAAGTGTGAGCTCTTGCTAGCGTTATTTATTTGGAGCACTTCATGGATTTTGATGCGGCTTTCAATACTTTGTTGCGCTCATTCATGCAACACTTGTCGTATTCATTAATTAAAAATATAGATATTCATTATTTCACTTTAAATTATAAGTACACAGCCGTGTTAACACTGCACTGCGAATTGTGGTAAGGTTTTGTTAATCCGTATTCACATAAATATGCTATCTAGCGGGAATATACGAACACGCGCCGCAGGAAAAAAGCCAAAATTTACAAAAAATAATAATTTTTATATTTTTAGTTGAGAAATGTATGTCGAAATTCGACTTTTCCTTTGCAATATGGCAAACTAAGCGTTACAGCCCTACTAGGCGTATGCGCAACATTCAAAGTAACACGTTTCAACGTAAACACCGCACTTAACCGGTTTAACACTTCCGCCGTTTATACGCGCGCACTACGCGACACTGTGGCGAGCAAAGCAGCATGAATGTGTGTTGCAAGCGGCGCTTGGTTTCCCTCCACGCTGCTTTAGCACAACTTCCGTTTCCGCACAGAAACACATCCGTTATGAGTACACTAATGGTAGATAATAGCCGCGTCTATCATAATATACCGATATAGTTCAGTTGTTGCCACCCATCAACACTTTATGTACAACCGTGCATCGCTACCACAAAATATTATTTCACCATAAAATTGAAAGATTTATTATCAGTTTGAACGCAACGGCGCGTGCCACACGTTTCACTCGTGAAACGTAAACACCAACTGATCTGCTGCATTGTGTGGAAGTTCACAGCAGGCATTGCCGCTAATCAACAACTAAGCAGTCGGCAGTCATCGCCTGTGTTCGTTCTAACGCCACGGCTGCAGCATGTTGTTGTGCGTTATGTTGCCACACAAGAGCAAAGGCTGCGTTGTGTTTGTTAACACCGTCGAATTCTGGCTAGTGTGCGGGACAGACGGTCCCAGTGTTGCCACAGAACACACCCCCCGCTGTACAGATAATTCATCACAGTTTTTGTTTAGTCTGAAAGTCGCTTATGTCTTGTTATTTATTTTTTATGTTCCTATACATTCGCATGTTGCTGCAACATGTTGCTGGCGCTACTGCGCCGAATCACGAAATTGGCGCCATTTCACTGCTGTCGTTAGAGCACGTGTGGCACGCATTGAATGGTCTTTGTCGACTGTTTTTGTTTACATCATTTTTATACCGCTACCCTCCTCAATTTCAATTCACGGCCGTGAATACAGTGAAGCATTAAGGTGAAATGTGTGAAAATATTTTTTATTTTAAAAATTTGAATTTATTCTGAACTTTCACAAAAAAATGATTTAGCTCTCGGAGGTCGAACCCTTCTCAAATTCGATTTTTGGGATAGCATTAAGCTCTTTCAGTAATTTTCATCCATATTGTAGAACGACGCCCCTGTAAGGTTGTCTTTATTTTTGAAAATAGGAAAAATTAGCACGTAGTCATGGAAGAATATGGAAACTGTTTCATCATTACAGTATTGTTTTTAGTCAAAACAGAAGTGGGAGCTTTCAACAAACGAAAACCGCCAAGCTCGCAACAGATGTGTTGTTAGTAGCTACTACAGCCAAAGCAAGCCTGCAAACGAAGTTTATGCGGAATACACAAGAAAAAACTTTATTCTAAAACTGGAAAAATATAATGGTTCTGAACGAACAACATATGTTGACATTCTTATTGTTGAATACGAACCATGTTAAACCAATTGAATTCGGGGAAGTTGAAAAAAGTTACAGCTGTTCAAAAATGAGTGAAAATAATGATGAAATTCACTATATTTTGAAATTTTTGTGTAAAAAAGGGAAGAATGCCACGCAAGCCACCAATGAAATTTGTGAAGTTTACGCAGACGATGCTGTATCAGTTCGTGTAGCACATCAATGGTTCGCCCGCTTCCGCTCTGGAAAAAAAAGTTGAACTTTGATTAGAAATACAAAAAAAACTTTTCCGACTACCCAATATACTACTGTGCCCAAATAAGGTGACATTGTATTTATTTTGAAAATTCTTTATTTAATCTTCCAAATCCAAGTAATCCCCTCCCGATGCAATGCACTTATCCCAACGGATTTTCCAATCTTCGAAACACTGGTTGTAGTCACTTTCCGGGATGGCCTTCAGTTCCGTTTTCGCTGCGGCTTGAATCTCCTCTATCGTATAAAAACGGTGTCCCCGGAGCGGTCTTTTGAGCTTGGTGGACAGCCAGAAGTCGCACGGCGCCAGATCAGGTGAATACGGTGGTTTCGAAACGATATGGGTTGAGTTTTTGGCGAAATTATGACGAATTACGAGGGCAGTATGGGATGGTGCATTATCGTGGTGTAAAAACCAAGAATTGTCTTTCCATAATTCCGGGCTTTTTAGGCGGATAGCGTTACGCAAACGACCCATAACGTTCAAATAATATTCCTTGTTGACTGTTTGACCGGTTGGAAGGAGTTCATAATGCACAACACCACGATAATCGAAGAAAACAGTCAACATGACCTTGGTTTTTGAGCGACTTTGGCGCGATTTTTTTGGTCTCGGCTCTCTTTTGGCACGATATTCGCTCCATTGATCGGTTGTTTCGCGGTCGTAAGCATAGATCCAAGTCTCATCGTCAGTTTTAATGCATTTCTTGACACCCTGGTAGTCGGAAAGCATCATTTCACACACTTCAACGCGACGCCTTTTTTCCGAAAAATTTAATGTTTTCGGTACCAGTCGAGATTTGACGCGCTTGGAGCCCAAAACATCCTTCAAAATGGTATTGGCTGAGCCTTTTGATACGCCAACTTCATCAGCAAGGTCTCTAATTGTTAATCGACGGTTTTTCAACACCAAATCTTTGATTTGTTGAACGTGAGCTTCGTCGGTTGAGGTTGACGGTCGCACAGTGTTGCGAAACCGGAATTTTTTGAAATATTGCCTAAACTGTAATTTTAATTGTATCGATGAGAAACTTCTACAGATTGGTCAAAATGAAATCCCAAACAGAATGAGTGAAAAAAAATGTACACCGAAAAAAATTGTTGGGTCAAATTTTCAACAAAAGTAAAAAAAAAAACAAGTTGTTCGAAAAATTTACAAAACAAATTTATTTTAATTCTTCTTTTAATTCTGATAAATACCCTATGATTAGTTTTTTGAATTAAGTATAGGCTGGTCCGAACAAGAATTATAAACGTTAAATTTTCATGATTTTTCGATATTTGTTGAAAAACTCTGAAATTTTATATAAAACCAAAATCTATAGAACCATAGATATAGTGAACAAGCTATTATCAGTTGCTGTATTGTCAGTAAAGTTTTGTTTATGTCCTGGCTATGTCCTGAAGATCCATCCATACCCCATTTGCTAATCAATAACATTGATTTCTCTGCATATGCTTGAAGGTGGTCAATTGATTGGGATTCCAGTATTCTATTCGCGGTGTGATCCAAAAGAGATTGTAGTTTGACTGAAGCAGACTTTTCAGTTACCTCGACATCCTCTGGATAACATTTCTTTTTCTCCTCTAAAAGTTTTCTGTAACTAGGAAAGTAATTGTATTTTTCATGATATTCTTTTAACTTTTGCCACTGATAAACGCTGAGTTTCATGTCCATGAAGAAAGCCAAAGCTGCCTTTATATCCCCTTCTTCCTCTTTTCTCAATTCTTCAGCTGTGTATTTAATTAAATCTGCAGAAACCTCTTCTGTTTCCATTAGTTCCATACTTGTTTTCTTCTTTGTTTTCCCACAGCATAATGTAAATTCCTTAGGTTCGGGTTTTCGTTTTGAAGTAGTTGTAGCTCCAAGCCGTTCATACATCCTGTTAAACTTTTGACGACGTTTATTGTACTTATTGACAAACTTTTTCAATTTATCTTTTAAGTTTGGAAATATTAAACTACTTTTCACTCCATGCTCATGATCAAGCAATTCCAAAACATCCTCCACGTTTCTAGTTTTACTCTGTTGCATCAACTCATGCAGTTCCTGAAAGGAAATTTTAATGTATTCCATAATTCTTGACTGTCAGAATTATAATGGCGATTAGACGAAACCGGTCTGAAAATAATAACAATTTGACGTGGGATGACGGTCACCTCAAAACCAATATGATTAAATTATTCAATAAGTGATTCCGAGAATTTCCGTTCTATTTCTATGGAATAAATACTGAGAGTGATATACTAAAATCGCTATAACTCCCAGGAGGGCAGGTATGGGTAGCTGATTTTTTCACAGTTCATTTAAAACAAATTATGTAACATTTCTGTAGTGGTTTGGAACTGGGACTCTCTGGGACTTTTTAGATATTGCTTACCTAACCCAAATTTAAAAGAAAAATGGACCTTTAGTCGGGTTTTCGCTCTAAAAAAGGTGCATATGAAAATGTCTCAAACAGCATTCCTTTGTTTTACAGAAGATACTGGTCCGAAGGCAGATTTCTTTCCGAATCAAAATATCTGTCAACAAAATCAAATGAGATCATTTTGAATACAGCCCTGAAATCCCCTCTTATTTGACTTATAAAATCAATTAAAAATCAACGGGCCAACATAAAAATAAGCTTTATGTGTTTTTTGTTTACTTGGAATATCTGTGACAAAATTGCATCATTAAAAACACTGAAAAAAATAATCGGAGAAAAGTTACTTTTCCACTAGCTGCAACACAGTGGGTCGCCCTGGACGCTCTTCGTCTTCGACACGTTCACGGCCGGCTTGGAACTCACTATACCACTTGTAAACATTTTTTTTAGACATAGCCTCATCACCAGAGGCTTTCTGCACCATCCTCAACGTATCCACAGCAGAAAAGTGATTCCGTAAACAAAATTTAATGCAAATTCTTTGCTCAACAAATTTCGACATCGCAAAAAACGAAAAACTCACTTTTAGCAGCTCATAAAACGACACGTATCTCAAACGCTAATGAATATTTTGACATGAAATTTGACATAAATGTCACTGACAGTACTTCCAACATAAAAAAAAATAATTCTCTAAATCCTTCGACGCGCGCAGTTTAAATTCAAATGTCACCTTATTTTTTGGACACAATAATAAATACAATAATAATAATACCCAACGATTACTCCACTTCCGCCCGACCGACGCGAGGGGTGCAATCTGCAAACGGGCGGAATTAGCTGAGTCATAAAAGGCAAGAAAGTGTTTAGCGTTGCGATCTTAAGCTGCTCACCTACAGAAACAAAAATTTCAACACCAAAAATTAAGAAATTAGATTAAAAGTAAATATATTGTTTTTAAATGTTGCTTGTTAAGAGTAGATAAACAAATTTTTTAATGGTAAAGAGTGAATCTGTCAGATCTGCTGGAATGATAATTTAAATCGTGACATATACGGCGGAATGGTTCGTTTAAGTCAAGATTTCTTCTAGAAAATTTTAAAAGTAAAGATCTAAACTGCCTGATAGAGCGAGCGGGAACGTTCAAGTTCATATCAAATAAGAGAGGTGGACTACAGATCATCCTACCACCTATACCAAGCATTTCCCTGCGACTATCGAGTGTAGGGAGATTTATAAGTTTTAAACGGTTAGTATATGAGAGAAGATTTAACCTGCAACCCCAATGAAAATGATTTAAGGCAACAAGTAAAAACTGTTTTTGAATGGAATCTAGATCTAACAACTAGGATTCCACATCACAGAAGCATACTCTAGTATAGGCCTTACCAAAGATGTAAAAAGGATTTTTATAGTAAGTGACATTAATAAGGTCAGAAAAAGTATCGTTACATATAAATGTTGAGTTCTAACTAGAGAAGAAGCAACTCATTTTAGAAATATTGGTTGAAAACTAAGAAGAGGGTTATGTCTGCTATAATTGCTTCAAAAAGTTTTGGTATAGCTGACAAATTTGATATTCCCTTATAATTTTATTTACTTTTATGAAAGGGAATTATAAATGACTTTTTCCCTATTGATGGAAATAAACCTTGCTTAGAAGATGCATTTGGTACATTTTTTAAGAAAGCATGACTGAGCCATAATTAATTTGGAAATAGTGGGTGCATTAATTGCAGAAATCGGACCTAATTTGTTCTGATACGAACCATTTTTAGTATAGTAAGTTTGATTTTCCATATTATTCCTGAAGACCAAGAGAGATTAAAAAGGGGATAGTCATAATAAAGGTTCTACGAATACGAAATAGTCGTTTTGTTACTACGATATAAAGAAAATAGTTTTCTTAGTAATATAAGTTACACTAGATGGGGACATCGTTTCGTAACCGGAACGGCAACAGCAGACAAAATAAACAACTTTGTATCTCGAACTGGCTACTATCCATCCAGAAGAATCGAATCCGATATATACAATGCTTTTGGAAACAATAGTGATTTCGGTCCCGAAGCCTTCGCTGTCCACAACTTTACGCCAATGTCAGAATATGCACATGCAATGCGAACTTGCTCGAAAACTCCAGTGAAGTCCAGGATGGAACTTACGGTGCTACATATAGTAATTACACGAACTGGGAAATGAAAGCAGAAAAATAAGGCAAACAGAAAGTGCTAACATCTCAAAATACTCAAGGATAATACAACCAATAATCGCTCCGTACTTAAGGTAATCTACTATTACGTAAAATGACAATTCAAGAGCTTCTCTTGAGACTAACTTTTCACCAGCAAAATCATCATGTCTTAGACAGAAACCGGTAATAGTCACTTGATGCCAGGACCGGACTAGAAGTTGGCTGCATAAGAATATTCCTACCAAGCAGAGCTTCTGACTATCGTTGTGTGTGGGCTGACTGGAATTGTACTGATGGAACACAATTACCCTCCTATTGGTCCAAGGTGACCTTAAAGAAGTTCTTAATTGTACAGATCCAAAGTAAGAGTCTAGCTCTAGATTAATCCCCACCAACTCCAAACACAAAGCAAAACCTTCTGACTATTTTCGCTTGACGTTGTGGAGAGGTAACCACCTTTCAGTACCCGTAATCATTCGCTTCATAAATATATCGACTTTGTGGCGATTCCCCGATGAGAATTCGGCTCATGAGGTTTTTCCATTAACTCGAGCACCCATACTTTGAGATGTTTTTATCCAACTTTATTTAAATTTTTCCAAATGGCAAAATTTGAAAACAGTGCTGATATTTGACCGTGATGTAAGCACTGAACAGAAAGTATTAAGTTAGCTACGATGTTTGGAATGCCGTTAAAGGAAAATTCGGAGACCTTATAAAGTATATATTAATAAATGATCAGCGTGACGACCTGAGTCAATTTAGCAATGTCCGTCTGTCTGTCTTTTCATCCACCTGTATACTTATACAGGAACCTGTCCCTGAGTTTTGAGATATTGCTCTAAAATTTTGCATTTTACTGGACCGTAGTTAAAAACTTCAGTGAAACCAAAGTTAATGTTTTTCATATTTTTATACTCTTGCAACATGTTGCTACAGAGTATAATACTTATAGTTATATTCATCTATCGGTTGTACATATCACCTAAAACTATTCGAAGGTTATATATATGTATATATAAATGATCAGGTGAAAGTGACGAGTTGAAATCCGGGTGTCTGTCTGTCCGTCCATACAAGCTGTGACTTGAGTAAAAATTAAGATATCTTGGTGAAACTTGTTGGTCGCGTTCCTT
The DNA here is from genome assembly GCA_037783105.1 of Bactrocera zonata. Taxonomy (NCBI): domain Eukaryota; kingdom Metazoa; phylum Arthropoda; class Insecta; order Diptera; family Tephritidae; genus Bactrocera; species Bactrocera zonata. The sequence continues at coordinate 918,754 of JBAWJQ010004266.1, forward strand.
AGTAAGAATTAAAAATTATTATTAGTAGAAGGGCGTAATCGGACCATTACTAAAACCGATATCGTAAACTTATAAAGTGCCATAACTTGGTACTAAATTAAGGTATAAAACTGTAAAAAAAATTTGAAAAGTGGGCGTGTCACCACAGTAAATCGGGGCAATACTTCCTCGACCCTCATATACCTCATATAAAGATTTTCGAACTTTCTGGTCTCTATATGATCTCAATGAAATGAAAGTGCGTGTTTTACTCATAACAGTGTATCTTTTTGACTAAAATAGATACAATTGGGCGAAAACTTTACCTACTCCCCATCTATGTAACTATTACCAGTCGGACACTGTATGAATATATATAGTATACTAGGAGATCTGGCCACGCGTTGCTGTAGTATGCATTTAATACTATTATTATTCATATAATAAACTATTCAATACAGCGAAAATTCTAGTTACTACAAAAGGTGAAAACGTTTTTGTCGGTATAAGAATCCAAGGGATTGTACTTGAGATTTAATTTTGAATATGTTTATCCAAATAAATTTCATTGGAAAAAATAGCGAATTTAAGGCTGCTTTCTCACTGTCTGGTTACCAACGTTTATGTCCAATTAATAGAGTTGTCCGCTTAATAGATTGTACTTAATAAGCATCAACTGTGCATGGTTAATGGAGATGTCCGTTTAATAGAGAGTCCATTTAATAGAGCTTTCATTGTATTTTTTACTTATGAATTGTTTTTACTATTCTTCTTCTAAGGATCTTCTAAGTTGGTTCGAACTGGACACAGTGTGCTAAATTTTACTAAAATCGGTTCAGTAGTTTAGGAATCCATTGCGGTCATACAACCTGGCACGTGCTTTTTATATATAAAGATGCATGCGTAACATTGATTAGATTCCGATACTCAGTTGCATGTTGTGCACCTTGAAATAGAGCTTGAACATAGGCCTTCTTTACAAAATTTTTGCTGGTTTCTATTTTTGACACGTGATCAAAGTTTTCTTTGCGAAAAGTTATCTTTCTAACCTTCTATAATAAAACTCTACTGCACTTGCACACAGTGAGAGATAGATCTCTAAAGACATCTATTGAAAAAAAAAAGGATTATTTTTTATTTATTTTTTTTATATTTGGAAGAATTGAGTTAATAGATTTCATATTAGTCAAAAATAAATCTAAAGTTTTTAACAAAAAGTCAACTAAAACTATTTTGATTTAGTTCAAGTATTTACTTCCTTTTCACACAACTAGCGGGAGCTTGAGGAGATGGACTTGATCACCAATAATGGAGACAATGGCTGACATTGAATTCTTAGTCACAAAAAAAAAAATAAAAATTTGGTATTTCCTCTAAAAAAAAAAGCTCCCAAAATATTCCATATCATTCACAACAATGAAGAGCTAAATTAACTATAATGGAACCTCGCCAGACCAGACAAGTGGAGACGCAGCCGCGAGTCGGCAAAGCTTACAAAAAGACTTTTGTATACAATTTGATAATTTTGTAAGGTAAATTGATGAAGTGCTCGAACAGCATAAAAGAAAGTAAAAAAAACGAAACATACACAGAGATCAACAAATGTTGATAGAAAATAGAAATAAGAAAAGAAAAAAGGTGAGCGCGGCAAGGTCAAGTTTGTGAAAACAGAGCTGTGTAACTTTTGTGAAGTGAGTCAAAAGTGCAGAAGAAGCATGCGTGTTGTTACTAGTCTGCTAATTTGTCACGTGGTCGAACAAATTATCACACACGAAAAACGTTGTTGCAGTACAAAATACGCGCTGATCGGCGCATATTGAAGCCGCGTAAACCCATCAACGTTTAAGCATTTAATTTGTTTAATAGCTACGCGTTTAACTGTTAATTGCTGCAATTAATTGTGGCTAAAACGATAGTCAGTGTTGCTAGTTGCCTATTCCTAACAACAGCTCGCCTGCGCTGCACTCATTACATTTATATAGCATGGCTAATACGATTTTGGTCAACATTTTTATTGGTTTCATTTTTTTCTACTTCTCTGTTACCCCATTTTCGTATTTTGGACAACGGCTGATTCCGCTGCCGCCATGGGCTTAATGAAACTTGTTATGGGTCTGCCTGGTCAGCCGGTAAACGAGAGTGTGATGAACACCTGCCAAGCAGAAGCAGAAACGTAAGAGCACAATAAAGGCAAGACGAAAACTTTGCGTGTTATGTAATAGCACTTGGAATGGTATGCAAATTTACTCATCCTTTTGTGAGTGGCGAAAATGTTCGAAAGCATTTTTGAAGTGCTGCTAATGAGGCACCGCCAATTGGGTGGGTGTGAAAAATACGGAGCAAAAGCAATATTGAGAAATTCAAATTATGAAACTGGAGCGGAGTACCTCAGTTGTAGACTTTCAGTAAATAATTGGAGCAGTAAATAAAAATTCGTGCGAATTAGTTGCAATTACTTCAAATTCGGTAAAGGTTGTCAGTTAACAACCAACTATTGCAAATTATAAAAAAAATTTAAAAGTTATACCAAACATTTGCTTCTCACACGAATATGCTTACTGTTCGAGGAATTTGAACGCCTCGAATGAGGCAAAAAGCTCCGTTAAACAAGAAGAAAAAAATTGTGATAAGAATAAAAAATTAATGTATGGAAACGAAGTCCATCGATAGCGGTCCATAATCATATGAATTGCTTTTTCCAGGGAGTTGCTAGTTGCATACCAACAAAATACTAAATGTAATAAACTTCTTTGTAACCAGGGAGATATCTCGAAATTTCATCGAAAAAGCAGGTGGGTTAGATCTAAACTGTGATCACTCCCCATTATATTTAACACTACGTGAAACAGTTATTAAAAGAGCTGTTAGTTTGAAGCCGTAAAACAAAAGTACGGACTAAACTTCGTTCAAACAAATACCTCAGACTAAAATAAAGTGTCCGGAAATCACAACAACTAAACAACTAGAGTTAGAAGTCGACACATTTACGAAAGAAATTCAACAAGCAGCTTGGAATAATATATATTAAGGAGATAAAGCAGAAAATTATAGGTTCAAATTACCCTAAAAAAATAAAAATCCTCCTAATTAAAAAAAGAAAGTTATACTATGTTCCCAACAAAAATTAAAGTGATTAAATTACAGGGTGGGCCATAAAAAATTTTAAATTTAAAAAGTCAATAAAAAAAACGGCTTGATATTTTTCAAAGGTCTAACATTTATTTAAAAGTTGGTTTTATGGAATTTATTTGTGGAAAACAATTTCGGACAAATGACCACCACGGCTGAGCTTACAGTAGTTTATCCGATCCACCCAATTTTGGAGTATTTTCTCAATGGTTTCAGGCCTTATGGCAGCTACAGCTGCTTGAATCTCGTACTTTAGATCTTGAATTGTTTCTGGATGGTTAGCGTAACATTTATTTTTAATAGCTCCCCACAGAAAATAGTCCAACGGAGTTAAATCTCAGCTTCTGGGAGGCCAATAAAATCTCCATGTAAAACCTGTCAAACGAAAACACAGTTTTCGCTGAAAACTACTTGAAAACTTACATTCCACTCATTATAATCAGTGCCTGCTCTAGTTTAATCGATTTTTTTGGAAGACATATTTTGCCGGCCCTAAATTGTCACTTGATATTTGTTTACATTCCATATACAAATACAGCTGCTCACTGTTAAGGGGATCCTCTTGTTCTTGCAAAACTCTTGCACGGTGCACCAATTGCAGAAATTTCTTCTTGGTGCAACGGCACAACAAAAACACGCAAAAACTTATTTGCAATGGCTGTAAAATATGTCAGACCAAGACCCATTTTTATTTTCGTGCCGTCATATATCACTAGATTCTGCAATGGGTGCTCTCTTGTCCTTGCATATTTCGGAATAGGACTTTTGCATTTTATGTCATCTTGCAAAAGCAAGAGAATCCCCGTATTGATAGTTGTCAGAGAAAACTCATCGAAAACACACATTGTCGGTCCGAACGACGTACATTCCACAACATACAAATGTGTTTTCAAAATGTTTTCTAAATCAGCTGTGTAATGTAGTAGATTTCCAATGCTGATGAGTAAATGGTGCTAAATCAGAGTCGCACAGAAAGTTTTCGTGTAGATTCCTTTGAAATCACCACAGGAAATCACCACAGAGATTAAGAACTGTCATTTTTGTATGGCGAAATCTTGTTAAATTTATAAGGTTAGTGAAATAAAACCAACTTTACAGGGTCCGGCGCTCCAAATTCACACCGTTCACGCAGCTGCCGCACTGGAATGAGCTGCTTATAAATTTACTGAATGACAGTTCGGAGTATCGTTTTTAAGTGTACAAAAGCGTTTTGCCAAAGTGAACGCAAATAAAAGTGATCAGCGATAGTGTGATTGCTTTATATTTAGCTGGAAAATCACAGTCAGCAATGGTTCGTGAGCTCAAACACCTTTGGTTTACAATGATACTGGTAGCATCGCAAAACGCCATGGAGGTAATCATCAAAAGACTGCAACGTCACGTGAGATGGTTCGGAAAGTGAAGAAGCGACTTGACCGAAATCCACGACGAAGAGCCAATCAAATGGCTAAAGAACTGAAAATATCCGACCGCAGCATCCGACGCATATTGAAAAATGAGTTGAAGGACAAGCCTTACAAGTTCCAAACGGCCATTGATCTCACGCCGAAGCAGCAACAATTAAGACTTGAGAGAGCGAAGCAGTTGTTTCGCTTGGCCGAAAGCGGTCAAATTCCGAACATTGTGTTTTCTGACGAAAAAATATCGCCAATTGAGCAATTCGTAAACTCTCAAAACGATAGGGTTTACTTGGTCGACCGTTCATGCCAGAATCTAAGTCATCGGTTGGCCACCAGGAGGCATCACCCACCACAAATAATGGTTTGGGCCGCTGACACCACACTGGACGCTCTCCAATTGTTTTCATCGAGGCGTCAAAGTAAATGCAAAATATTATCGGGAAAGTGCTCTGGAGGCTGCTTTGAAGCCGTGGGCAAACAAACATTGCGGTCGCAAACCATGGACGTTTCAACAAGATTCAGCACCATCTGACAAAGCGCGAGTGAACCAGGAATGGCTGAAAAACAACGTTCCGAACTTCATTACGACCACACAATGGCTTTCGAATTCACCAGATGCGAATCTAATGGATTGTTATCTCTCGGCCATTTTGAAGAGCAAGGTCCGAAGTAAAAAATACAGCAGTCTCGAAATGCTGAAGAAAGCCATTGTCCGTGAGTAGACCCAAATACCGGCAAGTCACATTCGGGCCGCTTGAGATTTTTTGACCGTCTCAAAGCCATAGTTAAGGCAAAAGGTGGTCATATCGAGCAAAACAGAATTGGTCCTGGATTAATGATTATTTTCAAACATTTTGTACTTTAAAATAAATAAAAATAATTTTCCAAACCGAATTAATGGCTTTATTAATTGGTTACACTTCAAGTGTCCCTCATATTAAGAAAAAGTCAATTATTAAACATTTATCTCAACTATCCGCTGTCAGAAAAGATGATTACTTACCCTGGAAAAGTGCCAAATATCTAAAATTACTTCTAATAAATTCTTAAAGTGTTTGTGACAGAGCTAATGCATTTGCAAAACACCAGCTGAAACCTTTCGTCCAAATGAGAATAATGAAGTCAGTAGTGTTCAACAGGATCAAGCAAAAATTCCAGCAATCACCATTTATGAACTTAAGAGAAATTAGAAAGCTTAAAGTTAAGAAAGCAGCTGTATTCGAACTAATTACAGCGGAAGTGTTAAAGCAGTTACCATGCAAATGTTTAGAAGCTCGCCTATATTTTCAATACAACAATCCATCTGACACATTTTCCAAGCCTTTGGGTGTCTAAGCCAGAAAAGGATCCTCATATAGTCTCGTCATATACACCAATTTCACTACTTCCAAAATTTTCAAAATTTTTTGAAAATTTAATTTAGCAAAGATTAAAATCTATGATAGACGAAAAGCCGTTAATCCCATCGTATCCGTTCAGTTTTAGAAACAAGCATTCAACTCATAGAATAACATTCGAAATAAACAAAAGAATCACTTTTCAAACTATAAAAATTCTTGATGTCTGCATACCAAATATCTTGTCATCGCGCTCGATGCTACATTACGTTGGAAAGAGCATATTGAAATAAACAGGATTGAACTTAATCTGAAATTGTCGAAATGAAATGGCTAATTGGGCGTAGGTCAAACCCATCCATACACAACAAACTACTTCTTTATAAACAAATATTCAAACCGATACAGTCATATGGAGCACAACTGTGGGGATGTGTCAATGTTAATATTATAAAACGTTTTAAAACGAGGTGCTTAGAGGCATTGTAAATGCCAAATGTACTGCAGAAATGCTGATATTCAACGAGACCTAAAGGTGAATACAGTCGCCGAAGAAATAATGAGTCAGGCAGATGCCCACTACAAAAGGCTTAATGCACATTTGAATGACTAGGCGAGAAATCTTCTCTTAGATACATGCCTCTCTAGTCGATTATGTCGAGAAACCCATGCCATGCCAGTCATCATAGCACTTGGAAAAATGCTCCGTCGTGATGGTCATCAGAGTCTTCTTCGAAACGGTGTCCTCGCAATGGTCATGTGAATTTGCTGAATAGCCTTAAGTTACATGAAGGTAAATCAAGCGAATGTGGTGGTTGCGGCACAATATTAGTTGAAAATGTGGCGAAATGATCACGATCATGCAGTATGAGATGGTGTTTTATCGCACTTCGTTGTTCCATAAATTCAGACATAGTAAAAATTGAAAAATTTACTTTTAGAGCCTCAAAAAACGATGCATATCTCAAATACTGTTTTTGGCGTGAAACTGAGCATAGATGTCACTAATAGTACTGCCAACTTACAGAAAAAAAATGTATCGATTCGAAAAACTCGCAAAGTATAAATCAAAAATTTCAATTTGATCACAGTAGAAAAACCAAAAATCAATCAAAATGAAGAAATCACATGTGTTCTCCGAAGAACAAAGAAGAAAAATTAATATTCCGTTATATAGTTGTGAAAGAATTAGAAAACCTCCTGATGAAGAAGTTTAAAGTTCGGTTCATCAAGCTCTGGGCTGGGATTCTTCATACACTTGGTGGATAAAGCGCCCTCTAAAATATGCAATAGCCAGCCATTATTGCTATGTGTAGTTCATCTTAAATAATGGCTTAACGTTGAAAAGTATTCGCCAAGAGCCGATACAATGAGGTTGAAAGCTTTTTGAAAGTGATGATGATATTTCTCCGTTTCTTTTAAGTTGAACCTCCCACACAATACCACCTTTCACTTTGTACTACTTTTGAGCATTTCGTAAGCGTGAACACAGCTGGTTTCATTTATATAACAAATTCGTTTATTATTTACTAAAACTTCATAAACATTAAAATTAATTAAAAAACATAAAACAAAATCAAACAAAATTATTTAACGCGTAAGTATGTATGTTTTGCGTATGTGTAGGTATGTTGAGTGCATTTAAAGTTTAACATGTGCTGTATGAGTGTGTGTTTGAATGGCCAACTGATGAACAGAGCTCTACTTTTCACCATTCTCGCTTTCGATGACTATTATACTAAATATGTTTGTGGAATTTTACTAGTTTTTGGAGCACTTCGGTGCTCCCGCTTACTGTTTAACAACCAACACCGTTTACTTCTTCTTCAGAAAGAAGCGGTTGCTGGGTGGTCCATAGCTGGACGATGGCAAGTGAGTGGGCTCTTCCACCACGATGGGTGCCATGGGTTCCGGAGCCAAATATTGATTGCTGGGCGCCTGGACGGTGGGCTGTGGCTGCTCGCCGACGGCGAAGGGCAATGCAGTTGGCAAGTCAAAGGCGTCGGCGGGCAAATCGTTTACGAACTGTGGCTGTTGGTCGTGCGATTGCGGCTGCTCCGACTCCAAGGCAGGCTGAATGGTAGTGAGTGGCGCGGTGAGATCAGCAGCGAACTCATCAGCTGCAGGAGCACCATACTCGGCGGCAGGCAAATCAGCATGACGAGGATCCATATCGGCAGCGATGAAGTTGTTGTTGCCATTGGCATTATCATTGGTGTTATCATTTTGCTGTTGTGGTGGTGGTCCATAGACGGGAGCTTCCTCCTTCTTGGTCTTGTACTTGATGAAGTAGACTTCCGGTTTGGATGGTTTGGTTGGTGCCGCTGTAGGTATAACAATATCCTTGGTAGCTTCGGGTTTCTTGTGCAACACATAGATGAGTGTCTTCTCTTCGTTTTGTGGTGGTGGTGGCACAACTGGTGGACGAATGGATGGTGGTGCTGGCGCCTTAATGAAAACGATTTTGTAGTGCTTTTGCTTGGCGGCTGGAGCATGACGCACGCGTGTCTCGATCACATCCTCATCCTCGAAATCCTTGGGTGGCACGTGCACGTACACATGCTTGTGCACGGTAGTCGGCTGTGGTGCGTAAGGGTAGCCGCCCTCTTGTGCTATGCTCGACTGTTGGTAGGCGGCATTGTAGGAGTCTTGCTGATCGAGTGGCAGTGGTTGAACCGCCTGGTACTGCTGCTGCTGATTGGCATCTTCGGGTCCGGCTGCTTCGGCAGGCTGCTCAATGTTGTTCAATGCGGGCTCACCGGCGAGAGGTGTGCCATAAGTGGTCGGTGGAGGTGCGGCAAAGTTGCCAAAGGCATGCTCGGAGGGAAGCTGCTGGTGCAGTGAGGCGGGATCTGGAAGTGCAAGAAGAAAGTGTGTTGGAGATTAGAGGCTGTAGGAGTAATTGGGAGTGTTTTTTTAATAAATTCAAAATTTATAACGGTATTTTTTAAATTTTGTGTTTTAGGTTGAAGTTTTTTGCTCAAAAAGTGTGATATTTCATTCAATATTATTAACTCAGTTTTTATTTTGGGAAAACAAATATTATCTTGTTTGTCTTAATCTCTTCACATTTAAAAAATACTCAAAAAATATAAACAAAAAATTTTTAATGTTAAAAACCGTTTATTTTAAAAATCGGTATTTTAATATATTAAAATTATATTTGTTTACTTTTTATTTAATAAAAAATTTTGGTTAAAAACTTAATAATTTCCTATCTTTAAAAAGTCATTTGAGATTATTACAGATTTAAATTTTTCTTATTCTTCAATAAATATTTGGCACAATTTATGGACTCTTTAGACTTTTTATATTATAAAAAATAATGATTAAATATCAACAACTTCAGAACTGAGTTTGGTTTCAGATTAAATTTTTTAAGTCTTAAATTTATATAGATCACTTCAATCTTATGTACTTTCATAAAAAGTCAATCAACCAATAAAATTTTTGAAATGAATTTTTCGATATGGCAACTCTGTTTTCGAAACCAAATTTTTGAATTTGTTGCATTTTCCAGCTTTGAGAAGTACAGGTAATTTTTTATATCCATGAAATCGACTAATTCGAAGCATAATCTTGAATTAGATTTAGTTGATTCACTAATCGAGGAAAATATTAGTTTTCCAAGTTTTGTTTCATATATTTTATTTCTTCAGCTCAAAACTGTTGTATGTTTTCAAATATTCGGTTGTATATTTGAATTTGTTTGCGCAACACTAACTCTGCAGTAATCCATTGTAGGTGTAGCCTACAAGCGGCGCCTCAGGACGCGCCAAAACGCCTGCAATCAAGCAGCTCACTAACACAAATACACGCATTATGCACAATAAGCAAAAACACAAACAAATTAAAGGCTACAAATCCTTTAAAGAAAATGTTTAAAGTATTCCAAACTGTATAACACTGCCTCTTTATCCACCGGAAGCGTGCACTCTATAGCGGTAAAGGAAGCTTTGTAGGGAAGAGCAAGTCACGAACTGATGCCAAACCAGCGGCCACAACTGTAATTTATATGATTCCAAAAAACTGATGCGCATTGCAACAATTGACGTTCGACCATTAACACTTGAAACTCATACAAGGCAACTGCAGAAGCAACAACAACAAATGCCAACAACTGCAGAAGAAATACAAAAACCAAAAAGGCAAAAAAAACATCGAAAAAAACCCAAAAGTAACCGAAATTTCGAACTTTTGCCTTAACTAAAATGCTATTAAAATTTGTAATTGAACTTTGGCGATACAGCAAAGCGCAAAAGCGATCGGACAACAAGCAATGCATGGCAACAACAACACAAGCACAACCGAACGAAATGAAGAGCAACTTGAAAGAGCCAAGAAAGAGAGCGAACCTTTGACTTGTGCGCATGAAGGCTGATTTTTGTGGACGCAGCAGCAATTAACAACAACAACAACAGTGCGCAAGTAGCACAAATAACAACAATAATTATTATAATTAACGAGGATATACACATATACGCTTATATGTATGTATGTATATGTATATAAATATAGAAAATATTGCTCGTGTGTCATTAAAAGGGCAACAAAGCAGCAAAGACATATTTAAGGAATTCACCTATTTATTATTTCATGCATACATACATACACATACATGCATTTAGCTTCGTTTTTGGCTGCAAAGCCGAGAAGCGTGGAAAAAATTTGTTATTCGTGTTGATTTGTTGAGTGTCAAAAAACCTTCGCTCGAGTGCGGTGCTTCCAGCAAGAGATGCATGAAGATTTACAACAACAACAGCCGCGGTAAACTGCTGGACAACAAGTTAACTGGAGCTATTTTCATATTAAGCCAATGTTAAGTTGCACACAAGAGGCACACACACACATGTGCTCGCATGTATGTGCCTGTTGTTGTTGCTGCTAATGTTGTTCGTGGTTTGGGCTACAACTTTATTGCGGGCAATTGCCACTTGAATTGAAACAGAAAGTCATGTATGAATATACACAGATAAATTTCTATGTGTGAGTGCATAGCTATGACTAAGCAATGTCAAATTATTTTATTCATTCATAAGTAAATTAAAGCGTACTATATTTTTTTGCTTTATTCTAAGATCTTAAAATATGGTACACAACTGAAAGTATACTCGTAGTATTTAAAACGTTCAACAGACAGTAGAGGCTTCACACGCTCCAACTTGGGCCTACTGAAGCGCTACACTCCTGCTTTGTGTGGTGTGCCTTTTCTGTCATGGCTGTTGGAACCCGAGAAACTAGTTAATGTACCGTAGATGCCGCTTACGCGATTATAGCCGAGTTTACAACAGTGATCCAGTCGTTCTTACTTTTCGCTGTATGGCGCCAATTGAAGATTCCAAGTGTAGCCAGGTTCTTCGATTGAACTATGTCAAATGTCGTCGTATATCTCGAATATATTCTAATTCCATCGACTGCGATACTCGCCGTTGCTAATGTGCAAAGGACCATGAATCTTCCGCAGAACCTTTCCCTCGAAAACTCGCAACGCCGATGTTGTCCTCGTCCATGTCTCTGCAGAATCGGGATGATGAGTGACTTATAGAGTTTGGCTTACTGTTTGTTTGATGACAGGAGATATTTTGTCTTGCCCTCGTACACTACCACACCCATTTGCTTCGCTTCCTTATCCAGGTTGGAGAAAGCTGAACTAACGACGCGGTTGTTGAGACCAACGATTTCAATATCATCTGCGTACGCCAGCAGCTGTAAACTTTTATAGAAGTTTGTATCGTCTCTATTCAGATCTACAACCTTGAATTATTTTCTCCAAGTCGCCTTGTCTGAAACCTCATTTGGTATCTAACGACTCGGAGAGGTCCTTCGAGATCCTGACGGAACTTCTGGTATTGCTCAACGTCAGTTTAGACAACCGTTTTAGATTTGTGGTGATAATCGAAAATATTCTGCCTAAGCAAATTTCGGCTCCATTCGAAAAATTAAGATTTTATAAACGATAACAATCCAATTTGTATTATTGATTAATGGAATATAGAATACTGCAACAATTACTTATTGATCGTCATTGCTTTGAGATTTTTCGTTAAGGGGGGAGCCTGCCTTAGAAACTTCAAAAAGTCGATTTTTTTTTTCTTTTTTTGGCATAAATCCCTTAAAAATTATCTTAGAATATGTCGCCAAAGTTATAGATAGGAATTCGAAATATTGTCGAAGCTAGAGGGGAAATAATTACCAGATATATGGGCGCTTGGGCAGAAAGTGAAAACGTTGACGCGCGATTTCTCGGTTTCTCATCTTTACGATTTATCTTAATTGGCGGCCATGATAGAAAAAAGCTAAACGTCGTATGGTTTTGAGGCAAAGTTTATTATCTTTGGCATTAAATTAAATATTAAATAGAATTTAAAGTAAAAAAAACAGGCAGACAGATATGACAAAATCGACTCAGCTCATTGTGAAACTCCAACGTTACCTCCTGGGTTACAAACTTCGTGGCAATTTTAACATTTCAACATTTTACAAAGCCTCAAAAATTAGAAAAATAATTGCTATCGAAAGCGCTTATGAAAAAAATTTAGTAATTATGTGTGTAAGTCAGAAGAGTAAAAAAATATGGGTATTGTGCCCATATTCTCTTATTTCAATTGTGAATAACTTTTTCAAGTCAAGTGTGTAATGACAGAAATCTTCGAAAACATAAAATTTGTATTCAAAAATAAAATTAAAATTTCCAAAAATTATTTACATACATATTTCTTTCAGAAAAAAAAAAAAACAAAAAAATTGTTAGAAGTCTCACACCAAAAATTACAGAATTCATTTTCAAGTTTTGCAATATGTTGCAACAGAGATCATAATTTTGTTCACGCAACGGTTTTTTGAATCACCTAAAGCTAATTGAGTCCGGGTACGCGGTTATAGCCTAGTTTACAACAGCACAATGTTCTGTCCTTTTCATTGCGGGTGTTTTTTTAAGTGATGGGCCCCTAATACAGCGCACAACCCTGGAAGGAATGTTTCGCCATGTCACTTTAGCACACCTTCAAACGGATGTTTTTTGGTCACTTCTAAGTGAATGGCGCTCAGAGAACTTTCCTCACTTGTGAACTTCTACACATGGGTGTATTCCCATCCTCTAATAGGCTTAATATATGTACATATCTCGTAAGCCATTAATGCTAAAACAACCAAACTCGTTCAGAACAAATCATATAAGAACCACTTATCGACAGTGTGAAAATTACTGAAATCGTGTGATAACCCCGCCTTCTCCTCATATCACGGTTTTGATAGAAACTACTTATAGCACGATAAAACAATATCCAAATGCGCCAGAGACATTAAATTTAACACCCTGCATGATAAAAGAAGGCTTTGCATGAGCCCACATTTAGGTGAAATAAGTTATCTCCGGATCTATTAGATCAATTTCAACCATAACCGGTACGTTACATTACCTTGACTTTTTTATGTTTAATTTTGAAAATAGGACTACAACTACGCCTACTTCCTACACACATAACACAATTTTAAACTCCATCTGATCTTTCCCTTTCCACTACCTACACAAATTAAGCACATATCAATGCGGACATACAGACAAAATTTTGCACAAACAATACTTTTGGGGTAAACCATCCCGAGAATAAAAATTATCAATATCAGATGTCGTATGGCTGACTTTTTGACAAAAATATCAGTCTAACTGTGAAAGTATAATATATGTATCTTTGCTAACTATATACCCTTATTCCAAAAAGGGGATGAATTGGGTCAATACTTCCCAGAGCCCCCCTATACCTAATACTAAGATTTTCGAACTTTTGGGTGACTTTGTGCTGAATATATTATCTATTATTTGAGTTATCTCAATGAAAACTACAGAGCGTCTTTTAATCATAATAGAATATATTTGTGCCTAAAATGGATGAAATCTGACCCTAGCGCTCATATTTATAATATCAGCATTTTCGAACATCCAGTTAACTTAACTCCTTACATATTGGTAGTGGCCTGTGAGGTACTTAATGAAGCTCAGTAAGTATATGAGCAAATATATAATAAAACACCAAAATTGATTGTTATCTTTTGCAACACTTTTTTTTTCAATAAAGTTTTGCTGTTGTTCATTTTAAAATCAAATGTTAAATGTTTAAAACGATAGTCTATTATATTAAGCTTTCTGACAAACCTATTGACCAATAGAAAAGTTAAACATTAACCCCAATCTGTACTGCTTCGTTCCATCTAAATTTTACTGTTTCAAAGTTGAGGAAAACAAATGTAATTAGGTTAGTTTACAGGTTGCAAAGATTCACTCACATTTCCAAATATGCACATACATATGTTAAATAAGTGAGCTCAACTACTTGCACTCTCTCAGACTCAAACTACATACTTCAACCCAAATATCCAAATATATTACAAGCGCCCACATTTATTATTCGAAAGCATAGCTGCGCATTTCTAGACGCTTCATAACAGTTTGTAAGCATGTGGTAACTAGTTTAATGCTTTACAGTTTAAACTGTTGCAAAACTAATTTCTGGCTTTGCAAATTTAACTTGTATTATTTTAGAAAACCATTAAATTTTCACAATCATTTTGAAATCTACATTTGCAGTTTCCAATAACTTTTTTTGCATTAACTGAACCTACAAATACTTTATAAAAAACAAGTAAGGAAGAGCCGCAAAACCATTCTCTCGAAAACACATATCGTTGTCTCATCAGATGTTGTCATCGTCTAGTCCTGAACCATATAGAAGAACAGGGATGATGAGACTTTTAGAATTTGGTCCTTGTTCGTTGAGACTTTACTTCTCAATTACCTACTCAGTCCGAAGTAACACATGTTAGCAAGAGTTATTCTGTGTTGGATTTCAAGGCTGATATTGTTACAGTAATGTGGGAACCAAGTCGCGAATGCGACGATTGTTCGTTTGATGAGAGCAATTTCTCTTGCCTTCGTTCACTACCAGACCCATTTGCTTCACTCCTTTGTCCAACCTAGAGGAAGCAGAAGTAACGTCGCGGTTGCTATGGGCAATGATATCGATGTTCTTGGCGTACACCAGCAGTTGCACCCTTTCTACTCAGGTCTGCAACTCGAATTATATTATCCAAGAGTTGATTGAAGAAGTCGCATGGCAGTGAGTCGCCTTGTCTAAAACCTTGTTTGGTATCGAATGCTGTTCTTGCTTGGTCTCGTTGAGGTCTCCGCCGATTTTTTGGTATTGTTCAACGTCAATTACAGATGTGTATTAGTTTTCGACGAAGAGGTGGTGTGTGTCGATCCTCTTTTTACGGATCTTTTCCAAGACTTGGCACTTGGTGAAAATCTGGTCAGCAGTTTATTTTCCACACCTGTGCGCCCGATAGAATCTTATTTGCCATGTTGAGGATTTTTATCCCACGGTAGTTGGCGCAGATTATGGGGTCTACCTTTTTATGGATTTGCATGCTCTTATTAGTCCTTTGCCGCCTTATGTGAATAACTCGTCCCCACCGCTTGATTATTCTTCAAATGTAATTGATATTCGAACTTCTTCATGGTCGAGCAATGGAACGTCTACTCCATCGGCCAGGTGTTCTGTTTCCACTGCCATTCAGGAGGCTGGAGTAGTATTCCCTCCATAATTTCAGTATGCTCTGGTTCATCAGGTCATCAAATAGAAATATTTGCATCGATATATAAAGGTGAGTGGAAAATAAGGGTATATTTCAGCAAGAACAGCATGTTTTCAAAAAGGTCACTGAGTAAAAAACAGAACAGAGCCATATGCAAGCAGTTAACGGTATAAAACGAATATGGAAGCCTTCCAGATGCTACAAATTCAAGGAAATGATAAAGCAATAAAAACAATACGAGATATTTAAGTAATTTAAGTAATATCTATAAATAAGTAATGTAAATCGACAAATATTTATATGATAAGTATCGATATACACTTAAAATGTCTGTGTTTACTCGCGACGCTCTTGAAGGGCACCACCTTTGCCAATGACAATGAACTGGGAAGTGTTTTCACTATTCTACAAGACTGTCAGCAGCTTTATTTTTCTTCTTCACTTACTTTGTTTTGTTTTTGATGTGTTTCACATCTTTTGCTTTGCTTCTTATTCGCTGCATCACCAAAACAATGGCACCAAAACCGGCAGCATCATGGCTGACCCAATTTCCGATATATCCACTGTGAGCATGAAACCTTTGTGTTTGTTGTACAAAAGCTAAGAGTACTCTTGTAGTTACAGCAAAAACTTGCATGTTATTGAAGTGACGCAACATTGAATTGAAGAAGTTATTTCTTTGTTTTACTTATAATCGCCACGGCTACATACTCACCTGAAGTCGCTCTTGTTGTTGTGCTCGCATAAGCCACAGTTGCTGTTGCTGAATGTTGTACACAAACGTCACAGCGACAAGCTTTGATTGTTGTCAACGCAACTTATTTCACATTTATCACATTTTAAAGGGCTCTTATTGTTGTTGTAAATAAAGAAGTGAGGACAAGGGCCGTTCAACACTCGAAGACCACAATCACATAGCAAACGTCGGGTAGTGATATTGGCGTCACATATGGAGTTAGGACACTCTAGATATTCAAAAGCCTCATCGCCCGTAAAAGTCCTTTTGTTTTCGAAGAATCGGATAGTATTCGTCCTTTTGTGTTTAATTTCAACCAAAATTGGGGCGTAACATTCGTCTCACATTCCCATGTCACAGTGCCACAGACAAAATCTGACTAGAACCACGCCCACTTCACACGTAACAACTTTTCGCGAATTATCTAAATCGAACCAAAACTTTTCAAGCCCCTAGGTACCGAATATATACACCCCAGTACTTACAGTTGACTTTTACCGAAAATTTCGGTCAATGTGTGACATATACAAAGGGCGTTCCAAAGTAAACAGGCCCCGTGGTGGCGTCATTTATATGTCGACTGATGCGTTAGAGTCTGCTATCTTTACGGATTGTCCAGCGAGAATTTCATGACATTTCATTGATTAGAAGTGAAGTTATTGTGTTTTAAGTGTCAGTATGTGTGTGTTAGCGGTGCGAATGAGCTTGGAACAAAGAGCCAACATTAAATTTTGTTTTAAAATTGGTAAAAAAAATTCATGGAAATGGAATTGAACATCTCCAAAACATCGATTTATCGCATTTTGACCGAATATTTGGGATTACGAAAGGTGGGTGCACGTTTGTTCCGCACAAATTGACTGACGACCAAAAATTGCTCAGAATCCAACATTCGAAGGACGATTATTTGACCAAAAATCCCATTTTAACCATTAACCACTCCCCGTATTCGCTTGTCATGGGACCGTGCGACTTCTTCCTATTCGGAAAAATGCATTTTCCCTTGAAAGGAAAGCGTTATGCAGACGTAGAGGCCATTCAAAAGGCTTGCACCGGCATACTGGCGGTCGTACCGGCCCACGAGCTAAAACACTCGAACACTCGTTTGACACGCTTTTGGAACATGCAAAAAGCTGTACTGAAGCAGAAGGAGACTATTTTGAATAAAATAAATTAATTTTGCCGAAAAAACCAAATCTGTTTTTTTTTAAGTCCTGTTTACTTTGGAACTCTCCTTGTATAAACGAAATTCCTTTCCTGATAACAGTATGTCTTTGTGTTAAAAATTAGTTGAATCGGGCCAATACTTCTCTTAGCTCCCATATATTTAGTATAAAGATTTTCGAAATTCTGATATGAAGACACCGCATATTTCGGCAAATTTGTGAGTTAACTTAATAAAATTGAGAGACTCATGTTTGAATAAAATCGGCAAAAAACCTTAGACCTCATATAACTAGCAAGCCTTGTATAAATGAAAGTATTAACCCGATTTCAATCCAATCTTTGTCTGAACTGCAAAATCGGACCACTAAAGCTAATAGCTGCCATTAAAACAGATCGGTTAAAATGAAGTGGCAGCTGCAGCGAGCATTACTCTCACATGAAAAGGCAATTTGCCGAGTACGAACACAAACGATTATTTCAAAGCAGTAAAAGGCGAAAAGTAACATAATATAACCTCTTCCACATGTAAGTTCGAAAAAATATGGTTTTTAAGAATTCATATTTTATTAATAAAAATATTGGATCTTCTGTAAGTCCACCATAAAAAGTTGTTTGGCGGTGAGGAAGATATCTCTGACCCAAATTTTCTGAAATAAAAAAACCAAAGGTATTACTTTTAGGAAATTTACACTTTAAAATGACTTAAAAATCGAAATTTATATCAGAAACTTTATTTCTTCGATCATTACCTGACAAAAGTATCTAAAAAGGTCCTGTGAAAATTTCAAGTCAATCGGTCTAGTCTTTTCGTATTCTTCAACGACTTTGAAAACATCGTTTCGAGAAAAATGCATTTAAAGTTTTGGGTAATACAATAGACGAGCAGCTGCTACTCCGGGTTGCGGTTCCACCTACTTTCAAATGCTCGAAAACGTCTCTACAAATAGGCTCATTACTCCGAAACTATTTACCGGATTACTTTGTAATTTACAGACAATATTCTCGAATATATATATATATATGTATATACATTCAAAAGGTGGATATAACCCCATAAGTCAAATATTGTAACTACAATAGATAACATTCCTTCAATGAATGCCACTATTGTCGAATACCGAGAAACTTTCTTCTCACTAAATTACAAGAGAGAGTGAGTTCATAACTAATCTAGTATAGCACCCGCCGCTGTTTTCTATACAAGCACACCTGTCTTCGAGCAAGGGTTTACGTGCACCAAACTCAATTACTGCCCAAAAAGGTTTTATTGACGCTGCACTGCAATGCAGCAAAAGTGAATGTTACAGAAGGAACAACAATTACGTTGCAACTCGTTTATATTGTCTATTCACTTGTTGATCTTCCGCAACCTGCTTTAAACACGAAACAGCTGTAATGCATTTCAGTGTGCTGCTTCCTTTACTGCACACACACACTCGTATAAAAGTCTGCACTACATAACTTCTTACTCTTAGCTGCTGAAGACAATTATCTGCGCATGCGCATCCATTTAGTGCACTCAAGAGCACAGGTGCACTCTCCTACCTCATTTCTCTTCGCCACTTTATTTCCTATAAAATTTATTACCAGTTTGTAGCAAGCTTATTAGTATGTGTAGATGTGATCATGTGGGTATTCGCTTAGCTCTTGTTGCCAGCCTACAAGTAATTCATTTGTATCGCCGTTTTTGGAAATCGTGTTTATTTCGGGCTAGCTTTTGAAGTGCTTCACCATCATTATCATCACCATTATTTACTTTCCCATCAACCGCAATTTACTCATTAAAATATATAACATTTAACATAATGCAAATAAATAGTTATGAATTTGGGTCAGTGTTTCACTGTCACTGCCAAATATTCCGAAAAAATGTTGCATAATATCTACTCACGTAAAATTCATCATTTTTCAGTACCTACTGTAGGCGTAAATTATATGGTATTTCACCCTCTAGTGCCAATATTTGCAAACAAAGAAGTGCAATCGGGGGGTTGTTGAGTTATAGTGCGACAGTTTTTGTCGATGCCGAAGCAACAAGCTTGAAGCACGTGGATCAAGTGCTTCACGATCGGTAGAAGTCACAGGTTTGATTTTATTTAAGTGAATAGAATTTGTAGCAGTTTATTTCAAAATCGCCTACAAGCATACATACAATGCTGTGATTTCACAGGAAAGCATACAACGTAGCACTCTATTTCACATCTAATTTATAATTAAGTTTAAAATAAAACAAAAACAATGAAAATTTAAACAAAATTTAAATATTTAGCTTTTACGCGCTCATTCCTCAGTAGCTCATTATTAATACTTAGTTTCTGAAACGAAAATAATGTTAATATTTCACGAAGAGAATCCCCACGTTGAAATTCGTCAGCCTGTTTATTTTATTACTAGCAGCCCGTCCCGGCTTCGCATGGGGTAGACAATTATTTATTTTTAGAAATTTGGATATAAAACACTTTTTTTCACAAATATTTTTATTTGTATTAAAAAAAATCCCACAGTTATATTTGTATGTAAGTCTATTTATGTTCAATTTCTTTGATGGTTTAAGTGGCGGGCACTTTTGAAAAATTAAAAAATAAAAATAATAATAATCAAAAAATTAAAATAACAGTAATAAGTAATGAATTCAGTCGTTTTACATATATTTTTGCCACTCCACGTGCTCAATTCTGCTAAATAGCAGCGACAACGTCGAATTCGTTACTTTGATTCTATCGGCTCTGTTAGCCGCCAAATCGAACATCATACAGAATTCATTTTGCACCTTCTCTATACTTTACATTCTCTGGCCCGGCGCGCTTTTCAGAATGCATCGCAAACAACGGCCACGGCGCTATGGCAGTTTTGTTTACTTTTTGAATTTTTTAATTCGTAATATCTTTTGAATGAAAAGTTCAATTTAAAAACTATTTTATAGGTAGTTAAGTGGTCTTGACCATAAAATAATTTATTTGGATAAGGATTAATATAAACACATAAATCGCATGGTTTGAATTTGGTTAGCATTTTCATTAATGTTTAAAATGAAAAAAGTTGTTGTAGTGACATAACTACAATAGTTGGACATATGCTACCGCGGAGTTTTTTGTAGACATTATGATGTTCTTCAATATTGTTGTACATTATTTTGTTCTATCGCTAATAGTTTCGGCAGCGCATTCGACGAAAGACATTTTAAGACTCATTTCTCTACTCCTTCGGTTACATTGTTCAAATTTTACCAAGGATCCCAAATTTTTTTCAAAATGAAATGTATCCTATGTCAATTTGGAAGAATGTAGCATTCTATTATTGAAGGAATTTTTAAATCGGCCCAGTACTTTTTGAGCCTTTTCATTACAAACATACAAATATACAAAAATAGGTAAAAATCTTTCCTCTTTATAATATTAATATAGATTTCTCTGAGAAACATCCAACTTCTTTTACCTTATAAATATCTGTTCTGTTATAAAATTAGCACAGATTTTAGTTATGAAATGGAAAATGGAATGGTACGACGAGGAGTGCCGTGTCGCAGCGGAGAGAAAACAGCCTGCCTACATCGCAACGTTACGATCGACCACAACACGTGCGGGATGGGATAGATACCGAGAGTTGAAGAGGGAAGCAAGACGCATTTGTAGACAGAAAAAGAAAGAGGCCGAAATGCGTGAGTATGAAGAGCTTGATAAGCTGGCCGACAGGGGTAATGCTCGAAAATTCTACGAAAAGATGCGGCGGCTTGCAGAAGGTTTCAAGACCGGAGCATACTCTTGTAGAACCCCCGAAGGTGATCTAGTCACTGATGCCCAAAGCATACTTAAATTATGGAGGGAACACTTCTCCAGCCTGCTGAATGGCAGTGAATGTACAACGCCAGGAGAAGGCGAACCCGATTCCCCAATCGATGATGATGGAGCAGACGTTCCATTGCCCGACCATGAAGAGGTTCGAATAGCAATTGCCCGCCTGAAGAACAACAAAGCGGCAGGGGCCGACGGATTGCAAGCCGAGCTATTCAAACACGGCGGCGAAGAACTGGTAAGGAGCATGCATCAGCTTCTTTGTAAAATATGGTCGGACGAAAGCATGCCCAACGATTGGAATTTAAGTGTGCTATGCCCAATCCATAAAACAGGAGACCCCACAATCTGCGCCAACTACCGTGGGATTAGCCTCCTCAACATCGCATATAAGGTTCTGTCGAGCGTATTGTGTGAAAGATTAAAGCCCACCGTCAACAAACTGATTGGACCTTATCAGTGTGGCTTTAGACCTGGTAAATCAACAACCGACCAGATATTCACGATGCGCCAAATCTTGGAAAAGACCCGTGAAAGGAGAATCGACACACACCACCTCTTCGTCGATTTCAAAGCTGCTTTCGACAGCACGAAAAGGAGCTGCCTCTATGCCGCGATGTCTGAATTTGGTATCCCCGCAAAACTAATACGGCTGTGTAAACTGACGCTGAGCAACACTCAAAGCTCCGTCAGGATCGGGAAGGACCTCTCCGAGCCCTTCGATACCAAACGAGGTTTCAGACAAGGCGACTCCCTATCGTGCGACTTTTTCAACCTGCTTCTGGAGAAAATAGTTCGAGCTGCAGAACTCAACAGAGAAGGTACCATCTTCTATAAGAGTGTACAACTGCTGGCGTATGCCGATGATATTGATATCATCGGCCTCAACACCCGCGCCGTTAGTTCTGCTTTCTCCAGACTGGTTAAGGAAGCAAAAGAAATGGGTCTGGCAGTGAACGAGGGCAAGACGAAATATCTCCTGTCATCAAACAAACAGTCGTCGCACTCGCGACTTGGCACTCACGTCACTGTTGACAGTCATAACTTTGAAGTTGTAGATAATTTCGTCTATCTTGGAACCAGCGTAAACACCACCAACAATGTCAGCCTGGAAATCCAACGCAGGATTACTCTTGCCAACAGGTGCTACTTTGGACTGAGTAGGCAATTGAAAAGTAAAGTCCTCTCTCGACGAACAAAAGCCAAACTCTATAAGTCGCTCATAATTCCCGTCCTGCTATACGGTGCAGAGGCTTGGACGATGACAACAACCGATGAGTCGACCTTAAGATTTTTCGAGAGAAAAGTTCTGCGAAAGATTTATGGTCCTTTGCGCGTTGGCCACGGCAAATATCGCATTCGATGGAACGATGAGCTGTACGAGATATACGACGACATTGACATAGTTCAGCGAATTAAAAGACAGCGGCTACGCTGGCTAGGTCATGTTGTCCGGATGGATGAAAACACTCCAGCTCTGAAAGTATTCGACGCAGTACCCGCCGCGGGAAGCAGAGGAAGAGGAAGACCTCCACTCCGTTGGAAGGACCAAGTGGAGAAGGACCTGGCTTCGCTTGGAATATCCAATTGGCGCCAAGTAGCGAAGAGAAGAAGCGACTGGCGCGCTGTTGTTGACTCGGCTATAATCGCGTAAGCGGTGCCTACGCCAGTAAAGAAGAAGAAATGGAAAACATACTTTTTAGTCTTTCGATTGTAATTTTTTATTGAACCTTAAGATACAGAGGAATTGGTTATTTACGGAATAACACATCGAGCAAATAGCCCCAAATGTGTGGTTTTAAATAAGAAAAGAAATCGAATGGTGTTAAGTCACCACATTTTCAAAATGTGTTTCTCATTGCGGCCGCCAAGCTTCCATTATTTTTGATATTTGGTTCAATAACGAAACTGTCAGCTGTCGTTTTGTTTTTGTATTTTAGGGTTGTCAACGCTTTACTATATAAATTGTGACAGACTTAAATCTTGCGTTAATTTTGAAACTCCCTTAAAATTTGAAAATAATATACCAAAATTTCAAATCGATATATTCAATAAAGTTAGATACCCAGAAGCGAAAGTCTGACACCCTAAAACTTACATATACAGCCACGGACACATAAATAGCACACTTGGTCTTCAAATGAGAAACACTTATTCATTCCTTGAGTTTATCAATTCTGGATTTCTAGAGGCATTCGCTTTGTTTTAGAAATTATTTATTTTCTTATTACCTCAACATAAAAACAATAAATATTCTATTATCAATCATAAATGCGAGCCCATCAAGATCCTATATGAGAACATAAATAGTGCAATCTAAAAAGACTTTTAAAAATGTACAAAAAATAAGCAAATGATTGAAAAATAGCTAAAGAATGATCATTTCGTTAATATTTAAAAATGGTGGATTTTAATCACCTCTGCACATCTTAGCTGCATGCTTTTCATAAATTTTGACATTGTTGCAACAGCAAGCCCCCTCAATTCCATTTTTACGTAGTATCGACGAAATAATTATTTGGAAAATTAATTTCACAACGGTAATAAATAAACACATGTAATATTTAGGCTGAATTTGTGCTGAGCTGAGTCGATTTAGTCATGTGCGTCTGCCTGTTCGTCTGATACACGCAAACTAGTCTCAAACTTTTGGAGATATCTATCTGAAATCTTACTTACATCCTTTTTTCGCCAAGAAACGGTTCATTTGTCGATATTGGACTGCTATAGCATATAGCTGCCATGCAATCTGCACGAGTGAAATAAATTGTATGGAAACTTTTTTATTTGACAAAATATCTTCATGAAATTGTTCAGATCGGTCTACTTTAGTATGTAGTTACCGTACAATTTCAACTGTCAAAATCAAATTATTGTTTGAAAATGTGGTTTTGAAGAGCACTACAGCTTCGGCGCTGACAAAGTTGACGTCTTTTCATCCACGGAGAAGGCCGGAACCATTGCAGCAGTGTAGTACCTTTTATAAGCGCATTCGGAGATTGAATAGCGCGAAAAATAATTAATTTAATTTCTCAACATATGTATAAAATGTGTACAAATACGAGGTATGACAATTAAGTAATTAGACCCATCCCATAAAAACCGTATATTTGAAAATTATTTTACAACTCTGCCATCTCCTTCAAAGTAGTTCCCTTGGGCAACTATACAGCGATTCCAGCGCGTTTTCCATGCTTCGTAGCATTTCTGGAACGCTTCGACTGGGATGACCGAGAGTACCCTCGTCACGGCGGCCTGGATGTACGTAATCGACTCAAAATGGATTCCTTTGACCACCGATTTTGTTTTAGGAAACAAATCAATTTCAACTTTAAAATATTATCACGATATTCTCATGCTCCAAGTATAAAAATGGGCGAAATCAAACTTCAACCACGCTTAGTGCAATCCTCAAATACTGAATATAGTATTGTTTGGCATTTCATCATAGAAATACTTACGCCTGAACAGCGTTTACAAATCGATCAACTTGATTACGAGTTCACGTTCTGTAAAGAATGTGCGCTGCTACTGAGCGTACCATTCGCAACAAAATCCCCCACCTTTAGGCCCAACATTCATTATTGGATAATATTCGTACAAAATACAGCTAATGCAAGAACTGAAGCCGCTTGACCTTCCCAAGCGACATCGCTTCGCTCTATGGGCTCTTGAAAAGTTGCAAGAAGATCCGATCTGTCCAGCGATCGGGCGTTTTTCAGGATCAATAAGTACACTGCCGATCAACTGAATAGGTTCACATAAATTCGCTTGCATTTTCATGATTTTTTCATCGTACGCATGTTTTTTTAAAAACGTTTCAACTTTATATTTGTGTCACTCAGTGTGCGCTAGTAAAAAACCGTTTGCTAAGTACCGTTACTTTGCATATTCTATTTTGCTATTTCTTTCGCTAATTTCTGTGCAATCTTTTGGCTCAACTGAATAGGTTCAGCTCAAAGATTTTTAGTTAGTGATTAAACTTGGCGGTGTAGTGACACATTTTTGATAAAAAAATTTTAATTTCATCTATTTTCTTTAAACTAAAGGGAAAATGGAACGCGAAAAACAATTATCCGAGTATGAAAGAGGCCAAATCGAAGCCTATCGTGAAAGTGGTCTTAGCCATCGCAAAATCGCTCAAAAAATTGGAAAAAGCCAAAATGTTGTGAGTAACTTTCCAATTCGCATCTCTCAGCACCCAAAATTAAAGAAATTTGCGGTGTTACAGTCACTGTGTCTGCAGTTAAACGTGTGATTTCATCGGCTGATCATCTAAAACGAATGAAATTAACAAAAAAAAACCGTTAAATGATACACGTAAAGCTTCACGACTGCTCTTTGCGGGCAAGCAATGGACGATCGAATGGCAGAAGGTGGGTTTTTCCAACGGAAAAAAATTTAATTTAGACGACCCTGATGGATACAACTGATGCAAAACAACTTTAGTTGCGACAATTAAAGCGGCCTGGACAACAATTTCGCTGCAAATACTGCAGCGCTTCCGGATCGTTTATATGACAATATATCGAAGAACGGTGGATTCACTCATTAATAAACTTATTAAAAATTACCTTAAATGTACTTAAGTATAAGCTAAGTGCCAAAAATATGAAAATTATCTTAAGTTACTTATATAATT
Source organism: Bactrocera zonata (assembly GCA_037783105.1). Lineage (NCBI taxonomy): Eukaryota > Metazoa > Arthropoda > Insecta > Diptera > Tephritidae > Bactrocera > Bactrocera zonata. The sequence continues at coordinate 944,526 of JBAWJQ010004266.1, forward strand.
ATAATTTTTTTATGTTGAACCTATTCAGATGAACGAAAAAAAATCATTGATTTTGTTAACCTTTTAGAAGAAAAAATAAATAGGGAATAAATAATATGTTTTTGAAAACCCTTTTTCAATATTTTATATTAAATGATTTTAAAATTAAACAAAAAAAATTATGCCGTTTTTTTTTTTATTAGCCGCACTAAGACTTGTTACGCTTCTCTAAGAAACTCATCGTTGCACTAGTTTCGAAGACGCTTACGGAAGAGAAGAAAAATGCAGTTCAAAGACGATAATATTCCAAAAAAAGTAAAAAGTGGCCCGGGTCCAAAACAAAAATTGCCAAATTCGGCGTGTTTACCGCTAACTTACACACTTAATCTTCTTTAGCCCACGTTCCTATGCAACATGTTCAAGGTTATTCACCGACTTTGACTAATCATAGGTAAACAACCCCAAAATGCAACATGAGGCAGACACAACACATTAAGCCAAGTGCGCCTACATAGACAAATGTTTCGACAACTTAACATTGAATTTCAAGAAGAGATTAACGCAAGTAAAGCACTAATGACGAAGATGATGGAAATAACAATGGTTATTAAGCAGTCAAACAAAAAGCACAACATTTTAAAAAATTTGCGATTGAAGCTTGCGCACAGACGCGCCAAGGAGCAGGCAAATGGTATTAAAACGAGACAGAAAGCAGATATCAATTGATGATATATAATACATAGCATACAGTATGCTGGGCATTTAAGTGAATCTTAGCGCCAGCCCACTCATCCATGAACAGCCGGAGCATAATTAATGGCGATACAAATGGATCAGCGTATGGGTTGTGCTTTCGAAAATTAATTACAAAAGTCTTAACCCACATGAGGGGTTAATAATACAGTACTTAGTACCATATACATATTGTAGGTAACTGTATGTGTTTGGTAGCAACAGAAAACGCCGTGTCAACAAAGGAGCAGATGACAACACAAAATTGATAAAGCCTAGCAAATGGACCAACACTTGAACATACGAACATATAACAATACAAAAAATATTTAATTATTGTTTTACGCACAAATATTTATGAGTAGACGAACGAAAATTAAGTATCTATAAATATACGTATATATACATTTTTCTGTTGCCCTCAGCATTAACGAAATTAAAAACGGCATGACAAAACATAAGCCGTCAATCTGCTGCCCTTAGCGTTCAGTAGTCTGCCACTAAGTCACCTAACTAAACTAGGCCATGCCACCGACAAACACACTCTTGAATTCGTAATGCTCACAATTCTACATATACGACAACGAGGACGGTCTGATAAGTACTTTGCCTCACCATCAGAAGGGGATAATCATAGTACATTCTCGGGTAGAGCTGCTTTTAAAATTTCAGTCGAATCGGACTCGTAGTTTTGCTTCGACCGCGGTCGGTCTTAGTTTAATGAGCTTCAGCCCGAAAATGATTTCCATGATTTCGTTTATACAGACCACCCATTGAGGTTAGCGAGTTAGCTGAGACAATAGGCACCTCAAAAGACTTTGAGCATGAAACATTGGAAATAAGAAAGCTGTCGGATTGATGGCCGTGGCGTTTATTCACTCCGGATAGCAAGCCAACCTTAAGACTCCATCATAGCGGTGTTTGACGTAGTATTTAAGAACAATTCGATGGAGTCGATGCAGTTTCTTATGTTCATCACCGGATTATGGTTAGAGTGAACCACAACAGAAACCAAGTAATAGTCGACACAGTGAACTTGCTTCCAAGAAGTTGAAGGTCACAATGGTCACAAATTTTATTGATTCAAAAAGTTTGATCTAAAAAAATACTCGGAGAAGAGCAAAACAGACACAATAGTCTGTTACACCAAAGCGTGACAAATATATTATGAACTATTGCCTTATCTAACCGTAAGAAAGTCGCACGGGATTTCTTTTTGTTTCCAAAATGGAAGAAATCACGCGACGGAAATCTCTGGGAGTTTGGAGTTGAATAAGAAGATTATCCGCGTCTAAAACACATTAGGGGATTAAAGAAATTGAAGCACGACAGATTGGAGTGTTTCAGGTTAAGAGAAGACTATACTGAGAAATACTTCCTCATTTTCGATTGCTTTCGTAGGCTATGTACTTATCGGACTGCCCTCGTATGTACGCGAAACTTATAATGCCCACTCATTTGGACCCCAGTTTTTGACGCACAACCAAAGCTATGCATTGCGTCTGTGATAACGTATAATAATTATGATATTTAGACAAGAAGCCTCGAATTAACACAATTTCAAGCTTAATTACCGCCAGCAAGAAAATGCGAAACAAAAACCATAGAAACAATGACAAAAGCAGTTCACAGCGGCTGCAACAACACACAGGCACAAACGTTTACGTAGGTTTGTGGTAGCTGACAATCACTGACACCTCGTCCACAAATCGTTAGCTCGTCAACAAGCAACAGCAGCGGCATGAAAACCACGAAAAAACTGTTCTCCACATGACGCTTTTCTCAGCGTCGCTTCTGTTTGAGCACTCGTCCACACGACGAATGGTGTTCGCTTTTAACACATTAATGCGCTCCACTTGTATTTTACCTATGTCTCTTCCATGTGTTTCGAATAATTTTGATTAATAACAGAGACAAGTGAAGCAACGAAGATTTAGTCATCGTAAACATATTAAACTATTTGTAAAGATAGAAGGACTGGCAGAAGTTTTGACTAAAAAAGAGTGTGCTGCTTGGACGTCACACATTCCATAGCTTAGATTTCTTATAAATATTGTCTCTTAGGCTGCTAGTTGGAAACTCATTATGTAACAAGTAAAGTAGGGCTAACCTCGTGTGCACTCTGTTCTACGAAAGAAGTATATACAAAGGTCCTTGAAGACGTTTCATGGGTTCTAGAAAAGATATGAACCAATTTCGGCCATTTTTATATGAGAGTTGTCACATGTCAGGGTCACTATTTCTACTAATTTTTAACTCTTGCAATATGTTGCTGCGGAGTATAATAGTTTTGTTTACCTAAATGTTGTTTGTAACCCCTAAAACTATTCGAAAGAGACATAGACTTATGTTTAAATTATCCACGGATGAAGAGATGACTTGATGAGTCGACGAAATCGTGGTCACTGTCCATTCCCCATATAGCGGGCTACTAAAATCTAATAAATGCACGCTAACTCTCTGAAGAAATGCGTCAGAAGCATTAAATTTATCAAACGGGATAACATTTAAGAGCTTCAATATATTTAATGCAAAAATTGAACAATGGGCGTGGCACGGCTCCCCCTTTAAGTGAAACCCTATATATATAAGGAACGACTCGACCAAATTCTGTACATAAAATTATCCTGATATTCTTAAATTCCTCCCTTTATTCTTATTATTCTTAAATTGCGTTGCGAAAATTGGCGAAATTTCAAACTTGCTGCGATTCTTTCATTTTACAGTACACAAGTATAAAACAAGTATCAAAGAAGATATTGGGATGAAACTTTGCACAAGTTTGCTCAAGATACATATGTCATTTAATGTCTAAAAACAGTCGAATTCAAAAAATAACTTATCATGTTCCCAAGATACTTGTTGAATATTGTGATATAGTAATAAAAGTGATAATTTCTGGTAATAAGATGTCGTCGTGCCAAAAACAATTAAATCAGGTCAATACTTTCCCTATTCCTCATATACCTAATACAACAATTTTCGGACTTTCTGTTGCCTTTATGCGATATACTCGTATATTTGTTAATCTGTGAGAGATCTTACTGAAATTCAGGCAGCATTATTATCTGATGATATACTATATATCGACATGGTTAAAACGGATAATATTTGGTCAACCTCATGAAAACTTACAGTTGCTTTATACCGCTTATACCGGTCAATATGTAAGGTATCTTAGAAAAATTTACTGAAGGTATAATAATGCAAATATTACATTTTTATGTCTGTGTGAGATCGGTACACGTATTATCCCAGGCACCCATCTACTACATATACTAGTATATGTTTTTCTACCAGAATTTATATGAAATTTGACGGCGAGTATACTTCAGTAATGGCAAAAGTTATGAAATCAGTTCAGCCGTTCTCTTAGACCCAACTACATATACCAGATGGCTATATACCATCGGAGAATATAGGCTATTGTGGCTGACATCCAGTGAAGTAATTAACATACAAGTTCAAATGATACTGATAATTGATATTTGAGGCTTGTGTGATGTGCAGGGCAGAATTTTTATAATAATTTATAATTTGAATCGAACAGGCTCCGGAATTTGTTAACGGCTTTGAAAAATTCTTTCACCGTTGGGAAACTACACTCTCTCCGGTAAATATAGGAGATATTTACATTCCAAAATCGAATGATGTTATTTTAAATTATTATATTCGACAGTTTTAGCGGAAGGTTGCACCAAGTGTTGCCCGTTTGTTTGAGCATCTGGTATAGTTTGTTCGATTCGCTAGAGAGTAAGCCTTGACGAATCGAAGACTGCTTTTGTAACCTTTTATTTTTCTCATTTGAAAAACTGGAATTTTGATTCCAAAATAAATTTGTCATTACGAATTAAAGGGGAGAAAAATCGAAAAATTATGAAAGATTCTCTACTCTTTCTTTTGACTTCAAAATACCGTCCAATAATTATTGAAATCTAGTACATCAATGTAGAAAAATCAACAACATGTAAATATAAAAAAATGCATACATCACAAATCACATAAGTTCAAAATAATCAACAAATATTTATCGCCATTGCCAGCAGGCCTTTGAATTCCTTGCAAACAACAACAAATAATTAATGCCTACTTCGTTTAGTATATCCATACCAACATACCTATCTATATAAACATTTATGTACGCTTTTTGCACATCACCCTTTTCATTCATCAACCGCCGGCGAGCTTTTCGACGCGCTTGTCGATCAACGAATATCGAACGAGGCGTAATCCGATTGACATTGAACTTTTACACGCATAAATAAATGCCGAGATGTTGACAGATAATTAGCTGTGCTTTGGGCTGCCTACTCCATTCGTTCCATCGCCACACGCCGCACCACAGCCATTGGCAATTAAGTACATGTGATACATCCAATGCCGGTCAAAAGTACCTGTGTATATGGCAACATATGGAAATTTGTGATATTTCATTTATGAAAGGTTATTTGTTACTATTTTTATATCGATAAGCAATTAAGAACGAATTGGTTCAAAACTGTCACTTTTTCGGCGGTATCTTCTGAAAGCAAATAATGATTTACATTCATGGTAATTATTTTATTGTTGAAGACTACTACTACGAGCAAAAAATAATAGGACTTTGATCACAATTTTGAAATTCTTAATTTATTCTTCAAAATCTATGTTGTACCCCTCAAAGTAGTCGCCCATGCCACCAATACACTTGCGCTAACGTTTTTTCCAATCCTTGAACTAGTTATTAAAGTCAATTTCTGAAATAGCCTTCAATGCGCGAAGTAACGACGTTCAATATCTTCAATTGACTCAAAAGTTTCTCCGGAACGGTCGATTGAGTTCGCTGAATAATCAGAACCACGGAGCTAACTTGCGGCACGATGGTAACTGAAAACGTTAACGCGACGTTGTTTTTCGAAAAAAATTAGCGATTTTGGAACCAATCGCGCTTTCAATTTTCTTCTTTTGATCTTTCAACATTGTTTTCACTGATCCTTCCGATATTTCAACGTTGCCAGTAAGATCTTCTTCTTTACTGGCGTAGACAACGCTTACGCGATTATAACCGAAATAACAACAGCTTTGGTTTTTCATGCCTCTGCACCATATAACAGGACGGGAATTATGGGCGATTTATAGAGTTTGGTTTTTGTTCGTCCAGAGAGATTTTTGCTTCTCAATTGCCTACTCGGTCCGAAGTTGCACCTGTTGGCAAGAGTTATTCTACGTTGGATTTCTAGGCAAACATTGTTGTTGCCGTTAATTCTGGTTCCAAGATAGACAAAATTATCCACAACTTCGAAATTGTGACTGTCAACAGTGATGAGGCACCCCACACGGAGTCGCTTTGTCTGAAACCTCGTTTGGTATCAAACGGCTCGGAGAGGTCCTTCCTTTCACTTTCTCTTGGCATTATATTTTCACCGCCTTCAGCAGGCTGGAGAAGTGTTCCCTCCATAATTTTAGTATGCTCTGAGCATCGGTTACCAAATCACCTCTAGGAGTTCTACAAGAGTATGCTCCGGTCTTGAAAACTTCTGTTAGTCGCCGCATCTTTTTGCAGAATTTTCGAGCATTACCCCTGTCGGGCAGTTTGTCAAGCTCTTCATACTCACGCATTTCGGCCTCTCTCTTTTTCTGTCTGCACATGTGTATCGCTTCCCTCTTCAACTCTCGGTATCTATCCCATCCCACGCGTGTTCGATCATAACGTTGCGAGGAAGGCAGTCTGTTTAACTCCGCTGCAACACGGCACTCCTCGTTGTACCAGGTGTTCTTTTGCATTTTCGTTTTCTGCTGTACGTAAGGAGCTTGATTGCCGTCCCACAATTCCCTTATACCGAGTTGTTGACGAGTACTCTTAGAGAGCAGGAATGCAAGTCTAATAGAAAATCGTTTGGCTGTCTTTTGTGATTGCAGCTTCGCGACGTTGAACCTTCCTTGTGTTTGTTGACGTGCGCTTTTTGCTGTACAGAGGCGGTTGCGAATCTAAAACACTGGAGCGGTTCTTCCGTTTATCACAACATGATCGATCTGGCTAGTTTTTCGATCTGGAGACATAGGGAGGTATAGGGTTACCATATTTCCTGAATTGTCAGGGTTTTTTTCGGTATAAAATTCCTGCGCGAGTTGAACTCGGTTGAGTTTTGGAACACACGCCATATGATATCGCCATCATACATACATGTATACCGTCGCATGGAAATGCGACTGCATCATATGTCATCATATGCTGAGACGATTCAGTTTTAAGACTCGAAAAATGTTCATACTGACGACAGCAAATTGATCAATCAGTTGGCAAATTTAAAGGCGTTCTTGAAATCGAAAAAAGAAGTTACATATGCAACAGGACCGGTTTTGACTGAGACGATATGGTAACCTTAGCCAGGTAGCTTGATGAATTTTTCTATGCTGGAATGTAACACTACAGATAAACTAATTTCGGGCCCCGGCAAAATCGATCAGCCTCAGCCCATTGTGGAATGTTTCCTTGTGGAGGAATAATTCACCGACTGCTGTGCCAAGGATACCTTCCTTGCCCACCCTGGCGTTAAAGTCGCCGAGCATGATTTTGACATCAAGCGCTCATAGAAAACATCTTTGGTCACATCGTCCTTCTCTTCCGTCGGGGAGTGGGCGCAAATTAGCGATATGTTCAAGAACTTCGCTTTGTTGCGGAATGTGACTAGATGTTCATCCACCGGAGCGAATGACAGTACTCGGCGATGGAGTCCCTCTCCCACCAAGAATCCCACACCGAATTTGCGCTCCTTTTTACGGCCACTGCAGTAAACGCCACAAGCACCTATTCGCCTCAGAACTTGTCCCGTCCATCGTATTTCTTAGACGGCGGTGATGGCAGCTTTGCCAGTAAGATCTCTGACTGTTTGTCATCGATTCCCAAGCACCAATTCTTTTATTTTCTTGACATGTCGATCATCATTTGGCGATGAGGGCTATCCTGGACGTTAAAGCGTTCTCGACCCACTTTGAAAAATTTGTACCAATCAAAAACACTCTCGCGATTGCCGTTTTAAAACGTTTAAAAGCAGCTGGACATATTCAAAAGCAAGAAATTTGGATGAGTTATCGATTAAAGCCAAGGGAAGGTGCTTGAAGGCACCGGATTGTGAATGGTAATGAAAACTACACCCATTACGAAAACTCTTAATACATAAAACAATATATGAAACTTGGCCAGCTGCCAAATAAAGGACAAGGTCAAATATCCATGACGTCAAAATAATGCTCTTTATTTGGTGAGATCAGAAAGGATGCTGCGTTAAGATCTTCTAAAACTAGGTGAAACCCTTAAACACGCGGCAATAATTTTCCATCAAGACAACTCTGGGCCTCATGTTTCAAGATCAGTTGAAAACTATTTATAAAACAGCAGTTGGGAAATTCTTGATTTTCATTTGTCCCGGTCGATGCAGTAAGCTCTGAATTGATCTCGTCAGAGCTGTATACCATAATTCGCTTGATTCATTCTTGGCTGATAAACCGGCGACGTTCTTTTGAGATGGAAGGATGGAAAAATGTTATAGCTTCAGATTGACACTACTATATAATAAATAATAAATATAATATAATATTACGTAAAGATTCTCTCCGAATTTCAGAAATATATCTTATAGAGTAATCGATAGCAGATTCCTTTGCATACCACTGACGTTTTTGTCCTGTCAAAATTGGGAAGATCCTCTCCGAGAAATTGGATATCAGTTAAGGTGTTCGGCAGGGTAATTTTCTCTCTTACCTCTTCTACAATATAATGCTGTAAAAAGTGATACGGGCCGCTAATCTGAGCCACAACACACTGCCTACCCTAAAATTACCATGCTACTGAAGTACGCAAAAGATACTGACATTGTAGGCCTTAAGGATAAAATCGCCTGCGGAAAGTACATCACTGTTTGCTATAAATTTGAAAACAGCTATAATTTGAAGGGTTTTGTTCAAGATTCATCTATCTCGGAACTGGCACAAATTCCATCAACCATCTAAGTCAGAAGATCTAGCGCAGAATAACTTTTATCAACAGATACCAATTTAGTACATATGTAAGCAAAACCTCCCTTCATGGACTCTGACGAACTGAGATGAGAAAGCACTTAAAGCATTCGGGAGAGCTGTTTTTCGCAAAATCTTTAGAGTCGTCAGCGGGAGCGATGAGTAGCTGCGACATAGATATCGGTAGTTAAGCACAAAAAACTCCAATGAAGCCGCTGGTTAGGCCATGCCTTTCGCACGAAAGATGATACCCCAAGATAAAGCTCCTTCCATTTGAGACTTATGGGTAGACAACGAAAGCACGAGCGCCCACTCATCCAATAGAAGGAGCAAGATCATAGTGACTTGTGTACACTTATGATGTAAAACTGTGTGACCTAGCAAAGAATAGTGACAACTCTTGTATAATACCTAACAGGAATGATTAGTATTTAAAGGTTTCGCCAAAATAAATTCGAAATTACTTCTAAAAAAATGTTTTTCACTGGAATCCGCGGTACAGTGTCTAGTATATTTTAACCTTATGCAACATAGAAGCAGCTTAAAATTCGCAAAAGCTTTTAACGTGGTGTAAATATAGATTTACAAGGCGAAACTCTTGCCTTGAGACGCAACAATTGCAACAAAAATACCTAATCAAAATTAAATGAATTGCAAAAGGAACCAATAAATTTGCAAATAAACAGCAATACATCATTATGCTCAAATGAACTTATACCTATGGTACTCGGAGTACCTACCGCTTTGAGTTTCATTCACCTGATTACTTAGACATATCAACAAAAAATAACAACCATTCATTATTCATGCGTCTATTTATATGCTCACAATATATTCGTATGTAGATATACATAAGTATAGCAGATAAAGTAAAAAATGCTTAAGTTTTTATGCAGAAAGCCTCACATCACCCTTCATCAGCCCACTGATTGGCAATCAGTCGATTTAAAGAAGATATATTTGATAGACAACAGACTTAACCAAAGCAAGAGGCTATAAATGAAGATTAATGAAATGTAAAATTTTGTTATTGTTTTTGGCGGTGCGATAGAAGAGGAGTATAACATGCAGGCAGGAAACGTTTACAATCTAATCCAAATCATATATCGCAGTTCGGTCTCGATAACATAAAACACCACACCATCATAGAGGAAGCCTCATCTCTTCTCTATCGGTAGCTTCTATTCTAAGGCATAAAGTTATGACTGTGGCTGACACGTCGGTCTGCAGAAAGTGTTAAGAGTAAAGCACCACTTAATCAGTTGTGAATTTATTGTGCGATTATCCTGCATTTGGCGGTATAAAATACTGGTATAGGGATCATTAGTAAGACCACTGAACGGGCAGAGATTCAATCGCTGGCATCCTAAATTCGGACTTCTCCTAATGGACTTCGTAACGGCAATCCATCTGTTATTGTTAAGGATCAAAACTGCGCGCCTTATTAGCCTGACTAACCTTACAATTGAAACTGGAACCCATTACCAGTCAACTTGCAATCATACCATACACTTTTCAAAGGGTTCTCCGTATTCATAAGCCTTTACTCTCCACTTTATCATTAAAGATCGAGGGCGGTACAGCGGTTACGACGAGATAAGTATACTATAAATATTTTCAAACTCCACACAAAATTCCATACACATACATACGTATACCCGCACATTCCTTCTTAACGTAAATATTAATCACAAAATATTATTTATGAACATTTGCTTTTTTGAATAAATTATTTTTTTAAGTACTAACATATATTTATACATTCAACACATTGATATGTATGTATCGTAAATGCTGATATCAACTATGAAATATTGTTCGCTTGTTCCCACTCCGGAACATCCATTTATAAATGTAAATCGCGTGTAAACAAATTGAACATAATAAATAACAATGGTAGAAAATTATTTTTTGAGTTTATTGATTCCTTTGCTTTTTTCAGATCAGCAGATGTCGGTTTCCGACGTATGTTTAAACGTGTGCGTATATTTGTATGGATGCTATGTATATGTTATATTATAATACTTTTATATATTTTCCACTATTACACTATTAAATTCCAATTGGTCGATTTTAAATAAATAAAGTATCATCGTTACACATATTACTACAAATAACTAAAATTTGTTAGTAGTGAAACCACGAGATATACATATAATTTTTTTAATCGGGTTGGATATAACAATGTTTTCAAAGAGCTAAAGCTGTCTGAGAGGCAAAATCATACTGTCGGCAAAAAGTATTAAAAATTTTTAATTTAAATTTCACGCGAAAATCCATTCGTAGATATTTTTTTTCTAGGTTGGTATGACGGTCAGGGAGATCTGTGCCAAATATAGAGGGTATCCTAGTCTAGAAATTTAAAAAAATCGAAATTTTTTTTTATATTTTCAAAGTTTAACTATTCAAGAATAAGTGTACAAGAAGATTTTTCAAAATTCAAATTACTTTCAGAGATATAGGCATTTTTCTGACCCGTCATCCAAACTGGTTCGGACGGAACTAATCGAACAAAAGACATTAGGGAAACTTTAAACGCGTTTTTCTCGAAACTGACTTTTTCCGAACGATGCCCACGATTTCTCAGGTTCTACTGGACCGATTTACTTGAAATTTTTATAGAGTCTTCTTTATAGGCTTGTCTATGGTTGGAACAGCCCCATCCCAAAATTTTTATTTTTATTATTTTTTAAAAAATTCGAAATAGTCAGAAAATATAATCAAAAAGAATTTTTTTTCAGGCAGTCGCCATTTTGTGAAAAAAATGTTTCCCACTTTTCCGTAGTTCCGACCATTGCGACATTATTCTAGATTCATAATCTTTTTTTTTTTTGGTTTCAGATAACTAGGAGGGTTGAAATCATGGGCTTGGTCACGTGAAAATTTATATAATTTTTGAAATTTTTTACTTTTTTTAGTTTTTAATTTTTTTCAGTACTCTTCAAAAATTTATAAATAACAAATAAAAAAATGGATGGTAAAAATATTAATTGTCTTTTGTTTACGACACTTTAAAATTACCTGAAATTCATGCTTCTAGACTAGAATACCCCCATAAAAATAATCCATAGCGTTTAGTATACCCTTGTCTTTCTGCAATACAAAAAGTGCATTCAGCGATTTTAACGATGAGTGAATTTATTCAGCAAAAAAGTTCCATCAAATTTTATATGCGGAATCAAATTTCGGGTGCCAAAAACTTCACAATATTGGAAAAGGTCTTCGGTGATAATTGTTTGTCGCGAACAAGTGTTTTTGATTGTTGCAAATAATTCAAAGAGGTCGAAAACTCGTTGACGACGAACCATATCCAGGACACCAATCTACATTAACTGATAATCAACACGTCGATAAAATAAAAAAATTAATGCTTGAGATTCGAGGATCAACAGTCAGAGATCTTTCTCACTTCGTTGAAATATCGCAAGGATCAGTGAAACCCATTTTGAAAAAGCACTTGGGCCTCAGAAAAATGAAATCACGTCAGTGAAACAATGCTTTCGGCCTAACAGAATGTCATGAAACGTATTGTTACTGGCGATGAGTCTTCGATATATGCTTACGATTCGGAAACAGACGATTAATCGGCCGAATGTCGTGGCAAACGTGAGCCGAAGCCGAAAACGCCACGTCGAAGCAGGTCAAGAGTCAAGTATACATTGCAAGTTTTCTTCAATTATCGAGGTGTGGTGCTTTCCGAATTTCATCCGCCGGATCGAACGGTCAACAAGGAGTACTATTTGAGTGTTATGTAAAGCTATTCATTAAAAGAGAAAACAACTCTTGGTTTTTACCACGATAATACACCGATACATACTGGATTGATTCTTCGTAAGTTTTTCGCCAAATCTTCAACCAATATTCGTCTGATTATGCTCCGTGTCTCTTCCGGCTAATCAACAAACTCAAACGACCGCTCCGGGGAAACCGTTTTGAGTCGCATTGAAGCCTATTCCGGATATTGACTTTAGCAACTGCTTCGACGATTGGAAAAAACGTTGGCACAAGTGTGTAGGGATTATGAACAAAATCTTACTATTTTTTGCTCATAGTAGTATCACATAATCGAAATTAAAATGGATCATTGAATTTGTATTAATTTAAAAAATACAAAAACAATCTGTTGATTTCAATATCGCACGAGCCAGTTGATAAGTTCCAGAGATGGTGACACCGTTCAACGCAATCAACAAGACAACGGGACTTAATCATACCTGTGAAGTAAAATAATTCGGTTGTTAATTTCTGGCAAATTGTGAACCTGAACCAGTAACTATCAAAGAATGATTTTTAACGACGTGTTCAAAAACAAACAAAATCGGATGAACACTTAGAGTGCCTGCAGAATGAGCGCTTAATGCCGAGCCATATTTTCGAACTTCTAGTTGACTTTATACTGCATATTTCAGTGTTTTCAGAATGAATTTATCTAAAGTATCTTGCCTGTGACTATATATTTATTTATTAAATGAAAAAGAGTAAGAAGCACCAGCTGCGAAATAAAATTCATACAAAAATACAGTACATAACTTTATCTCGCGAGAGTAAAGCACTTCCTTACTTATTTATTGTTTATTTTGTGATATAATAGGTCGCGAAAAAATGTTTCACAATTGACCTCGAGTGATTTCTTTTCCACATAGTGGAAAGATGAAACGTTTTAATAAATTATTTATAATCATGTTTTGAGTACAGTCACGAACTTTTAAATTTATGTAACTTCACTCATAGTTTCTGTCTAATTTGACTCGATTAAATTGGTTTTTCACCAACTATCCAACATTGATAAATGTTTGTCCAATTTAGTTACTGACTACAAATTTTTGGACTAAAGAATATGTTAAAGATAGTTCGTCTTCTATCACAATGCGGTCGCCTTAACTTGAAAGCATATGCACATCATTGGTCGTCTTTATTTCCTGTTTGGGTAGAATTTATTTCCTTTAATTGTTATGTTTTATATCTCATTCGACACAGCCTCTACATTTTTAAACCATAATATCATGAATTCAAAGTAACGCCTGCTCAGCCGTTACATCTCTTCTTGACACTAGTCCACCACCTTCTGCCCGCTGACACTAACTATAATAGTCAGATCCATCAAACCTAAATTGTTTACCAGAATGCTAGCCCTGAAACATAAACTTAAAAGATCATTACTTCCTCAAGGGATGGGAAACAAATTGTACGAATATTTCCAAATATTTCCCTATAATTATTTTTATCTCATTCACATACGGGACAGCCGAATTTCAACCTTTTTACTTGATGCATTTTCGTAGTTCATATACTTTTTCAAACTTCCCATTAGCATGCCAAAGCTGCCAAAACAATTTATTAATTTCGCATATAGTATATAAATCAACTTGTTATTGTTGTTTTCAGCAAACGCTTTTATCAAGCACTGCTTTTTATGAATAAATTGTGAAGACTTTTGTTAGTGCTGCCTCCATTGTTTCTCACGTTTTTACACTTCAATGTGTTATTTCAGTAGTTCAAGTAGAATTTTGTAATACTCGCGAAAACCGCACATATACCATATGTATATATACCGGCACTTAACACAAATAGGTATGCACCAATTAACACTCGATCAAACAAGTGAAGGCCAATAGCTGAAGGACTAAGTGTGTTCAGTAATTGCTCGATGTACCCAAACAGCCGACAGACAAGAGGCATTTTAAAACATTTATTTTATTTTCATAAAACAGTTTAACAATTTATATCTCATTTCATGACTGATTAATGTTAAGTTGCCCGTTTTGACAATCTCAATGGCGGCATTGCATCTGCAAGTGATTTTGAGTTCTTCAGAATGTCTATTCGTCAAAGTCAGAGCTTTTCTTGTTAAATGAAATTGCATTACAGATGGTTTTCGACCTATGATCAGGTTTGAGAGGAGAATGTTCGCAATAGGTATGTATTACTTGAAAACATACAAATAAACGATACATTTAACTAATAATACCTCAGGTATCTATGACTTTTCTAATTCGTTAAAAAGTATGCTCTCTCACTGTGTTTAAATGAGTTAAGCATCCACCCCCTCTACCCGATAAAACTGGCGCATCCTAATAAAACAACGCAATTCACCACCACCACACCTATACCAACTCAACCAACAAAAGGGATGGACAACAGGGAAGCTGACACATTCGTCACTCAATCCGTTCCAAACAATTCGTTCGACACAATTCGACAGACGCTCATCGCACGTCAATATTCGTATACAAAGATTCGCGCTTTCAATATTCGTCATCGACTGATCCTGCTCGCTGCAACGTCAATATCACTCGAGTTTGGAACTACATACATCCATCCCGCTCCGGACATTTGAATTTCCCAATTAACTTTGTATTTAATACTTGTGTTAAATAAACATTAAACTAAAATTATTGTAAGTTTAAATAAAGTATTTTTATTTAACGATTGTGAAAGTGGGCGGTAATTCCTTTCCAAAATTGGGCAGCAATTTATATACACTGTTCTATATGCTTTTTCAGTTCACTAGATGCAATCCTGCTTTCCGAGAGCACTCGTCAACAACTCGGTACAAGGGAACCGTGGGACGGCATTACAAGCTCCTAATCTACAGCTGCAAATGATACCATTAGTTTTCGGAAAATGCAAAAGAACAGCTGGTAGGACGAGGAGTGCCGTGTTGTAGCGGAGAGAAAACAGACTATCTACCTCGCAACGTTACGATCGACCACAACAGGTGCGGAATGGGATAGATAACGAGAGTTGAAGAGGGAAGCGATGCATCAGCTTCTTTGTGAAATATGGTCGGATGAAAGCATGCCCAACGATTGGAATTTAAGTGTGCTCTGCCCAATCCACAAACAGGGAGACCCCACAATGGACTCCTCAACATCGCGTATAAGGTTCTATTGAGCGTACTGTGTGAAGGATTAAAGCCCACCTTCAACAAACTTATTTGAAATCTAAGTGTAGCTTTAGGTCTGGAAAATCAGCAACTGATCAGATATTCACCATGCGCCAAAACTTAGAAAATACCCGTGAAAAGAGGATCTTCAGACATCACCTCTTCGTCGATTTCAAAGCTGATTTTGACAACACGAAAAGGAGCTATCTTTATGCCGATATGTCTGAGTTTGATGTCTCCGTAAAACTAATACGGCTGTATAAACTGACGTTGAGCTATACCAAAAGCTCCGTCAGGATCGGAAAGGACTTCTCCAAGTCGATCGATACCAAACGAAGTTTTATTGGCCTTAACATCCGCGCCGCTAGTTCTGCTTTCTCCAGATTGTGTAAGGAAGCGAAACAAAGCGACTTGGCTCTCACGTCACTGTTGATTTTCATAACTTCATATCTTGGAACCAGCATTAGCACCAACAACAACGTCAGCATCGAAAATTATCGGTGGTTATTCGATAATTGCTTTGCTTTTTTTTCGAAGGGAGATCATTGATTAAAATTAAGGAGCACACTGATGCGATCATTAAAAAATGGTTTACAGATTTTCAAAGTGGTCACACGTATGCTTTTGATTTGCAACTCTCCATTTCCCAATATCTAATTAGCAGATAGCCAATTGAAGATGCAGATATCTGGTACGCATCTCAAAATACTGCGAGGATCGTATCATGCATGATCTGAGAAAAATGTTGGCTCGGTCGGTGTTTTGCGTGTTCAGTCCGGACAAAAGGCAGAAGGGTAATAACCACCACTTACAGAGTTCATCGCCTGCCTGAAGAAGTGCCGATTTATTGGGTTGTTACGATGATAAATTGCTGAAAAATAATCCATCTGGCGAAAAAAGCAATTGGTTGAAACTAGGCTATGAACTTCTATCCTACCCACGGTATTGTTCAGTCTAGACCTTGTGGCTTCTTTACCAAACTTGAAAAATTCACTCGCCGGTCGGAAAGTTTAGTCGCCGTCATTGAGGTCTTTCATGAATAAGTTGGAGAGTCGACGTATCGGTAGACTAAAAAGATACTATATTGAGTCGGTTATCTTTTGTTGACTAATTGCTTTCCCACCTTTATGGATTGATTTCATATTCTTCTGTTGGGTTTGAATAATTTTAATGTCTCACATTTTACTTATTCATTTAGATAACCGAAATCAATTACTTATTTAGTTAGGTTTTTCCTTTAATATGCACATGCGGAGGTACTTTTGATTAAGTCCACTAAACTCCAAGCAGCTGCAATGGTAACATGCTTCAAAATTCATACTGTGCCTGACGGAAAAATATTTCTGCACAAAGAATTTTTTTGATTTTGTACCTCCTCATTTGTACCTCCTCATCTATACGGTACTTTAATCACCCGAGAACGATTTTATAAAGCAGTGATTGTTTGAAATAAAGAGTGCAAAAAATTTCTAGAAATGTTCTTCGGCAACTCGGTCCAGGCTGCCTAAACTACTAAAATATCGTCATGAAATGCTTCTTTCATGTTAGTTTGCAATTTTGAAGATCAGGAAAATATGAAGGGTGGTTGATAAAAGATATCCGTTTTTTCGTCAAAGGCTTGTTCACACTTTAGAGTCTTCAATTAATTTATGTAAAACAAAACGCCCAGAGACCTTTCTCTTATCCAAATCTTTAGTTAAAATTCTCTAAATAGTGGTCGTTTAGCTTAACCCCTCGGTCTACAGCGATAGCAAACATTTAATGGACATTTTCCAACAAGTCCGCACGATTATTAGCTTCTGGCATTTAGTCATCATTTAAGTCCTCACTACCAAATTATGCTTTTCTTGTTGCCGTGCAACCTTCTGATAGTTATTAACGACGAATCATGATGTTTTTCGAGGAATAATTGCGGAGCTTCTCTTCTATTTTACCAGGTTGATTTTTCATTAAAGGGCAGATTTAGCCGTCCGAAAGATGTAGATCCCAAAGGTATATTAACTTCGATAAAAAAACATTTGTTCAAGAAATCGGAATTAATTAACATACTACTGTGCCCAAAAAATAAGGTGACATTGTATTTATTTTGAAAATTGTTTATTTATCCCCTTCAAGGTAATCCCCTCCCGTTGCAATGCACTTGTGCCAACGGATTTTCCAATCTTCTACAACACTGGTTGTAGTCACTTTCCGGGATGGCCTTCAGTTCCGTCTTCGCTGCGGCTTGAATCTCCTCTATCGCATAAAAACGGTGTCCCCGGAGCGGTCTTTTGAGCTTGGTGAACAGCCAGAAGTCGCACGGCGCCAGATAAGGTGAATACGGTGGTTGCGGAACGATATGGGTTGAGTTTGGGCAGTATGGGATGGTGCATTATCGTGGAGTAAAAACCAAGAATTGTCTTTCCACAATTCCGGCCTTTTTGGACGGATAGCGTTACGCAAACGACGCAGAATTCATAATGCACATCACCACGATAATCGAAGAAAACAGTCAACATGACCTTGATTTTTGAGCGACTTTGGCGCGATTTTTTTGGTTTCGGCTCCCTTTTGGCACGATATTTGCTTGATTGATCGGTTTTTTCTGGGTCGTAAACATAGATTCAAGTCTCATCGCCAGTTATAATGCATTTCATGACACCCTGGTAGTCGGAAAGCGTCGTTTCAAACACTTAAACGCGACGCTTTTTTCCAAAAAATTCAATGTTTACATGGTATTGGCTTAGCCTTTCGATATGCCAACTTCATCAGCAAGGTCTCTAATTGTTAATCGACGGTTTTTCAACTCCAAATCTTTGATTTGTTGAACGTGAGCTTCGTCGGTTGAGGTTGATGGTCGCCCTGGACGCTTTTCGTCTTAGACACCTTCACGGCCGGCTTGGAACTCACTATACCACTTGTAAACATTTTTTTTAGACATAGCCTCATCACCAAAGGCTTTCTGCACCTTCTCAATTTATCCGCAGCAGAAAATTGATTCCGTAAACAAAATTTAATGCAAATTCTTTGCTCAACAAATTTCGACATCGCAAAAAACGAAAAACTGTCAGTCACATTTATGTAAAATTTTATGTCAAAATATTCAATAGTATTTGAGATACGCGTCGTTTTGTTAAGCTATAAAAGTGAATTCTTCGATTTTTACTATGTCTGAATTTATTGAACAAAGAAGTGCAATAATGCACCATCTCATACTGCATTGGTTATTCGTGATCATTTCGCCACGTTTTCAACTAATATCGTGCAGCAACCACCTCATTCACCTGATATACCTTCGTGTAACTTCTGGCTATTCAGCAAATTCACATAACGAAGAAAGCTCTTATGGCCATCACTACGGAGGATTTTTCCAACTGTTGTGATGACTAGAAATTTCGTTGGCATACGTGTATTGCAGCGGAAGGGGATTACTTTAAAGGAGATGAAATGGACAAAATTCACCTTTCAATTTGATCACAGTAGTACTATGTTGCAATTTTCCATACGGACACATAACAAGGGAAGTTGCATCAAGTTAAATCAGATTATTCTCCAATTGTGTCCAAATATATGGTTTCCATACAATACGTCCCCTCAAACAATCAGGCAAGTTTTGAGGAACTGACCCGCTGATTTTTAATTCGATGAACTGTGTTAACATTGTCGATTTTGCAACGGTATACTAAAACTGTTAAAGTAAATTTCCGGAAAAATCTTCAATGCATTATCGTGGTGCAAAAACTAAGAGTTTTCAAAATTCCTCGAAGATATTCCCGCAAACGACGCATAACACCCAAATCGTATTTCTTGTTGACACTTTGGCCGGTCGGGAGCAATTGGGAGTGCTCCACATCTCGATAATCAAAGAAAACTGTCAACATAACCTTGATTTTTGGCCTGTTTTGACGTGGTTTTATCGGCTTCGACCCAACTTTGACACGATTGATTGTCTGTTTCCGGGTCATAAGCATAGATCCAAGTCTCATCGCCAGTAGTAAGGCGTTTCTTGGAATCCTGGTAGTAGTTAGAAGCACTGTTTCACAGTCATTAAGGCGACGCTGTTTTTCGAAATTTTGTGATTTTGGAACCAATCGCGCTTTCACTTTTCTTAGGCCCAAATGATCTTCCTCAATGGTTTTCACTGATCCTTCCGATATTCCAACGATGCCAGTAAGACTTCTGACTGTTAATCATTGATTCAAAAGCTCACATATCTTACTGACATGTTGATTATCAGTTGATGTTGACGGCCGTCCTGGACATGGTTCGTCATTAACACGTTCTCGTTCCCCTATAAATAAATTGTACCAATCAAAAACACTTGCCCGCGACAAACAAAAACCTTTTCCAATATTACGAACGTTCCGGCACCAGAAATTTGTTTACGTACTCAAAATTTAATGGAACTTCTTTGTTGAATAATTTCAATTTCAATTCAATTTCGTAAAAATCGCCGAATGCACTTTATATACCTCAGAAAGAAAGCGTATACTAAACACTAATCATCGCTTTGATGTGACATTTAGCACAGATATCACTGGCTTTCATAGCAATCTAGAAAATCAAATGTTTCGACAAATGGTCTTACTACTTCTTGCCCACAGTAGTACATGTTACAAATTATTTCGGGCATAAAACGAAAATGTATCGAGCTTAAATGCACATCTCCAACGGTAAAACGCTTATGCGGCCATCTACATCTCAAATTCTTTACATCTACATATATTATCTCTTTGCGATGATAGCTATAATTCACCGGCTAGATTCTAGCCGCAAGAAGATACTGTTGCTTTAGCTTACACCTTCAGTACTTTGGCAATGCTCAGACAGTAATAAAGAACTGAGAGCGAACGCCTATAAAACATTGCTATAACAAAAGCAGCAGGCGCCTGATCTTAATCGTTGAAGACATTACTGTTATTTGTTAAATTAGAAAAGCAATACTAATAACACTCGAAAATTAGAAAGACATTGCAGTGCGCAGGTGTGTGCGTGTGTGTGCTATGGATCATCCGACGATGCGCTACGATGTGCAGAGCAAAGAGGTGAGCGGCCGATCCAAGAGCGCAATCATAGATAACAAAGCAAAGCATTGTATTACGATTTATTTATTTACAGCTTATCTTAGCCCATTGCCATTACGTTTCACTGCCAGCAGAACTTATAGAGGAGTTTGGTGAACGCACGGAATATCTGGATTGCAGTCACAATCGGCTGATGAACCTCACGCAATTGTATGAGTTTAACAATTTGAAATATCTCATTCTAGACAACAATCGACTGCACGAAGCACACTTCGAACAGATGCAATGGGCGCTGCCGAAAGTGAAGGTGCTGATGTTGAACCGCAATGAGGTGAAATGCGAATATTACTTGTATATGCGTACGAAAATAATCATTAATTACATTTTTATATTGTCTCTTGCTTTTAAGCTGATGGACTTGCAGAGGACTATTCAACTTTTAGCGAGCATTTTCCCAAATTTGGAGTATCTCAGCTTACACGGAAACCCTATATGCCCCGATGAATTAGAGCTGCAGCCATTTTGTGAATACGTGGATTATGAATATGAGTACTACAGGTAAGAAGTAGTTAACCGGTTACAATCAGATATATTGTACTATATTTACCAGGTCGCAGATTTCAAGCGCTTTTGGGAAACTAAAATTTCTAGATCATCATGATCTGCAGAGAAAAACGATGTCACGTTCACCAAACATATCACCACTTCAAAAGACACCCAATAGAAAATTTTGGCCTATAGCGAGGAATGATTTCCCAAGAGAGAGCAGCCAATCTATTACCGAAGGCTTCAATTTCGGTAGATAAATTTTGATATAAGTACATTTTCCGAATTTCCTCATGTTGAGTTGTGACCTATTTTCTAGGTAAATTGCTTCCATCGAAAATTCGTAGTTTAATACGAAATGGCGAATCAGAGGAAATATACTGCATTACTAATAAAGATTTGTAAGGATCAATCATAATATAATATATAAAACAAATTTGCGCTAAGTTTTACAGTTTTTAAGAATCTAAAGAATGATTAAAAACTTCTTAGAACAAAAGAAAAGTTTTTATGTATGTTTGCTTCCAATTTACGGCACTTAAATGATCATTTTTCTCATTGGGTGCCGGGTAAGTCACAACCAAGCACCTTTCAACAGCTTGGTGTATGTAAGTAGCTGTATAATTTATAGTAAGTCTCCGTAGAGCCGGCTTTACCAAGTTTCTGAACGTAAGATCTCGGTGATAATTTGAAGACAAGGACACACTTTCTATTTTCCTACAAGAAACAACCTTTGGTTTACGTAACATCCACACTATTATATAGTACATTACCTTTTTAATGGTAGTTAGGTAGAGTAGATGCTTGAAGACGCGGCTATGCCTTAGGAGATCCATTTTGATTCTAAAATCACCTCGTTCTATAATGTCCTGTCTATAACACCCGGTTATACTGACGAAAATACAAAAAGTTAATTTTGTGCAACTTCCGAGACACCGTCCAAAAACCTTCGGTTAATAGTTGATACTCTTTTTTATACAAAGCCTTGTATTCGCATAGAAATGGTCTATAGTCTACTATTCTTCTGCTTGTTGACGAGGGGCCTATATTCCATTCATACCCCGTTTGTCTGCTTCTTAAGCAAGTCAGGATTATCTCCACCGAAACTCAGCTATATTTATAATATGTTTGCCAATATCCACAAGTGGCCGGTGATCAGTGACCAGTAGCACATAAATTTCATATTTTTCGGGGTCTTATTTTAGGGTGGTGCCTTCTTCGGATAGTTCATCTGTTATTGTTATGAAAATCAGTGTCCTGGAAGCCATTAGAGGTTAATCGTGTAATATGTATGATGTTAGATCCACCAAGATGAAGGAATTATTTCACTATCTAACCCTGAGAGATTTCAAAGCAGTTTGACTATCCGTATATGCACTAGAGTGGGTCGATTTTTTTATAAAATCGCAATTGCGAGAAATGTTCTAGAATTTATTCTGAACAACCTTTGCCAGTTTCGAGACAGCGATTTTTAGGGCAAAGTTTAAAAGTTTTCATCCGAATATCTCAAAAGGTGAATTATTTTAATAATCCCAAAAACCGGCTTAATATTCGGTTTAAAAATCGCTAGCTCGAAACTCGGTTATCCAGATTGGACCCGTCCGTATAAATCCTTATCAGTGTGTCTTTATCCACCACACCTCTGTTTGAGAATTTAAGTTTAACTCTAAAGGATTTTGAAAGCCCGTGGTATTGTGGTATAATGCCTTTTCTTACAGACTAAAAGATAGAATCTCCTCAGAATAAAAGCTGTCTAACTGCTTTACTTGATGTTATTTCAAAAGCTCCATTGATGTCTATACAAGTTGCTCTTTGCATGCTTTCCATACTCCTTCTTCTTAATTGGCGTTGGCACCGCTTACGCGAATATAGCCGAAGCTACTCCTTACCACATATTTATTTCCATTTTCTAACCAAAAACGCCACATCATTGGCCCTCTTTTGTAGAACTAACAACATTTTATTCATAGCCAAGATCCAGCCGCATTGAAGTGTAATTCTTTGGACAGATCTGCACATCATTGAAACTCCCAGTATTAAATTTTTAGGCCAACCCATGAGTATAATGTGATTTGATTGCCTCTTTACATACCCTGGGTGAATGCCCTTGGTTTTGCCTTCGTTTACATCCGGAATCTTGATTCGGTGGATGTTAATATTTCAGTTACCCATTTTTTTCATTGGAGGAAGAAGACCATTTATTTTTCGTTCCAAAAATATGATTTGCAATCGTATTGCTTATTCAACTCAAGATCCGGGTTCTAGTTTATACATAATTCACTTGGTGGCGCTGAATCTAAATCCGAGCATAAAATCTTGAAGTAAAAATTATTTCAAAATCACCAACGATATAGTATATATATTAGTCTGGATAATAGAGTTATCATTCAGTTATTTAAAAATTTAAAACTAAATTATTTGTAACTCTCTGTGCTTATCAAAAAGCTTTATTCAAGACACGAACAACCGGTTCTCATATTTTCATAGCCATGGGTTGAGTTGACATAAGGTATTTTAATTTTGTAATCTCAAATATATTAGTAATTGTAAAGTAAATTTACTTTTTCTCTTAACTGAGTTTGCATTTACTATAATAACGAAGGAACATACTTGAAATCTGAATAAAGAACCTCAGATCTTGAGCAAACTTCTCCCTCCACTGCTTTGTTTTTGCAAATAAAAACAAAAATGAAACAACAAACATTAAGAAAAAATAATTTTGAATTTTTGAGGGTTAAGAATTGTTCATCTCGATTTCCGGCATAAGTACGAGTTCTATAGAAAAACATTATCCGGCTACGTTGCAGGTATTGGAAAAGTCCAAAGTTACTTTTATTTGCAGGCTTTTTTTACATAATCTCAAAATTTATACAAAAAATTCACAAAACCTAGTCTTTTGGTTTTTTATTTTTATCTTGTACAATTTTTTTTTTCAGGAAATTTAATGAAATCGGTATTTTTTATTTAAAATATTTGTTAGTTTTCCTTTTATTGAACTGTTGTCGGAAAAAGCAGTAATTTACAATCAAAAAATATCAAGTCAAAATATAAAATAATTTTCTTTCCTATATTTATTCTGTCAGGAAATATTTTCAAAATAATTTTAATTGATTAAATACTTCAGTTTTAGAGCTTAAATGGTCTCATGTATAACAATTTATGCTAGATTGAATATCATCTTCCAAAGGAGAAACTCATCGAAATGAGCAAATGATATTAGTCAACTAAACTTGCAACACCTTACTAAGAAAAAACATAATGAAGAAGTAATGGGTTGTCAAAAAAGTCTTGCGGTATTTTTATTGAATCAATTCGTGTGGCACCCATACATCGAGCTTCTTAGTGAGTCCAAGCTTCTTCAAATGGTTTATAACGGTTTGATGACTACTATGCCGGTCTCTTACGACCAATTCAGCGATTTTATCGCAATTTTCGACGACAGGCCTTCCGGAGCGTGGCGCATCTTCGACCACCTCTACACCAGAACGAAAACGTTGAAACCATCGTTGTGCGGTGGAAATGGAAACTGTATCGGGTCCATAAACTGCACAAATTTTATTGGCGGCTTGAGATGCATTTTTGCCTTTATCGTAGTAGTACTGTAAAATATGCCGTATTTTCTCTTTATTTTGCTCCATGTTTGCGACGCTATAACTCACGAACGACTTAAAAGAAACGACAATCAATCAAACACGTGTTAGCGCGTGAAATGAGCTTTCCAAAGGCATGACCCGATGCGATGAATAAAACCAGAACTACGCGCTTTCAGCGCCAACTAGCGAAAATACCGCAAGACTTTTTTGACAACCAAATATTTCGTTTAACCTTAGGCCCTCTTATGAAGAAAACTTAACTTACTTCATTTTAAAAAAACAGATTACTTTCATTGTATTTCTGTTATTTAATTCCTTTAAGTCACCCTGTGTGCACTAAAAATAAATTTATTATATCCAAGACGCAAACCTATTTACTTGATTTATAAACGCACTTGAGTACAACTGGCACTCTGCTGTCTCAATCTCACCCATACATTCACACTTGAGAAAAAATAAAAAACAATATATAAGGCGAACCGGTGAGAGGACTCATTTGTTTCTGGTTTCAGTAGCACAGCTGACCGCACTCGTTTAGTTGTTCACTAATTTGCCGGTTCGTTAAGTGAATAGTAATATTTTTAAAGCAAACGATACTAGCGTGTTAATCGAAAATTAAAGTACAGCTATAATAATTGTAACAAAATGGCAAATCCAAATGAAGTGCCTAAATACACACAGGTATGTTGGAGGGACTTATGTAACTAATAATATGGTATCGTAAATAATAATTTGTCAAGTGCTGGCAAATATTAGCTTATATAAAAGGGGTCTGCGGGCAGCATATTGCCTTAATGAAAACAATAAACAGAATTGTAAATAAATACGTGTATAAATAAGAAAAGTAATAGATATCAATCTACTTTAAAACCTTTGCACGCCTTCTAAAATTTCAAAATGTACATATGTATGTACATATGTGTATAAAAGTATATAATGTACATATTTCAGTTTTATATACTATATTTATACAATATCTCGATGCGATTTCCAAGAGAGTACTTCACATATATGTACATACTACATACATTTATAAATTTCTAAATTATGGAATAAATTGTCGCAATTCTAATAATAGCAAAAACATCGGTCATAAAAATTCACATTAACCCTTAGAGTGATCCTTTCAAAATTGGCATACCTTGCGTCAAATTTTCAAAAAAGGGTGCTATGGTGGCACGATGTTTGTAACATCCAGAAGGAAACGTCGAAGGCCCTATAACGTATATATAAATAATGAGCGTAACGAGCTGTATTGATTAAGGCATATTCGCCTGTATATATGCAGACTAGTGCCTCAGTTTTTGAGATTTTAGAAATTGTTAAAATAGCACACGAAAAAAGAATTTAGATATTTGCTGCTAATGTCTTACTTGCACAATCGTGCGTTCTACGTTAGTGCTGTGATGCTGGGTCAGATTTGAGACCTGTGTCTACAAGATGATATTGTTTCCAGAAAACTGCAGATGCATTTGAACGCTCTAGAATCATGGCTCGCCCAATGGCACATTGGTATCAATACCGAAAAGTCCGTGCAAAAAAAAAATTACCTTTAAGTGGTTTATATGGTCAGTTATTAGCAACAAACACATAAGCAAAATATGTGGGAACTATAATTTATAAGAGACGCACTTTAAAAGATCACGTCAATATAAAAAGATTTCAACTAAGGCTTGGCTGCTTAGGTCAAGATCCCGTCTTAGTCTAAAGAATAAGTTGCTAATTTATAAGGTAATACGTAGACCAATCTGGGCGTATGGCATTCAAATCTGCGACAGCGAAGCTTATTCCGATTTAAAAGTAATTCAAGCTTTTCAAAATAAAGTTCTGCGCACCATAATGGGGGCCATTTCTATGTAAAAACGATGTCCTCCACCAGGATCTAAAGTTTTTTACTGTAAAGGAAACAATCGAAAAATTTAGCAGACGTTATTCCTTCCGTTTGGAGAATCAATTGCTGGAAAATAATTTACAGCGTAGAAAACTGAAAAGATATTGCTCTCTAGGTTCGATTTAATTAATGTATAAAAATTTATTTTATTTTATTATACCCTCGTATGATTGTGCATGTCACTTAAAATAAATCGAGATAGATATCGGGTTACATATATATATATACTACTGTGCCCAAAAAATAAGACATTTGAATTTATTCAGCGCGCGTCGAAGGATTTGGAGAATTATTTTTTTTTTTTAGTTTGGTAGTGCTGTCAGTCACATTTATGTCACATTTCATGTCAAAATATTTATTAGTGTTTGAGATACGTGTCATTTTGTGGGCTGCTAAAAGTGAGTTTTTCGGTTTTTGCGATGTCGAAATTTGTTGAGCAAAGAATTTGCATTAAACTTTGTTTACGGAATCAATTTTCTGCTGCGAATACGTTGAAGATGGTGCAGAAAGCCTTTGGTGATGAGGCTATGTCTAAAAAAAATTTTTACAAGTGGTATAGTAAGTTCCAAGCCGGCCGTGAACGTGTCGAAGACGAAGAGCGTCCATGGCGACCATCAACCTCAACCGACTAAGCTCACGTTCAACAAATCAAAGATTTGGTGTTGAAAAACCGTCGATTAAAAATTAGAGACCTTGCTGATGAAGTGGGCATATCGAAAGGCTCAGCCAATACCATTTTGAAGGATGTTTTGGGCCTCAAGCGCGTCAAATCTCGACGGGTACCGAACCACCACTACCAGGGTGTCATGAAATGCATTATAAATGGCGATGAGACTTGGATCTATGCTTACGACCCCGAAACAACCGATCCATCGAGCGAATATCGTGCCAAAAGAGAGCCGAGACCAAAAACATCGTGCCAAAGTCGCTCAAAATTCAAGGTCATGTTGACTGTTTTCTTCGATTGTCGTGGTGTTGTGCATTATGAATTCCTTCCAACCGGTCAAACAGTCAACAAGGAATGTTATTTGAACGTTATGTTTCATTTGCGTAACGCTATCCGCCTAAAAAGGCCGGAATTGTGGAAAGACAATTCTTGGTTTTTACTCCACGATAATGCACGATCCCATACTGCCTTCGTAATTCGTGATCATTTCGCCAAAAACTCAACCCGTATCGTTCCGCAACCACCGTATTCACCTGATCTGGCGCCGTGCGACTTCTGGCTGTTCACCAAGCTCAAAAGACCGCTCTGGGGACACCGTTTTTATACGATAGAGGAGATTCAAGCCGCAGCGAAGACGGAACTGAAGGCCATCCCGGAAAGTGACTACAACCAGTGTTTCGAAGATTGGAAAATCCATTGGCATAAGTGCATTGCATTGGGAGGGGATTACTTTCAAGGGGATGAAATTGATTTGGAAGAATAAATAAAGAATTTTCAAAATAAATACAATGTCACCTTATTTTTTGGGCACATGTCATTTTGCTTAGATTCTGATCCTCTGGTTGGCGTAAGGTATTTTTGTTGCTTTGACGCTGCGCCTTGCAAGAGTATAAATGTTCGGTTGTATCCGAACTTACCCCTTTTTTACTTGTTTTTTCTTCTTCTTCTTACTTTATTTAATGTCATACTATGATAATTCATTATCACTGTATTTTCATGAAATGTAGTTGATGTTTTTTATAACTAAACAGATTAATAAATATATGGAAGTAAACTAAAAAAACCAAAAAAAAACCTAAGCTACTTCCAAGTTATTTAAATATTATTCTCATTTGCATTATAATAAATGTCAAGATATCATAAAATCAGAAGATTTCTACTATAAATAGATATATATAGCACTTTCTAAATATTTTCCGAGGGTCAGAGTGTCAATTTGTAATGATAAACCATTTTACTTACACATCCTACATGTGTAAGTCAGGTTTGAAAAGATCAAATATCAAATCCTATGTACACTAATAAAGTATGTTTATATAATTTAATTAATTTGTGCGTTCGTACGAGGCTTAAAGAAGCATACAATTTAGCATGCCAAAGTCTGCAGAAGAGAGGGCTCTGCACTCAAACGTAAAAAAATGTATGTGCTGCTGGGATATAATTTTGTACCAAATACTAAATGTTAGACAACGGAGAACAACAGCAAAAACCTGGAAAATTAATATTTACAATGCGACATGTAATAAAAAAATTTAATTAATTAATCAAAATCGAAACAGTTTTAAATTACTTTAATCGCAATGATTAAGAGACGGTAACTTTTGACCTCCAGGGTTCAATTTAGGTTAACAAATGCAGGTATTCATAGGAGTCTCGTTTTCGCCATTACAATGTTTTCACGAAGAGGCATGCCTTATCTATTGTAGGCTGAGTTGTTGAGTTATTTATGTTGACGAAAATGAGCGAAAAAGAGAGTTAAGAATATTAATGCAATCAGTGCAAAATGAAATATATACCGCGATAAGCGATGTGATGACCGGCGTTTTTCACGGCCGAGAGCGCACATCAAAGTCGTTTTGTTTTGCTAAGGCAAGCGAGAAGTATAAATAGCGCTGCATTCCTAGTAAAGTGGTCCATAAGTCAAACGCTTCAGTTCCAATAAGATTTGTATTAACTATAAAGTATATTGAAAGCTTTTTGTAGCAAAAATGGCAAATCCTAATCAAGCACCAAAGTATACAAATCCTAATCAAGCACCAAAGTATACACAGGTGAGTGTTTTTAAAGTTGCCCATTAAAATTCCGAAACTGCACCAATAAAAAGTGGTTCAAGTGCACTCGTAACTATATGCACTTAGTATTTATATGCATGTATGTGGAAATATATATTTATAAATATCTATTATGTGCAAATATACTGTTTTTTAACTTGTTTACATGCGTAATTTGAGCTAAATCTATAACCACAAAGTTCAATTAAATACAGATACGCTTAAATCGGTTCAATAATATAGGTTGCACAGGAACGCGTGTTTGTAACAAATATCCCAAACTCATAACCAAAATAACTTGAAAAAGAGCCGTTAGTAAGCGGCTTCCTGCCTTAACAGCAAAAACCTTTTTCGCACCACAAATAATTTAGATGCCAATTTTTTTTTATTCAGTTGTTTTTTGTTTACAACCGAATGAAACTAGCAGCAGCTGCTATTTGCATAACAAAAGCAAGGAAAATGTTAATTTTGCAGGAACTTAATTAAAATATATAAAACTAGAAAATACCAGCGCCCATTTCTCTTTGTGATTCTTACATTTCCAACTAAAAAAAATAAATTTTACTAAATAATCCTACTATTTTCATTTTTGTTCAGACGACCCATACTATACTCCTTGGAAATGTTATGTTCCAACGCTAAACATCTCTCGCTAACTTTCAAAAGAAGAAAACAGTGCTTACGAAAGCTCTTGAATAACAGTGCTAATAGAAATTTAATTTTTCAAATTCGAATAGCTCAAGTTTCTGCAAATAAAGTGAGTGAAAATCAGAACTTTACTGAAGCAGCGTGAACCAACCTTCTGCCCTCCCGTAAACATAAAAAATCCTATTCTAATTTCCACTAAGACTTCGGAGACGTTTGAAAAATTTAGGTTCCTCAATTTAAGGAACAACAGCACGAAACAGTACACAATTGGGAGGCAAGCTCCAACAGACTTCTGTCATACACCAATGTATACAATATAATATAGTACCAAAATTGTCGGTGTTCAATTACTAAGCCAGCTGAGATTGTGTCGACGATGTGTGGAGAAACTCTGTCTATTAACACATAGGTTTCATCAATACCTAGCTTTTTGTAATTCCACGAAGCTTGTATGCAGAAACTTTCTTTATTTTCCCAAGCCGGTTGTGACATTTCTTCTTTGTTCCAATACAAATTAACAAGCCCCCCGTAAACGCAATAATCTCTTTTAAAAGCAAAAATTTGTTTTTATTACTTACAGCTTTTTATCAACAATGAGTTCGTCGACGCCGTCTCCGGAAAAAAGTTTCCAACCATCAATCCGGCAACTGGTAAACTGATAGCCCAAGTTGCTGAGGGAGATAAGGTGAGTGCAGTAAAGACGATAATAAAAAATATCGCATAATCAATAAATAACGGTATTCGTACTAAATTTGAAACATACATACAAACATACATATACTATATGTACTGATGTAAGTAACTCTTTTCTTACCCCGTGCAGGCTGACGTTGACCTGGCTGTGGCTGCCGCTAAGAAAGCATTCCATAGAAACTCCGAATGGCGCAAGCAGGCCCCACTCCAACGCACAGACTTGATAAACAAGTATGTAGATTAAACTAACTTCTTTTTTTCTTAAAAAACTATTTTTAAATATAACTGTATTTTACACATCAGGTTCTGCAGCCTCTTGGAACGTGATAAGAGCTTATTGGCTAGCCTTGAGACACAAGATAATGGCAAGCCTTACGCCGACTCTGTTTTTGATATTGACATTGCCATTATGACATTTAAATACTATGCCGGCTGGACCGACAAGTTTTTTGGTGATACAATTCCTGGTGGTGAATTCATTGTACAGACACGTAAGGAACCCGTCGGTGTGGTTGGTCAAATCATTCCATGGAATTATCCCATACTTATGTTGGCCTGGAAGTGGGCGCCAGCTCTCGCTGCTGGTTGTACAATCGTTTTGAAACCAGCCGAACAGACACCACTCACCGCGCTGCACTTGGCGGCTTTGACTAAAGAAGCTGGTTTTCCCGCTGGTGTCATCAATGTCATAACCGGCTACGGCCCCACCGCGGGTGCTGCTATATCAGAACATCACGATATACAGAAGGTCGCATTCACGGGTTCCGCAGAAATTGGACGCATTATTATGGAAGCGGCAGCCAAGACGAATTTGAAGCGTGTTACGCTGGAATTGGGTGGCAAGAGTCCGGTTGTGGTGTTCGACGACGCCGACAGTAAGGCAGCCATATTTTCAATAAATTTGCTTCAAAGTATACAGTTATTTTTTTCTTTCATCTTCTCTAGTTGACTTAGCGGTGGATATTACACACGAAGCACTTTTCTCAAATCACGGTCAGAGCTGTTGTGCCGGTAGTCGCACATATGTACACGAAAAGATTTACGATAAATTCGTTGCCAAAGCTGTGGCGGCAGCCAAAGCCCGCAAAGTTGGCAATCCATTCGACGAGTCCGTCAAACAGGGTCCACAAATCGATGACGAAATGATGAATAAGGTCTTGGGTTATATTGAAAGTGGCAAGCAAGAGGGTGCCAAGTTACAATGCGGTGGCAAGCGCATCGGTAATGTCGGCTACTTTATCGAACCGACGGTGTTCTCGGATGTTACCGATAAAATGAAAATCGCACAAGAGGAGGTACGGTTATTATTTGTTTTTTAAATTTTCATTGTCCACCAACTGAGAGACATTAGATAAAATATACAAATTTTTGCAGTTTGTATTTCCATTATCTCTTTGCTAGTAAAAGTTAGGTTAACTTTTGAAAACTAAAATTATTACCAAAATCATGTTTAAAAGTCGACTTTACAGCTTCTCATATTCCATTTATGTTGGCTTTTTGTCAATTAATCCAAACCATAACCAACTAGGGTTTATGTAAAAAAAAAAGAGTTTTATATTTCATTAATAACTCATATTATTATTAATTTTTTTTTAGATCTTCGGACCTGTTCAGTCAATCTTTAAATTCAGCGACATGGAGGAGATCATTGATCGTGCTAATGACGTGGTATACGGTCTCGCAGCTGGTGTTATCACCAATGACATCAACAAGGCGACAAAATTCGCCAACAACGTCAATGCCGGTTCCGTTTGGATCAATTGTTATGATGCCGTGCTACCGCAAACTCCTTTCGGCGGCTACAAGCAGTCTGGCATTGGCCGTGAGCTGGGCAAGGATGGTTTGGACAGTTATCTGGAAACCAAAACTATCACCATGAAGTTAGTCTAGAGTCTAGACTAAAGTGTGCCAACTAAAATGGCAAATAATTTCATATCTTTTTTACTGTTTTGGACTTCTGTATTGTTCCAAATTATTTTCGTAAACCAATGCATATTTCCAAGTATACCTACTTGTACATATACATATTAAATGTTTACTAAAATTAATAAATATTTTTTATAACAAAAATTTACATATTAAAACGTGTGAGGAAAACAACGGTAAGAAAACGATAAATATGGATTGATTTGAGGACAGCTTGGAAAATAAGTAGGGCTAAGAATTTTATTGACAATGACATGACTTAGTACAGACTTCCAATATACATGCAAAGAGAAGCTACACCATGTGAAATCAGTTTATTCTCCAATTTTTATCATCGAGGTCACCCAACGGTAGGCCCACGAAACACGCTTTTTCGAAGGAGTGGGATCATAAGGAGAAGGGTGTCAGATGTGTTGGGTTACCCGAGCAAGCAAGGTGTGGTTAGGGTCACGTGGGACATACATTTGATATATCGGGGTCGTTTCCGGGTAAGTAAGAATTTAATCTGCTACAGTAATCAGAACGAAGCTGCGCCAGGGTCACTCTCGATTCTCCCGAATGGTGGTTTGACTCCAAGTACGCCATTCACTGAGAGGGCGTCGGTGAAGGTGTTTATGGCTCCACTGAAGTTAATTGCGTCCGAAGTCTGATCGACGTATTATCTTATGTCGTGAAGGAAGACAACGTTCACCGTCTTACACCCCTGTTATTGTTTGAATAATAGCGCCAGTATAGTAGTCGACATTGTTCGAGATTGAAAGCCAGAATAACAAACTGAAGCATGTACAAATAAATTCACATCTATTACGTACATATAATGCTTTAAATTTCAAAACCGTCATCCTTTTCCATTTCTTTATGCTTTCTTTTTTATCCGAAGCTTAATTATAGCTTCCGTGGCAAAGACTTTTTTGTAAGATTATGGGGGCAGCCTTGTGATCAACCCTTTCCAGGAGTACTGCATTACATTTTTGTTCATTCCCCTTTTTCCTATGAAATCGAGTACCAAATCTCTAATCGAAATAAACGGTGCCACCTCTTGAAGGCGAGATTCAGAATGAGAGAGGGGGGCTTCATTTCTAATCTAGAAGCAAATTTGCCCTACGGTGCACATCATCCTCCTTTAAGACACCACATACTTCGCATCAACGATAACTATACTTCCAAACAAATTCTTCTTGGCAGAGGGAGAAATAACATAGGCAAGCAGAGGCAGACTGATGGATTGATGATGCGGAACAATACGCTGAAGCGCTGGAACTGCAATGCTGGCAAACTCAAGCAAGGAACAAAACAAATTTTAGAATAAAATTGCAGCAATCGAAGACACGCAGCAGATTGTAGAGCTTACTTGTATAATAAGGTTTTATTTTACGATTTCTTGAAAAATTTGAGAAGTGCTGCCAAATACTTTAAACAGTGCTTTAGAAAAATGTAAATTCAGAGTTGTTATCTAAGTTTTCAAACATACTGACTTCAGTAGCCGTAAAGCAAAATTCTGGTATAGTAGCCAGGTCGGCAACCATACGAGGTACTTCATTTCTCTACTACCTCGATAGTACGTACCTATACCAGCGCTTCTTCCAATTGTCAAAACACTTCTCAAAATCGATTTTTCGGATAGCATTTAGTCCATCGTCTTTCAGCTATGCGTTTTTAATGTAATCTATGCTTGTAAACCGATGACACTTAAACGTTCTCCTTAATTTTGGAATTGGAAGAAAGTCACACGAAGCCATGTCTGAAGGCTGAAGCATCATTACAGTATTTTTTCTGAGCAAGAACTAACGAACACTTTATTTGATCCATTTCTTTTAAAAGGCGAAAATCGCCAAGCTCATAAAGATACATCTTATCTTATAACCAAGAATTTTGTGTCGGATTCGTTATACGAGTAAGTAAGTGAGCAATCACAGAGTAAGTGGAAACAGCTACGGCAAAAATTTTTATACACAAACACATTTTTAGAGCATGTTTTCCAAATGGCTAGTGACCCGTTATAGTAGGTATAAATTTATGTTTATTTTTCCTTGACCTATACAGGTATAATAGGTCCTTAGCCTCCTATCCTTAATTCTAGTCTTGTCATACTTGAACCATATCTTATTTGTTATCTTACAGTTTGTTATGGATTTGCACCTGTTTTGTACTAATTGTTCAAAACGCTTTGAATGTTTCTCTTGATCGTTCCCAACGGGCATGGTTTTAAATCCGCCTCGGATTCGTTGCGTCAAAAGAAACTTTTAGCTTAGCCAACTCATCTGCTTTTTGGTGGAGTTGATCTGTCAGTAAGTTTAAAGCATTAATGCAACTCTTGTCGGCAAGACCAGAATTGTCGCCTGGCTATCCGTGTATATGGTTGTCTTTTGTATGCTCCCGTAGTTATCAAATGAAAAAATCGCAGGCCTACTCTATGTCTAGTACTTCCGGTTGGATGATGCTGACCAAGACGGATGGAGAGATATATGTCAAGATCGTTGGGATATACTCCTGGCCCTACTCCGCGGTCCATTTTGGACCCGTCAATGCAGATAGAGATAGTATTATTCCACCTCTTCTCCATTCACGTCTAAAAGGTAACCTCACCCGGAAGTGATTATTGAAATCTAACCTTGGGAGGATATAGTCTGATTTACTTAAGTTTAGTTTATTCAGTGCTTTGTCATAATCCTTCTGATTCTATTTTCTTAATTCCTTGATTCTTATAGCAGAACATCTTGCTACTTCCTAAATAAAGACGTCTATGGACAGTTGGTGACGAAACTGATTAAGGGCATCAAAAAAATTTTTGAATAGATAAGAATTAAATTTTTTATTCACATAAATGCATTACCTCGTTTTCTTTCCTCCTAGACACCATTTTCAAAACACCAATTACTACTTTAGGTATATGATAACTTTATTTGGTTAAGATGAAAAATTACTGGCTCAAACTATTCGAATTTCTGGATTGGACTTTTGTGTGTAATGAAGTGTGATATATGATCCAAGTGCACTTAAAAAGCGAAGGACGTATCTTCTTGCAATTACTTTAAATTAAAGGAGTAGATCATCCATTGTCTCTGATGAGAGGTTCCAGAACGTATCAGTGTACGCACCTGACCACACACATGGTCCGTCCTAAAAAATAGCTTTGCCCAGTGGCTGCTATCAGATAATACATATATGTCTGCAAAAACTAATCCAGATAGATAAAGGGTTTTATATATATAAATGATCAGGATGCCGAGTTGAGTTCAAATCCGTGTCCGTCTGCCCGGGCAAGCTGCAACTTGGGCAAAAATTTAGATGTCTTGATGAAACTTGGTATGCGGGTTACTTGGCAAAAAATATGGGTGTGACCACTGCCACGCCTACAAAACACAATTAACCGAAAACCAATAATGTGGTATAACTAAGCACTAAATTACAAAATAAAAGTCTGATTTGGTACAGAGGATTGTACCAAATCACCTGTGGACGTGACCCCACCCTCTAACAAGTTTAATGTACATCTTAACCAACTTAAGCTACAACAACTAAATTGTGAAAACGGATGATAATCTCACTCACTTCCCATGCAATGGTACCGTTAAAAACTACTGAAAAGGCCACGCAAAGTTCACTACACTTTCTACACAATTGCATTATATTTTTACAAACATATGGTTAGTGTAAAATTTTTCAGCAATGAATATACACGTTCGCGAATCGGTGTTGCAAAAAAGCTGGAAAATCCAGGCATGTCTCACAGCTACATCGCCAAAAAATTAAAAGTTGCAAAATCTTCGGTATCTTTCGTACTTAAGAGATACAGTGACTCCTAATCATTGAATAGAAAGGCCGGCAGTGGTAGAAAACAAGGATTTGAATCTCCACTTATAGCAAAAAAAAGTGTTGACCTCTTTGAAGCGAATACCTGGACTTTCAGTACGAGATGTCGCCAAAAAAGTACAAATGTCACTTTCATATGTACAGAAAGTACGCAAACGAAATGGATTACGTTCTTTCAAAGTGAATGCAGTACCAAACCGCAATAATAACCAAAATGTTTTGGCAAAACGACGTGCTCAACAATTATATGAAAAGTTCATGCCTAAATTTAACGGCGTTGTAATGGACGATAAATCCTATATGAAAGCGAACTTTAAACAAATTCGAGGGCGACAATTTTACACAGAAAACAAAAGCGGAAATGTTTCTGATAAATTTAAAAATAAAAAACTTGACAAATTCCCAAAAAAAATTATAGTATGGCAAGCCTTTTGCCAGTGTGGCTTTAAAAGTGAAACTTTTATTGCCTATGGAACAATAAATCAAGAAATTTATGTTAATAAGTGCTTAGAGAAACGTCTTTTGCCAAGCGCTTCTGAAGGATATTAAGCCTAAATTACGTGTATAAATGAGCATCCTCCCCGACATCAACACACACACCACATCAACTCAACATATCAACACTGACATGCATCCTTCACCACACTCACCACACTCACCACTTACCATCCACACTATTCACGAGAGCAAAACATACATATTGACACTGACACACAAGTACACCAAATAGCAACCTTCACACCGCACACATACCAAAACGCAAAAGGAACCGACGTGGAGATCCAGTCCAGTTTGTTATCGACATCAGCAACGATCGGTGCATTCTCGCAATTCTCACACGCCGCAGAGATAATAATTTTATAAGTTTTCAATTTTCGGGAATTTTCCGTTATTTATTCTCAGTTGTCGTGAATTTTTAATTGTCTAATATTGGGTATATACCGGCAATTTCCGTTTCAACTGTTTAATAAAACCCTATTGGAACACGCGTGAACAAACAAGAACATCGTTTCATTTCTTTATTTACGGGGAATTTGTGTTGAGCTGAATCATGAATATCATCGGCATACGCCAGCAGCTGTACGAGTACACTCTTATAAAAGATTGTACCTGCTCGATTAAGTTCTGCAGCTCAAATAAGTTTCTCCAGCAGCAGATTGAAGAAGTCGCACGATAGGGAGTCGCCTTGTCTGAGACCTCGTTTGGTATCGAACGGCTCGTAGAGGTCCTTCCCTATCCTGACGGAGCTTTTGGTGCTGCTCAACGTCAGTTTCAGACATCGCGGCATAGAGGCAGCTACTTTTCGTGCTGTCGAAACAGCTTTGAAATCAACGAATAGGTGGTGCGTGTCGATGCTTCTTTCACGGGTCTTTTCTAAAATTTGGCGCATGGTGAATATCTGGTCGGCTGTTGATTTTCCAGGTCTAAAGCCACACTGATAAGGTCCAATCAGTTTGTTGACGGTGGGCTTTAATCTTTCACACAATACGCTTGATAGAACCTTATACGCGATGTAGAGCAGGCTTATCACACGGTAGTTGGCGCAGATTGTGGGGTCTCCCTTTTTATGGATTGGGCATAGCACACTTAAATTCCAATCATTGGGCATGCTTTCGTCCGACCGTACTTTACAAAGAAGCGGATGCATGCTCCTTATCAGCTCTTCGCCGCCATGTTTGTATAGCTCGGCCGGCAATCCATCGGCCCCAGCCGCTTTGTTGTTCTTCAGACGGGCAATTGCTATTCGAACCTCTTCATGGTCGGGCAATGGAACGTCTGTTCCATCGTCATCGATTGGGGAATCGGGTTCGCCTTCTCCTGGCGTTGTACGTTCATTGCCATTCAGCAGGCTGCAGCAGTGTTCCCTCTATAATTTAAGTATGCTTTGGGCATCAGTGACTAGATCACCTTTGGGGGTTCTACAAGAGTATGCTCTGGTCTTGAAACCTTCTGTAAGTCGCCGCATCTTTTCGTGGAATATTCGAGCATTACCCCTGTCTACCAGCTTATCAAGCTCTTCATACTCACGCATTTCGGCCTCTTTATTTTTCTGTCTGCAAATACGTCTCGCTTCCCTCTTCAACTCTCGGTATCTATCCCCCTCGTCGCACCAGCTGTTCTTTTGCACTTTCCGAAAACCAATGGTTTCGGTTGCAGCTGTACGTAAGGAGTTTGAAAAGCCGTCCCTTAGTTCCCTTATACCGAGTTGTTGACGAGTGAGAGAGCAGGAGTGCAAGCCGCGTAGAAAATCGTTCGGCTGTCTGTTGTGATTGCAGCTTCACGACGTCGAACCTTCCTTGTGTTTTTTACGTGCGTTTTTTGCTGCACAGAGGCGGGTGCGAATTTTGGCTGCAACAATATAGTGGTCCGAGTCGATGTTAGGACCTCGGAGCGCACGCACATCTAAAACACTGGAGACGTGTCTTCCGTCTATCACAACATGATCGATCTGGTTGGTGGTTTTTCGATCCGGAGACTGCCAGGTAGCTTGATGAATCTTTTTATGCTAGTACTACAGATAACCATATTTCGGGCCCCGGCGAAGTCGATCAGCCTCAACCCATTTGGGGATGTTTCCTCGTGGAGGCTGAATTTACCGACCGTAGTGCCAAAGATACCTTTTTTGCCCACCCTGGTCGCCCTCTCACTTTAGCTCGCCTTCAAACGGATGTTCTTAGGCTACCCAGAGAATACTTGGTCAAAGACCGGAAGTCGTGAGCTGCTTGAGTCATATGTAAAAGAATCGTTTCTGGCCACTCTCAAGTGGATGGCTATCAGAGAACTTTCCTCACTTGCGTGAACTTCTACACATGACCCCATCCTCCTCTTTCACTTTCCAGTACACAAATAAAAAAGCAATTAGTATAATGGACGAATAATGCTTTTAAAGTATGCCACCTTATGACCAAAAGCTGTCCAAATCCAATAAAGACTCTGGGTACCGAATATTTGGATCCCCGCTATAGTTTTCATCAAAAAGACAGGGTTTGTACGGAAAGTAATAGGACTGATTTTCTTCCGCGGCGACTGTATTCAGATCGTGCGCGCACCAACTGGATTCGGTAGAAGGCATTCTTAGCTAACGAACGAGCGGTTGGTCAGTTGTCTCCGAGCACCTGGAGATCGTCCATCATGGATTTGTTCCTCCTGGACAAAGCGACAATCTCAAGTTTTACCTGGAAGTCCTTACGAGACTCAAACGAAGGATCAATAGGGTTTGACAAGACATCGCAGCCGATTGGAAGTTGCAACATGTCAACGCCCCGGCTCACACCGCCTTTCTTGTGAACAGCTAACTAACCAAGGCCGCCATCCCAACGCTTCCGCAGCCGCTCTATAGCCCAGATATTGCCCCCGAACTTTTTTGTTTCCTTGCCTGAAAAGGTCAATGAAAGGCAAGCATTTTGAGACGACAGAGCAGCATACATCTCGGCACTCAAAGCTATTCCGGAGAATGTTTTCCGTGACGCTTTCAATGCTTGGAAATCGCGCTAGCAGCGCTGCATCGACTCAGATGGAGTCTATTTTGAATTTTAACGAATTGTAACGATTGGTTCAATACATATTTTTAAATCAACTCAGTCCTATTACTTTCCGGACAAACCCTGTATTGGTTAATGTGTGATATGTTTAATTGAAAATCAGAGAGAATTCTTTCTTGATAGTATATCTAAAGAGATTTTCGAGCTTCCGGGTGACTGTGTACAGCATATATCGGAGAAAATTATACTATGCCCGTCCACTGGTCCTAAACTACCTCGTCACAAGTTTTCAGGTAAATCCGTTCAGCCGTTCTTTCTTTCGTATATTTACATACATACATATGTATGTAATCATTTGAATAGTAAAAGGTTTGAGTATAATGTTTGATTTTTTATTTCAAAATAAAAAAAAATACTGAAAATTCGCCGTTTTTCGAGAGTTTACTGTAACATATTTGCTTTTCTGGTAGCAATTGAGAGAGCGTCAAAAAAAATTTTGGCACGTCATTGGCACACTACTTACAGTGGCGGACATATGAATTAGACCACTCATATATACAGCTATTTTTGGTTATGCAAATTGTTTTAACACAGACACTTACATAAGAAGTTAGTCGCAAAAGACACCAATTACTGCCAGTTATCAGTTATTTGTAGAGATTGTGTATCTATCAGTTAACTTTTAATACAATTCTATTACTTAGCATTAAAAAAGTAATTATTTATGAGTAAGAATTTATGTGTTCAGAGACATATGTACATACATACATACCAAACATATGTATATACCTACACTTTATCGCACTTTGCTAACGCGCTCAGTCATAGCTCTTCGGCGTTCTGCTTGCCAACAACTAGCGTGATAACAGTAATAGTCAACAACAAGAATGATTATCAACAACATGAAGAGAGTGATCAAAATAGGCTACGGACTGGCCGGCTTGCATTCTATAGAGCAAGTGTAGAGAATTAGTTGCTTCTTTGTTGTAAAGACTGTCGGCTAACTTATAAAAAGCGGCCACAAATCAGCAAGTTTAGTTGTGCCTGTGCTGCAGACGAAATTGTGGTGAAATTAGTTCTTAGAGTACTTAAGACGGTGCGTGAAGTGTGTAGTCTTTCAAATTAAAGTGTTCTAAATAAAAAATAAAAAAAAATATTTTAAATAATCAACACACGTCATGGCTAATCCTAATGAAGTACCAAAATATACACAGGTAACTGCAAAGCAGGGTTCGAATGAATTGAATTTCATAATGTTTCCTCGGACAGAGGCGCTGCAAGAAGGCATAGAAATATGCTACAAAAGAAGTGAAATTAAATACATATGTATATTTATTTCTTTTGGAACTTTTAGCGATATTTTAGCCTCTACTTATGATAAATATCTCTGAAAATCATAAAAAGTTCTTGCCAATATTTCTAATTTCACAAATAACTTACGTAAAATAAATTTTATTTTGCAGCGCTAAATAATATGTGTGTCTGAAAACGGTAAATTAAGTTTATCAAGATGTGCAATCCTCATTTATTTATCTTAACTTCTAAAAGGAAACAGCTGAGAGATTATAAAATATATACATATGTACAGAAGTATGTACATAAATGATCAGCTTGACGAGCTGCGTTGATTTTGTCCTGTCTATCTGTATGTTCATCCATCCGTCTGTCCGTACATTTGCAAACTAGTCCCTCAGCTTTTGAGAAAACGATCTTAAATTCCGCCCTTTTCGCAACAAGAAGCTGCTCATTTGTCGGAACGACCGATGTTGGGCCATTATAGCAACCATTTACCATATATACTGTACAACCGGAATCAAGTGCCTGTCTGGAAAATATTTATAGTATTTTAAGGAAATGAATAGCTTATTGCTAAAGTGTCATCTACGAAGTTATTTTCCAGATCAGTTGACTGTAGCATAGAACTGAAATACAAACGGGCCAATAAAATTTCTCGTAAGGAATCTTTGCATCTGTGAATGGTATTATAGCTTCTGCGTAACCGACATTAAAGTTTTTTCTTGTTTTTGTCTCAAAAGACCAATATATTTATGTTCGATGTTTCCTCTTTTAAAAAACAAAAACCTTGAAAATTTGCAATTTTGGTATATTTAAGCCACTGCCGTTCCATTATATCAGCCATGGCCGCTCTCAAGTTTTGTGTCGAAATTCGGTCGATTTTTGTTTGAATGACACCATTTAATAATATAAATACCAACTGCGATTAGATAAAAAATGTATTAAAAATTATTTTATTTTCAATTCATATTTACATAAAACTTCTGTACGCTGCCAATTGTTATCTACTTATCGCAAGATCCATGAAGTTAACAAATGCGTGATTTAAGATTACGATTCCTCTGTACATACATAGGTACGTCTGGAGCGTGTGTATGTACAATATATTAAAAGATGAATATATAAAATGGAACTATGAAATGTTGAGAGTCCGTTTGCCTAATATTGTGAAATATCTCGTCATACATACATACATATCTAAATATAAAACTTTGAACTATGAATAGTTGTCGATATTTAATCGTTATAAATTTATCACCATAATTATCATTGTACATAAAATTATCAGCCGCGCTGTTGTTATGAAGCTCGCGCTGAAAATTAATTTAAAAATCTACCTGACTGAATAAGATTACAAATGATTAATTATAAATATAAGCTATCAGTACTAAAAACGGCAAAACGTGACGTGACCGTCATAAATATAATTTTTGCAAGTCATTGCTTACTGATAAGCATTTTTATTTCGGAAATTTCAGAATTGATACATATGTAGGTGCTCAATAAAAGCCTTAAATTAAATGATAGAATTGCAATTTTTCAAAACTTAATTGTTGATCATCACTATCTGTAGCGGACGTCTTGAGTACATCGCATTGATTTGTCTGCTGATAGATTAAATGAAATTTGTCGAGTCATCAGATCATATTCCGTCTCTTTTGTCTTTCCGCAAGCTGGAGCTACAGCTTTTTCTTTATTGCATACGATTTTTTGTTTTCAAAAACTTTCTCTATCTTGTAAATCTTGTATGAAAGTAATAAATATGTTTCCAGGCTCACGCAATATTATTCAAACTTGTCAGCCACACTTTTGTATATAGGAAAGGATGTTTTCTTAATAATTAAAATATTAGTATAAATGGTCCAAATTGTCCAATATAAGAACGGATTTTATTAGATATTTCTCTAATAGATTAGAAGCTATATATTCTATTACATAAATATATATATAAGTATATTTATATATAGATATTCTACTTTTTTAAAGTAGTGAACATAAAAACTTCAAAATTAATTGGGAATGTTTATTATCCTTCGAGAAATCATCCTCAGGCCACACCAAACCTTTGTTTTTTCTGGATGAAATATCGGCTCTTGAATCTCTTCAGGTTGCTCTTCGCGCCAACTGCTGTAATTTTGATTGTTAACATATCTATTGAGCCAGAAATGGGCCTCATCCCTGAACAAAATTTGACTCGAAAAAGTCGGATCTTCTTGAAAGTCTTCAAGAGCACATAGAGATGAGTGATGCTGCTTCGGAAGATCGAGCGGCTTAAGTTTTTCACAAGCTGTAATTTATACGCTTTCAATTTAAGAGCTCGACGTAAAATGTGCCAAATCGTTCAATGCGTCGAGTTGCTGCAAACGGCGCCGAATCGACTCTCCACAGTCCATCGATAGGACGATTATGTTAACCATACGATTTGTAAACGTTGTTCAAGCGAAAGTCTTTCTATGATGAATATTTAAACATCTCCAATAAAACTTGGTGCTACAGGACCATATTCATCTTTCCACAGATCGAAGTTTCAAATGTAAACTATTTATTTCGCAGATCTTAAGAGCCCATATGATTACAAATATTCACTCGAACTAAAAACAGTCCGCTGCCTACAAAAAATTTGTCTGTCTGATTGTCTGATTTCTGTAAAGTTTGTCTCTTAGTTTGTTTGAAGGCTCATTGCTCTGAAGGCTAGTCTTGGTACAGAGCATAGAGTTCGAACTAAAGTTTAAATTTCTGTTGAATTCCAATGAAACATAAGTTCACTTAGCTTGACGATATCCAATATACTTTCCAAGTGTCTTTAAGGAGAAATTGTTTTAAAAATTTCAATTTGATTTACTAAAAATGTATTTTTTATACCAAACAATTTGTTATTAAGGGATTTCATTTATAGGGTACTCACAATTCTATTAGACTATATTTTACTCCTTTATGAGACACTTAAGTTATATTATTTATATATTTTCAGCTTTTTATCAACAATGAGTTCGTCGACGCTGTCTCTGGAAAAAAGTTTCCAACTATTAATCCAGCAACTGGCAAGGTGATTGCTGAAATTGCGGAGGGTGATAAGGTGAGCACCAAACGATATTGAAATTATAAACCTTTGCCAATTCTAGTTAATAAATATTTCATAATACTTATGTAAATAATTTTTCACTCAACTCACACAGGCTGACGTCGACTTGGCTGTAGCTGCCGCTAAGAAAGCATTCCATAGGAACTCGCCATGGTGCAAACTAAGTCCACTCGAACGTACAGCGCTCATCGAAAAGTGCGTAATTCATTTGCTTTCCTTTTCAATAACCAATTATCTTACTCCACACCTCTTTAAACAAACAGACTCTGCAGTCTCATGGAACGTGACAAATACATATTGGCTAGCCTGGAGACCCAGGACAATGGCAAGCCATTCACATCA
Organism: Bactrocera zonata; assembly: GCA_037783105.1. Classification (NCBI taxonomy): domain Eukaryota; kingdom Metazoa; phylum Arthropoda; class Insecta; order Diptera; family Tephritidae; genus Bactrocera; species Bactrocera zonata. Next base: position 989,151 of record JBAWJQ010004266.1, read on the forward strand.
GCCGTAGGTGATGTCATGTTCGCCATTATGTCATTGAAATACTATGCTGGCTGGACCGATAAGTTTTTCGGTGACACCATACCCGGTGGTGATTTCGTTGTACAGACACGTAAAGAACCCATTGGTGTGGCTGGTCAAATCATTCCATGGAACTATCCCTTGGTTATGTTGGCATGGAAGTGGGCACCCGCTCTCGCTGTCGGTTGCACGATTGTCATGAAGCCCGCTGAACAAACACCACTTACCGCTCTTCATATGGCCGCTTTGTCTAAGGAAGCAGGTTTTCCTGCTGGTGTCATCAATGTCATACCCGGCTACGGTCCCACCGCGGGTGCTGCGATATCAGAACATCACGATGTACAGAAGGTCGCATTCACTGGTTCCGCAGACATTGGACGCATCATTATGCAGGCGGCAGCCAAGACGAATTTGAAGCGTGTTACGCTGGAATTGGGTGGCAAGAGTCCATTTGTGGTATTCGACGATGTTGATGGTAAGCAGTTGTTGACATATTCCAAACACATGGAAATTAACTCAAATTTTTCTATTCTTTTTTATTTAGTTGACAAAGCTGTGCAGTTAACACATGACGCAATTTTCCCCAATCAAGGTCAAACTTGTTGCGCCGGCACCCGCACCTATGTGCATGAGAAGATCTACGATGAATTTGTAAAAAAATCTGTGGCTTTGGCAAAGGCTCGTAAAATTGGTGATCCTTTCGAGGCGTCAACTAATCATGGTCCACAAATCGATGAGGAAATGATGAACAAAATTTTGGGTTATATTGAAATTGGCCAAAAACAGGGTGCTAAGCTGCAATGTGGTGGCAAGCGCGTCGGCAATGTCGGTTACTTTATCGAACCAACAGTGTTCTCCGAAGTTACGGACAAAATGAGAATCGCACAGGAAGAGGTAAGTTACGCTTCTGTGGTTCGAGCAAATACACGTAGTTTTGATAAGTTCGCAGACAGATTTAGCAAAAATGGAGTAAGGTTTTGGGGGATATTATCAAATTTCAAAATTTTCACAAAACTACTGAGAAGCTTCCTGCGGATTAAGTTAGATCCTTATTTTCTATTTTTCAAAATCTCATACAGTGGGACAGGGTGCAAGTAGAAACCCTATCTAACTAGCTAGGATTGCAAAATACTCTGTATCAATCTAATCTTTTTTATAACTACCTATCCGAAGCTTAACAACAAAAACTGCTTATTTTTAAATATAAATATTTTTTGGAAAACTTTCAATGTAAGGTTGGGTTATATGAAGTATTTTTCAGGAGTGAACAGGTGTTGATTACAAGCTAAGCTTTACGAACTTTTGGCTTAACTTCTCTTATGTGCACTAACGCTTTCTTCAAAATGACTCCAAAGTACTTATATAAACTCGTTTTTGTAGATCTTTGGGCCGGTTATGTCTATCTTGAAATTCAGCGACATTGAAGAGATCATCGATCGCGCCAACGACGTGGAATACGGCCTAGCCGCTGGCATTCTTACCAATGACATCAACAAGGCGACGAAATTCGCCAACAACGTGGATGCCGGTTCCGTTTGGATCAACTGCTACAGCGCTGTGCTGCCACAAGCGCCGTTCGGTGGCTTCAAGCAATCTGGTATCGGTCGTGAGATGGGTCGCGATGGTTTGAACAATTATCTGGAGACCAAAACTATCACCACCAAAATAGTCTAAGTCAGCGCCGCAGTAGTTTGTTGCACAATTAAACTATTTTTTCACATTTATACTTTATTTGATATTATTTTATAATATATGTATTTCTGTTATACACGCACACAGTGGTTAAAAGCACTAAAAATTCATATAAAAATCAATAAATAATATTTGAAATAAAATAATGCGTTAAGGTAAATATAATATTACAGTGGTGCGGCCATCTCGTAGGTATGTTGTTGTTGCTTAGCCGCGACGGTTGTCTGAATACTTGAATTGCATATTTTTATTTATTTAGTAAAATAATATCATTCAACTGCACAGTAGAGCCGAAGTCGGCTTCAAAGAATGCTTTTGATGCATACATACATGCACATATATATACATACATAGAGTATGTGTTGCAAATATTTAATAGCGGCAGCGAAAACTTGGAGAGAGAAATTGTGCAGTTTTTAAATAAAAAGATTCCTGAGGTAAAACTGTTTTGAAACGCTTCTCCGCAAAATTATATGCGCCTCCCACCTTGTCGCCTGTACATACTTAGATTTGATTAAGCCTCTACTTAACAGTGTCAGGTGCTGTATAAACTAAACCACGCGTTGCTGCGTTGGCGCATACTGCACCAGCACTGAACGTGGCTTGCCGGTATCGATTAATGGCATTGCCACTTCACTCAAATTCGACTTGGCACTTTGAAAATCATCCTCCGACTTGTTGCGATCTTGGCGTGGCAGTAGCAGAGTGGGTGACTGCGCAGTGTCCAAGAGCACCTCTGTAAACTCCGGTTCTGGACGGCTTAAGCGCCGCGCCAATTTGTTATCATACAAGGATTGTACATCCAACAGTTGGAAATCGATGGCGAAGAAGTAGCGCAGCAACATCAGCAGCAGCGCCAGCAGCCACAAGACCAAAGCGAACATGTAGGCGAAGCGGAAGAGATTCAAGTAGACATCGTGTTTGAATTCGTGTTGTCGAATGAAGGGACGCAGGACGGAGATGGCTTGACCGCAGCTGTTGGTGTAATAGAAGGAAATGCATGAAAGAAAGTAATGAATAAATTGAAAACTTTTGCTTTTTACTCACGTGATTGCATCGGGCTTTGTCAAATTTTCACGCAGTCCATTGCAGAGATTCTTTAAATAGGTGCTGGCCAAAATTGTGTAGATCAGCGTACCCAGTGTCATGAGGGAGAATACCAGTATGGAGGGTATGACAATACGCCACGGTTTCGGAAGTCCCCTTTTAAGAAATATGGTATTTTTTAAACAAATTTTGTAATTATAATCAATTTGCTTATAAACTAGAAGTTACGAGGTGGTAGTTGTCAAGATAGAAGTTCTGAAGTCAATCACCGCAATTAATTTCGAAATTGGAATTTAGTTAAACAAAATCGGCATATAAAAAATCTAAGTTTAATCTAAGGAAAAACAAGAAAATATGCAAACTTCGGCTGCACCGCTATAAGGTGCCGATTCGCACAATTTCTTCGAAGATTGATTCGTTGCTTTGAATAACTATCCGTGCTGAATTTCGTGTACAAACTTGTCAACTTTAGAAGTTTTCCTTTCAATAACTGGATTCTTATCATTGATGGCAACTATACGCTAATGATCCGATATGGCTACAATTGACCAGCATCTGAGAGAGAAAAACACGTGTTCAAAATTGAGATCTATATCTCTAAAACTGAGGGACTGATTTAGCTCATCATGATAATTTTTTTGTAAACTTCATAGGGCTCCCGATGCTTCCTTCTGGTTGGCCAACTTAATACACCGGACTATAGTCATGGTTCTATATAAAGGGAGACCCATTTCGTGGTTCTCTACTTTTTTTAAGGACAAACACAGGAACATGAAATTTAATGGGAAATGTTTATTATCATTCAAAAGAACATTGTTTGGCATTTATTTGGTGAAGATTATCTCTTTCAAATGTTGGACCCGGCTACGTCTGGAGTGTCCATCCGTTGAGCTTAATTTTCAATGACTCTTTCGAGCATTTCGACTGGCAACTGGCGAATGACACGCGTGATGTTCTGCTCCACGGCCTGAATCGAAGCGGGACATTAGACTTTACAAATCCCACAGAAAAAACTCTGACGACCTATCCAATTTTGAGGTAAGTGAAAGGCTTGGCGCACAAAAGCCGAATTCTTTATTTGGATAGAGAACGATGTTACAGCACATCATCAAAATTACTATTTCAGCCCAGACTTGCAGGGTTTCCCTTATATTTGCTGATTAGGTTTTATTATATACCACCAAAGGTTTATGCTAATGGATTTTATGAAAACTCTGCTTCATCAAACTTGAGAACCTTGTTTTAAAATTTGTACTTCCAGTTCCAAAGGACAAAGGATAATATTGTCTCACCAAAATCTGGAAAATTGTTTACCACCTAATGGTCGACCCTAAGGCGCTTCGAAAATCTCATGAATTTTTAAAAAAATATGTTCTTTATTGTAAAGCAAATTTTATTTTTTTTTATATAATATGTTATACCTAATTAGAAAATTATTCAATGCAGACTGAAGGGTTTAAGTCGGAATTGCCACAATTATCAATTTAATGGAGTCAGATTTCATTCATATTTAATTCAGTCAGATTTCTAGGTTTGTTTGGCATAACCCCATAAGTCTGGACTAAGACAGATATTAATTTGTTTTCAAATTTTCGTTAGAGCTCCGCAATAACAGGTCTGGCTAAGAATGCGGTTGCCCCATCTTTCTGGAACCAAATACTTTTGAAGGAAACACGTCTTCGACGCAGTTCTGGGAAAAAGAACTTATTTAACATCTTTGAATAACGGTGGTTGGGAATTGAAGAATACGCTCTTGAAGCTTCATGGACATTTCTGGAGCGTTCAACCACGTCTCTACGGAATCTATTCTGAATAGTATCCAGTCAATAGGTATTGATCCCGCTATACAACGCTGGAATAGAAGCCTTTTGGCCTCTAGACGGATAAGAGCAGAATAGAACGACGCTAAAATGACTCTTCAAGGTGAAGTGCTAACTCCGCACTGGCGCTACACAGCTATTGTTAACTAATTCTGCTTTACGAAGCAGTAGTATGGTGGACAGGCGTACGAAAGTCCAACTACAGGAACCCAATGGAAACGGTTCAGAGACTCGCTGCATGCATAACGGGAACTTAAAAAAAAAAATCCAAAAACGGCTTTTGAACTGCTGCTAAACCTGCCACCATAGACCTAATCGCCGACAACTGCGCAGCAAAATCGGCGAGACGACTACTGGCTGCAAGAGAATTTACATATAGAACCTTGGGGCATAGCTCGGTGGGTAATGGTGGCTGGGCAAACACCGACTACATGATCCCATTTTCAATTGTAAAGACGGTTCAAAGTAAATATAGAAAAAGATGGCCGACGTATGTTAGCTACGCGCAACACTTTAAACATACATATATACTGATGTCTCGAAAATGGACGATAGGGTTGATGCGGGAATATACTGCCCAGGCATAAAGCAACCTTTAAGTTGCTCAACCACTGTAGTATATTTCAATGATGTATGGCTAACATCCAAAAACGGGATCAACATTGGGAAACCCATGCATTGTATATACGACCATCGATAGGAAAATGGTAAAGAAAATCAAAGCCCGAAGGAACGAGCTACATATCTCGGTGCAAAACTGCAAAAGTCATGTGCAAAACGGTAGATCGGGAGTATAAAATATTCCAATGGCACTCGATAGATAAGATTTTAAAAACATGATCGGAATACTAACTGGTCACTGTCTGGTGGAGGCACACGCTCGCAGAATGGGGCTGACAGATCAAGAAGACTGCAGGAAATGTTGAAAGCAGGGCACCAGGCTAACAATGGAGCAACTCTTGTGCACTTGTTCCGCATTGGCAATACTACGCTGTAAACATCTGGGGTCCCCACAGTGTGATACACTGGAGGAGGTATCGATAGTGAGCCCGCAGAGTCTGTTAAAATTTGCGTCGGATCATCTTACACTACCAAGTATATTAGCACTCTCTAAAAAGCAATGTTATTGTTTACTCACCAATATTTTTGCACGCCCGATTGAAATATTAAACACATTGCAGTCCATATTATCGCAAAGATTTCCGACAAAAATGGAAAACTATAAATGAATTGAACGGCGGCGCTTTGGCGCCAGCGTGTTTTGTGCACGTCCAGCATCACTGCAAAGCAATAATAACAATTAGACAAAAAATAAAAGCAGGAGGTAAAATTTAGAACAATATTTGCGATGTAAGTAAATTTGCAAGTAATGTAAACAAGCCTGCTGAATACCAGATATCTACATTATACTACACATGGTCTCCTCGAAAGTAAATATTTGAAATTAGCAAATTTTTCGAAATTCTTTCAATACTCGTACGTACTTGTAGCCAAAAACTGGCGATCATGCGTCATATTGAATTTCACAGCTGGCAGCGCCGTACTGCTGACCTCCTCCGACACCACGTCCTCTTCTGATTTATTTTCGTCTTTGTCGGGTCGTGCCAATTGGAAAATGTGATAGGTTTTGCGCACCTTGGGCTGCTTGGTGGTGGCTAAATTAGCTTTTATAAATTAGTAAACTTTGGCAAATACCAAAAGTTTTTGTATTACCATTAGATTCCAAAGGCGACAAGGTGGTTTCGTCATCCTCATCCTGATCGTCCACATCAATTTCGGTGTATGTTTCATTTATCAATTTGTGCAAGTCATGGTAGAAAATCTCTTTGGAATGCTCATCCATTTGTCGAAAATCTCGCTCACGGAATGCCAATTTGGCGCCGAGAATGCCATGATAAAAGTCACCGGAAATTATATGTATGGTAACGCTCCAAATAATGGAGGTTAATGCAAGAACTACCATAAAACATATAACGGCATCTGTAATATAATATTTTTTTAGGTTTAAAATATTTAATTTATTTTTTGCATCACTATATATAGGAGATTATATTTTTGAAATTAAGGTTTTATTTAATATAAATTAATATCTTATCAAAAACATCTTTTTAACTTCTTATTCTAGAAAATAATCTTTTTTTCGTAGAAAATCAGGGAAAGCTTAAGTTTGAAGAGCTTTAAGAGACTGTGACTAGCCTTAACTGAAATTGTCGGTACGTAGGTTGCTTTTTATATTTTCGAATTAGAGAACAAAATCAAATTTTAATAGTTGAAAATCACTTTCTTGTTTTTCAAAATATTCTCTATTAAGATCTATATACATATGTACTTTTGCATGCATTTGAACCAATTTTCGAAGCACTTTTGCCACTGTGACTGACGTATCTCAAAACATAAGTTCTGAACGCATCAGTCGCCTCTTTAAGTGTCCAAAAGCTTTTAGATAAACTAATTCTTTCGTAGAATACTATAGTACATTGTGGTTTGAAGTTGGCTGTTATGGACAAAAAGGAATATCGAAGAGGATAAATATTAAAAATCTACCAGAAAAACTTCTTCCAAATTTACTAGCTTTCTCAAACCGTTCTTCGAGTTCTTGAGTTCCACTTATTGGTAGCAGAAGACTAAGTTTTGAAAATAATTAGCTTTTTAAAAGAAAGTGGCTCCCCAAGATGAAATACAGAATATAATACAGTTTAAAGGCCATTTCGTAACTATTTTAAGGTGGCATTCTAGTCTAGAAGCATGAATTTCAGGTAATTTTTAAACTGTCGTAAAAAAGGCAATTAATATATTTGCTATTCATTTTTTATTAGTTATTTATTAATTTTTCAAGAGTGCAGAAAAAAATTACAAACTAAAAAAAGTAAAAAATTTCAAAAATTATGAGCTGACGAAGTGGGGGGTCTCTAAAAACTTCCACGTGACCATGCCCATGATTTCAACCCTCCTAGTTATTTGAAACCAAAAAACAAAAGATTATTAATCCAGAATAATGTCGCAATGGTCGGAACTACGGAAAAGTGGGAAACATTTTTTTCACAAAATGGCGACTGCCTGAAAAAAAAAATTTGTTTATCACTTTTTCTGAATATTTCGAATTTTTTAAAAATAATAAAAATAAAAATTTTAGGATGGGGCTAGTTCCAACCATAGACAAGCCTATAAAGAAGTCTCTATAAAAATTTCAAGTAAATCGGTCCAGTAGAACCTGATAAATCGTGGGCATCGTTCCGAAAAAGTCAGTTTTGAGAAAAACGCGTTTAAAGTTCCGCGTTCCGGCCGAACCAGTTTGGCTGCCGAGCCAGAAAAATGACTATATCTCCGAAAATAATTTGAATTCTGAAAAATCCTATTGTACACATATTCTTGAATTTTTAAACTTTGAAAATATAAAAAAAAATTTCGATTTGTTTAAATTTCTAGACTAGAATACCCCCTTAAACAGTCGATTTTTGTAGCGGATTGTGACTGGTGATTTTAAATTAATCTATTACAATAACCCTAATCGCAAAAGATTATACGTGAAACCTGGTCAACCAGCCCAATCAACGGCTAAACCGAATAACCATAACGCCAAGGTGCTCTGTATTTGGCGGAAACAGGAAAGCGTAATGAATTTTGAACCGAATTAAACCATTATTGGGGAACACTCCCTACAACCACTCTCCAAATTGAAGCGATCTATTGCCGAAAAATGTCCGATATTTGGTATTCGGCACGATGCGTGGCTTCATGTTATAAAACCGGTTAAAAATTACGTATTTGAAAAACAGCGGCTGGAAAGTTTTGCCTCATCCGCTTTACAGCACAGGACTTGTGACTACCAACTCTTCCGGTCAATACAGAACGCCCTCACTGGAAAACGACAGACATCGGAACATATTATTGATTAATTCATTCTTAATTCAGTTGTTTTGGGACGGAACTCACAAAATGCTAAACATTTTAATCATTCCAAAAAATATTGGGTGTTCTAAATGGAGATACTTTTTTCAATAGTTTTTTTTTACAGATCATGTGTGAGTCGTGTAAGGCTGCTATGTTATTTTTGTTCATTATTGTTTGGCATTTTATCATGGAAAGACTTTCGTTCCGTTCGCAGCAACTCGGAATGACATATGAAACGTCGAGATCTTAAATTGGAAGCGTGCCAAATACATCTTGTGCAAGAACTGAAACCGTCGACCTTCCTAAGCGACATCGCTTCAAATTTTGTTCAGCGATGAGGCCCTTTTCTGGTTCAATAGATATGTAAACAAGCAAAATTGCCGCATTTGGGGCTAAGAGCCTCTGAAAAGATTTAAGAGCAACCATTTCATGCAGTAAAAACCACATTTTGGTGTGGCTTGCGGACCGGTGGAATCATCGGTCCGTAGTTCTCTAAAAATGATACCAGTGCCTCACTTTTTTGGCCGGTCGATTTCTTTTTCTATTGGGATTGTGTAAAGTCTAAAATTTATGCGGACAGTCCCGCTTCGATTCAGATTTTAGAGCAAAACATCACGTGTGTCATTCGCCAGTTACCAGTCGAAATGCTCGAGCGAGTCTTCGAAAATTGGACTCAATGGATGGAACATCTGAGACATAGCTGTGGGCAACATTTAAAAAATATTTTTCAAAAAATAAATGCCAAAAAATGTTCTATGGAGTGATAATAATAATAAAGATTCCCAATTAAGTTTGAAGTTTATGTGCTTTTACTTAAAAAAAAAAGGAACTTCGAAATTGATCACACTCTATATATGAATATCTGTCGCTTAACTTTTGAGACATCGCTCTGAAATTTTTCATACGTTCATTTCTCCCCAAAAGGTTGTTCATTTGTAGGAACCGTTGATATCGGTTTACTATTGCACATAGCTAGCATAAAATCTGAACGATCAAAATCAAGTTTCTTGTATGGAAAGCTTATTTGTTGGACAAGATATCTTCGCGAAATTCGGCATGGTCTATTGTCAAATTCCCGAAGATAAGTTTCGCGTGGGAACACTATAGCCTATAGCTGTAACACAAACTGTTTGATCAAAATCTAGTTCTTGTGATTGTCCAGGCTTTTGAATATGTGAAGGGTATTATAGCTTCGGTGCAGCCGAAGTTAAATATTTTCATGTTTTAATTTAAATTCAAATAAATAAGTATCGATCGGAAATACCAGAAACTGCATATAAATCTGTCTAAATTAGCGAAACATGAAAACAGCTTTCATTACAAGCTATTTACGAGTTTGGCAGAATTTTTTTTCGCTTTTTTCTCTTGAGATGCGCAATATGGTTATTTACTTGCCACAATTTGTAGCCAATTTAGAAACAGAAAAAATGTTATATAAAAGAACAGATTGCCGCATTTCCTCTCATTCAAGATTCCGCAATTGTTTTTATTTTCCGGCGGAGGAAAGTCAAATGTGTAAACGTACTTATAAATGCATGTATGTATGTAAATATACTCACATTGATTTGCTAGCCAAATATTTTTTCCAAATGTAAACAGTTTTTATGAATACATACTTATGTATGTGCATGTAGTTACATATTTACACCAACATACACATACTATATATCTAATGGCCCACCCACTAAGAAAATGAAAGATTATATTTTACCGCGAATTTGTGAGTAACCCCCATCTTAAACAGATCATACGAGCAAAGTCGAGTCTACTACAGTTTTTCATAAGAATATTGGCAGATGGGGCAAGCAGTGCGGTACTATAATCCGCTAAACCAACTCCAGAATCTCCCACGGAACCACCTGATAAAATATTACTTCGTAGCAGTGATAACACATTTAAGGTTCCTCTATGGCACGCACTGATGGACATCTAGTCTGAGCAATGTATTTGTCTCAGTTTTGTCATGATTGAGGCTGCCGCAGAGCCTGACACATGAGAGTCGTCAAATTTTCTACCGCAAAGATACGACCCCATGTCGTCTGTCTATCCATGAATGGATGTCTGGTGTCAATCTGTGAGTCCACCGTCCTTTCAGCGAGGATAATTAGTGAGATTTCTGGCGTATATTTTATCCCTGCCGGGTATCATCAAACATGCAAACGAATGCCAACAAAATATTTCCATTTCCTGTGGTTTGGTGGTTTGTCGACCGCAAAGCAGTGCAACTGATTTTATGTTTGTATGTTCATAGACATTTGTAGATATGTAAATGTTAATAAACTTTTCCAATTGGTTGCTCGTTCATTAGAGTATTGTTATGCCTACGCAGTCAATCGAAGCTAATCACAATTTTTGGTAGTAAATGGCAACATGTGGCCCACAACAATAACAATTTGTGCGGCAAACATTGTATGCTCTCTCCAGAGGGTACATCTCTCTCTGTTATCATTTGCTGGTAAGGGGAGGAAAGTTTTCCAAGTTAGGAGGCCTAATCTTCTATGTCACGGAATTTTCAATAGTAACGCTAAAAAAGTAGGCCGATAGGGACACTAAACGACGCCATATTTTTGCCGCTCTTGTGAGATTTTTCTTCAGTAAGGTTTGCCATTTCATCGTGGAAAGATATGCGATCCAACGAGCCGAAATTATTAAAATATTTACTACCGAAATTGGGAGTCAGTGGCCTCAACTTTAAGAATGCTACGTCCAATTTATGGTCGTGATAATCGTCCTGTCAGATCAACAATTGAGCGTCTGATGGAAAAATTTAAAGCCACAGTGCAAAATGATTCCGTGCCAGTGAGACAAAGAAGTGTCTTCTAATAGACCTTATATTTGAATTTGAATCTATCTCTATCTTCTTTATTTATGTTAAATTACGAACCCTTTTTCCAGTAATTATTATTTCACCACGGTGAAATATATTTCGAGTGTTCTGTATTTTTCAAATTCACCACTTATTTCACCTTCATTGGATCACTTTCTATATGACATTTTCAGTCAATGTTTTGAAAAGCAAAACAGTCTGAATTTTATAAATTATAATTTCTGCTTCTTAGTTTTCTTTCTGGGAAACTACAAAAGTTCGGTGACGCTGGTATAACATTTCACCATAGCGAGTGTATATACATATATATTTTATATTTCGTATTAATTTGCAACTTTTGCAAAAAATAAATCGATATTAGAAGGCGTATTTGTTAATTGTTCCTACTTCTCACATCAATGACGTGCGATTTTTGTCCACGGAAGTGCACCCAACAGTTTCCAGCATGCTTCCAGCTCTACCCCGGTTCTTCCGAGAAAAAAAACCCCGGCAATATACACGATCTCCATCTATTTGCGCAACGTATTAATCCGAAATATTACGATGGCATCGAATTGGACTACGCCCATCGACTTGCGGCCAACAAAATTATCACGTGCAATTGGTTGTGGAGTCACACTCGTCCTTCGGGTTTTCGTTTTGGCGGCAATTATTCTCTACGACTATATGATGATTTTTTAGTATGTTGTTTAATGCAAAAAAATACCGTTAAATAAAAATAATAAATATATTTTTTCCATCCTTAAAAGCAAACGCCCACCATCATGGCAGACATCAATCCAACAACATTGGCTTCCAATGTCAGTATCGTTTTTTTCCCACACCACGCATTACGACTGGAGGCCGCCATGCAACGCGCTGCTGAAGATTTGCCGTTAGAAACTCAAACAACCATCGAGCTCATGCGTCCATCGACTACACTCACCTGGAACTTGTATAACGCCCATTCGCAGAGGGGTCGCAGCACCATATCTCTAATGCGTTCGATTACCAACTCGTGGGCGCTTGGTGGGGAGTTGTTGCTCGAATGGACCGATCCGCGTTCACTGATAACCGAAGCGGCACTCGCTGCACGATACAGTAAGCATAATTACCAAATAGCAGCATCCGCATCGCGTCAGGGTCTTGACATCAGCTATTGGCAGCGTATACACCAACGCATACAGATGGCAACCATGTTCGCCTGGCATCGCAAAACACAGAAAACTATCGCCACAATTTGCTATCAATGGGATTTTGAGGATTCCGTTGTGCGCAGCATGGTGAACTCTGACCTCTCAGTGGGCTTTCAGTATTACCGGTAGAGCTAGCTTCTTACAGGCGCAATACTCATTTTAATCTCATATATATTTATTTGTTTTAGTTCACTTCCACATATTCCGTGCGGCATGGGTCTGAGTGCATTGATTAGTTTATTAAACAATCGCTTGGCATTTGGTCTGAAATTTGTTTTGGATCCCAGTGGGCAAAGGCGCGGTGACTAATGAGATGAACAGTGTCTGTGGCTTTTTAAATCAACTATATTTTAATATTGATTCCTTTAGAAATCGATTAAAATCCAATACAACTTTTTAATATTTTATTAGTGTAATTATGGCACAATGGATGAGGATCTTGGAAGGACTAGATTGGTAGAGCTACATATCATCGTACACTTAAAACCACTCACTGTAGCAAATATTCGTTGGGAAGAGGCGGATTATTTTATCGGCGATAAATTCTAACTTTACAGGAGTTTTATCCAACTTGTCTTCTTGAAGATTTCAATATGTCCGGAACATATTTGATGCTACGGAAGGCGTCAAAATTACGGTTTGTTCGGTTGAATTCCCTATTAAGTCCTCCCCGAGTGTTCCTAATGGTAATAGATACCAGAGTATCACGACTATGGCAGAAGCTTACTAGAAACAGTTCGTAGTTGGGAGGTATCTAGTTAAGGTCTGAAATTATAGTTCAGTGCTCCTTGCTCTTCAATAGCAGAGCATTCAAATATGATTTATTATGCTGGTAGAAGGCACAAAAAAAGTTTTTTTTTTAAATGAAGTTCTCTTACAACCATAAGAAACCTCATGTTTGTGATCACGCCTATACTGGCAATAACACTTTTCAGGTCCAAAAGTATTTAACTCGTTTGGAGCTCTGAGAAGCTGTCAACAAACGAGACTTAGGAAAGATGTATGACTCATACACCCAACATTCGTTTAACATATTCACACTTGCTTTAAAAGAAAAATTAGATAGCTCTTTATAATACAGTAGAACGAACCCGTTACAAGTGGCAACTCTAAAAATTAAAATTTTACGTAAACTCGTACTCGTACATGATAGGTGTTTAACACAACCCAGCACGAGACAGTCTGACGACGCTCACACCAACATTATTTCAACAGTTGCCCATGTGTGTGTCGGGCATACTTAATGAATTGTTTACAGTGTTAACAAATTATTGACACATGATCTCATACCGCTGAGCTAAAGTGCCGATTTAATTATACAAGTCTGTTTGTGTGTTTATATTTGTTTAGGTATAGCCCGAGCAAGAACCAAGACAACGGCAAACACAAGAGGAACTTTATGGCACATCAGACCTTTAGCTAATCAATAGTTGTCCATTTGACTGCGTAATTAACTGACTCGATGAAACTAATTAGGTGCTTTTTAAAGCGAAACCAAGCTATAGATTGATATCTTGTGGCTATATGGAAAACTAATACATTTAGCTCATTTTAAGGATTAATCAAATTATATGAGAGTTTGAAAAAGGTAGTTATACAGTCTGTATGAAATGAGTATATGTGTGATGTGAATGAGGAAAAATGCAATAAGTTACCAAGCTTCCTTTTATCGAAAATATTTGCAACTTAATACTAACGTAGATATACTCGTACACAATTGCAAAAACAATCGACGAGGTTCTTTGTTAGGGTTCGGAGCTGATTCCCACGATGGAGATCACATAAATGCTAATGGTAAAATTGGTCTGCATAGAAGCTTTATTTTTCTTTGATAGCACATGTTTACAATCCAAAATATAGAATTAGCTCAAAATGTCAATCAACCCCCGAAAAACTTTGTAATACCCACCAAAATAATGACATAAATGCTATAGAAAATATTTGAGCCAAATATGAGAGTAGAGTGCAGAAGCACAAATTTTCGCAAACAATTATATCACAGAAATGGATAAGGACGGATATAGATTAGAGAAAGTTATATCCTGATTTCAAATATTTTAATTTTCTTTTTTTTGGCACCTCCGAAGACTGCACATAATTCCGTTACTTTTCAACACTTTTCAAAAAAAAATCTTAATATATAGCAGAAAACTACCTTATTACATAAATATGTCCAAAGAACTTCGAAACATTCGATTGAATAATTTCCTTAAAAAAAAATACGAACATCGCCCAAATTTCACGGGTTACGCTGGTATAACCCCTTATATTAATTGCCGTCCAGGAAGTGGTTTGTCGTCAACGCGGCTGAGAACCTTTTTTGTATAATTTCTACCAATGAAAAACACTTGCTCATGACAAACAATTATCACAAAAGACCCTTTCCGATATTCTGAACGTTTTGGCACCAGAAATGTGATTCCGCACACAACATCTAATAGCATTGACAGATGGCAACGTTACTTGGTGAAGATAACTAACATTTAATCCTCAAAATTTTAGTTGGTTAGCTGCATTTTCATTGGCAACATTGTTTCAAACTGGCATAGCTGTCGTCCGTCAACAGATTTGGATCTGATCAAGTGCGCAGTTAAACTAGCTTATTGTTACCGTCTGTCAAGGCTATAATGGAACTTATTTGTTCAATAAAAAATTCCACGGGGTTATAATAGGTAAATAGTTTACCGAAATTTCTTAAAAAAAAAACAAAGAAAGAAAAAGACTTTTCCAATAATTCCAAGAACTAAAATGGATCAATTATTTCTGAGAGGAGTTTCTAAACTTTATGCGATCATCGACAGGTTTCTTCTAAGAAAATATTTCCTTGACTAAAATAATAAAATGCCTTCAAACTACAAAATGATTAAGAAAGAGAAAGCAAAATACTTAAAAATAGTACAGATTTCTGACAACGTTAATAGAAGAACCTTATGGAACCAATACAAAATAAAAATATATTCTGAAAGTTTTTTAGAAATCGGCCATAATGATCGCTATTACCTTATTAAATGTGTATGTTAAGGCATTTTTGTAAGAAGTGGTTACAATGCAAAAAATAAAACAGTTTTTGCATATAGATAAAAGGTGTGTTCCAAAATAAACAGGACTTTTTGAATCTATAGCTCTCTCGTGGCGTCATCTATATGTCGATTAGTGCGTTAGAATCTGCTCTCTTTATCGATTGTCCAGTGAGAGTTTCCTGTCATTTCATTGATTGGAAGTGAAGTTATTGCGTTTTAAGTGTAAGTATGTTTGTGTTATCGGTGCGAAAATGAGCTTCGAACAAAGAGCCAATATTAAATTTTGTTTTAAAATTGGTCAAACTTTTACCGAAACGTTTCAAATGATAAAACAAGTTTATGGCGGCGATTGCCTATCCCGTAGCAAAGTGCACGAGTGGTTTCAACGTTTTCAAACTAGCCGTGAGGACATAAATGATGATCAACATGTGGGCCAATCAAAATCCGTGATCACCGGAAATTCCATCGATACTGTGCGTGAATTCTTTAAAAATCAGCCGAAATCATCATTGAAATTCATGGAAATTGAATTGAACATCTTCAAAACATCGATTTATCGCATTTTGACCGAACATTTGGGCTTACGAAAGGTGTGTGCACGGTTTGTTCCGCACAAATTGACTGACGACCAAAAATTGCTCAGAATCCAACTTTCGAAGGACGATTATTTGACCAAAAATCAAAATTTAAACATTAACCACTCCCCGTATTCACCTGATATGGCATCGCGCGACTTCTTCCTTTTCGGAAAAATGCATTTACCCATGAAAAGAAAGCGTTATGCAGACGTAGAGGCCATTCAAAAGGCTTGCACCGGCATAATGGCGGCCATACCGGCCAACGAGCTAAAACGCTTGAACACTCGTTCGACATGCTTTTGGACCGTGAAAAAAGCTGTATTGAAGCAAAAGGAGACTATTTTGAATAAAATATTGATTTTGCCGCAAAAACCACTTGTTCTGTTTTTTTTTTTTTAAAGTCCGGTTTACTTTGGAAATGAATTGAATGAAAGACAATGGAAAACAGAAATAAACCCTTGTTTTTTTTTTTTAATTAATTGGGTTAATCCGGGACTCCTATCAACATCGACTGCAAAAACAAATCCGTTCCGTAAAAAAGCAATGCTCTCTGTTTGGCGGAGCCACAAGGGTGTGTATGCTTATCACGAGGCTCTAAAACCTTGTAAAACTGTTAATACTAATCGCTACAGACAGAAAATGATCACTTTGAACCATTGATCGAAACATTTTCAGGATACAACCAATGTAAAGGCCTGGGAAGAGCTGCTACTCCAACCGTCGCACAGTGGGGTAAATGGTGCTCAAAATGGAGATTAATTCCCACAAGTCTTCTAGTTATGGAAAAGTTATTTTTTTTAGTTAATTAATCATAAAGAAGTAAGAAAATAATGCAATTCGAGTTTATTGATTGTTTTTTTTTTTATATCTTAAAAAACAAATATATGCTGAACATCGGTTTTCTAAATTTTTAATTTTTTTAAGCTTCAAATTTTATTTAAAATATATAAACTGTTTCTTCATCATTATAATCATATTCATGATCATTGTCGTCTTCGCTTGAATTTTTATCATCGCCTTCATCATCATCGTCATCATCAACTTCATTATTATTGCCACTCTCTATCACGATCAACTCTAATGCTTCTTTGGGTAAATCCTGCACTTTTTTTTTGGTAATTTTCTTGTGGTTGATATAACGGGGTCAGAACTGATTAAAAGTCTGTTAAATATGTCTTCATTTGCTTTTTTTCTGCTGCATTTGCAAGAAAAATGTTCTCTAAAATTCTTAAAATCTTTGTTTCGAGCTTCCTGAGCTTCTTCTGATAATTGTCCGATTGGCAACATAGCGTGCGATATTATCTCTAGTCCATGGATAAAATATTTGTGAAGTCTTGGAGGCATGTTATACCAAGGATAACATTCAACGAAATATTTTGCTGTATTTAAAGCGTAGTCACGAAACTTCTGTACCTCAATATCATGCCCACTAGAAACAACTACGAGTATCGTATGCATCTTTTTAATCAAATTTTTGTCAACTTTAGTAATTGCTGCTGACATCTCGAGATTTTGAAAGAAACGCCTAGCTGTATTGCCATCGTTAGAATTTCCAAAGCCAGGTTTCGGCTGGTCAACAATCAGACCAATTTTATCTTTAAATCCTTTTTGAATCCGTGCTTTATTTTCCGAAACTAATAGTTTTTCGCTTTCTGTTCGAGCTTGCCACTTTTTTATAGACGATTTATATGATAAGTGGAGAAGACATTCAAAGAACCTAATCCACCCATGAAGTATTGAAAGCCCAAATTGTAAATTTTCGGTTTTTACAACTTTCTTCACCATTTCTTCAATTTTATTAAAATCTTTCGAGCTAGCTCCACATAAATAACATTTTTGTGTAGATGTTGTTTCTGTTAATGCGTTGCATACTTTTCCATCAACCATAGATAAAATTAAATTGTGTTTAACTTCCAAATATTTATTTCCATAAGGTATAACCGAATTAACAAGATTTCGGTTTTCAGTTCTAGAAACAGCTGTGGACTCTTTAACAAATTCAATTTTTAAAGGCCTGCTTCCACAAATCAACCTGATTGGAACAATACAGGTGATGAAAACTGATGAATCATTTGCACCCAGATTATGGTAGGCTTGCTTATATGAGCTGTGTCCAGAGCTTCCATCGAATCCCCACTTAGTGTACAAGCATAAATTCGTCATTTCCTCATCGTTCAATGTTTTAATTACGTTATTTTGGGCTAAAGTTATACGCTCAGTGGTTTGGTCTAAAAGGGCTTGAAAGCTTACTTGTGCTGAAATCTCGCAAAAATGCATGCTCTCACGTCTAGGATAACAATCCTTTTTTGCTAATTGGGCATATGAATAGCAAGGAAACCTATCTGGAGCAGATTCCCTTATAACATTGTACTGTTGTCGAGATAACTTTGCTTCCACCAAAACAAATAAAGCGTCTTCTTTGGACATTTGCTGTGATAGTGATGATTTAGCAATACTTTTAAGAAATTTTTTCGCTCTCCATGGTGAACTTGCAACCTCTTTCACTATCTTTGACCCTTCCACTTGCCCTGAAACTCTAAAACTCATTTGTGAAGCATAAGCTAATAAAGGCAAAGGCACACTATCTCTTAAACATTTACTTTTTTTTTTTGCTTCGTTTTCTCATTTGATTCTTCAAATAAAAGTTCTTTGCGGCCTCGTTTCATTCCTTGTGAATGGGTGAAACCTATCGAAGAATCCAGCCAACTTTGGTTTATTCTAAGGAAACGCTCTTCATGCCTATTGGCTCTGCTCCAACGAATTTTAAATTGACTGATAAAGGTTTTTATCCTGTCATCAAACTCTTTTATAAATTCATCAGATGGCTCAATACGCTTTTTCAATTGCTCTTTTAAAAATTCAAATTTTTCATTAAATTTATCACAGCCAGAGTTTTTCATTATGCCATAAAGACTTTGACGAGGAACCCAAATTACATTAGAACTGGTTCCTATAAGGAAGATAATAATATTTTTATCCTCTTTAAATGTAGTCAACGTCGGTATCGCTTTTACCATGTCAGTTAAATATACATCACTATTGTTATTTCTCTCGACTGCACAGGACATACAAACATTAGTAATAAAAATTGCGCGGGAAAATAAATTACCTGAACAAGAAGGCTCCATTACAATTTTCTCAAGATTTGTCCAGTTAAAGAAAATAAAAAACTTCGAAAAATTAAAAAAAAATCACGTATATCACTGTGCGCATACAAAAAGAAATAAACTTGCAATTTTCAGAGAATATTACAAGAAAACTGTAAATTTTTGCCAAATATTTGTTCAGTTAGTGATGTAGAATTTTATCTACTTTTGTTTGATACCAAAAATTTACTTGTACCTTGAATTTTGATTTTTGAATTAATCTCCAAAATCTACACATTTTACCCCAATGTGCGTCGTATTAACCAGACATGGCCCCTTTCGATTACCATTTGTTTTTATCGATGGGAATATAAGTGTAAAAGAATTCACTGTCAATAAAATGTTATGAAATACCATTTTGCAGCCTGGTAGCACCTTAATACGCGGCCAGGTGTACACTCGCCCACAAATGTGGAATACACTCGCTTATCAGGATGTAAAACCCATGCTTTGTTTCACATCCGCATCGCTTTGAAACTAAAAAATCAGCAAAGTAAACAAAACAACACGCAATAAATATCATTGAGTTTGATACGAGTACTAAATATTTCTGTAAATAATAAAAGCCAAATTTTTTTGCGCTCACTCCAACTGCCCATAAGTTATGCAGCTATGCGTGTGTGATTACTTTTGATTTTGGATCTTTCATAGGATTATTCATTGGCTTTCCTCTCGATATCATATTCGTACACAGATTTCTTCCACTTAATTGCGTGTTTTTTATGATGTTGTCAGTTTTTGATTACTCATCCTTTGATGTGTAATTGGCCTTAGGCCTATAGAACTGCGAGTAAACATTATAAAAAAGAAATTTTTTTGTTACAAAAATAAGACAATAGCGACCACTTGCGACTCGTTTCCTTTGTTTTTCCTCATCACTCCTTCGCCAACAATCTACGAATTTGGGCGACAAAAGAAAGAAGAAGAAAAATTCAAGGGTACTACGGAGGTGTATAAAAATTACATTTTATCAGATAATGTAACCTTCGAATCGCGAGTCGGTAGAGACCTAACCTACAACCTAACTGAAGCATGTATATAAATGTATATATGTATATATAAGTGAATAGATACAAGTATGTTGCTCAGAAAGAACATATTGTTGTACCTAAATTCCTATGCGCCACATTACAAATACATATATATATAGTATGTATTATTAACAGCTCAGTGATGTCATCTCATGCGAAAACTCATTAATTCAATTTTAAAAAATTTGCGTTCTTATTTGGGCAACACCTAGCGCAGTATGATACATACAAACATAACTACAAACAAATTTCAAATAATTTGCATAAAAATGTGTATTTTCACTTTAATTTGAAAACGAAGCGGCACGACTGATTTATAATTGGAAGTAGTGTAAAGGTATTTGAATGAAACCTCTCCTCAACCTCTCGAAAAAGTGAAACAATTAGATCCAAATATGGCTACGAATATATAATTATATACACATGTACATACATTTATATATACATATTTTGTGCTTACATCTAGGTTAGATGATTGGCTGAGTTTTTACTTCCATTGTGAGACGCACCTTGATGCTATCCAACAAATTGAGAATTTATATGTACATATACTACTGTGGGCAAAAAATAGTAAGACTTTGTTCATAATTTTAAAATTCTTAATTTATTATTCAACATGTATATCGTCCCCCTCAAAGTAGTCCCCTTTGTCACAATACACTTGTGGTTACGTTCGGAATTCGGAGTACACCACGCCTCGATAATCGAAGAAAACTGTCAACATAACCTTGATTTTTGACCTGCTTTGACGTGGTTTATTTGGCCGATTGATCGTCTGTTTCCGGGTCATAAGCATAGACTTATCGAACATTAATAGTTCCCGGAACAACAACTGATTGCAACTGATCTGCGACCTCAATTGAATTCATGATACCATCGGTAAACACTGGCCTTTGATGCAACTTCATCGTCGAAAATTGAATTTAGTTCATTGTAGCACTATTGCTGCGGTAATCCACGTCAAAAGCTGTCAAAAAATAATCACGCGAAAGTGTTTGCGGTTTAATTTCAGTTACTGTAAACAACACAAGTAGCGTCCTTATGTCAAAACATTCTGAGTACATAGTACAACATAAAAATCTCAAACTTTACGCTGAAGTTGTGAGTTGCCAGATTTCAACTGTAGTGTTGCCAAATCCCGAAATATCAAAGGTAACTTACGTATATATGTTTATTTGTTCTTGTTACTTCATTAATTGGCATAGGACATCAATGAAATAATTGGCATTAGTTCTGTCACATGTCAAAGGTATATGCTTCACTTCATACCAACTTTTTCCTGTTGCTCCGATTGAGTCGTTGCAAATCATGGGTGGTGTCATTACTATTCTCACAGGATAACTGTGGTGATTTGAAGACATTTGAACACCATCTGCATCTATCAACTTATCTGACACTTTGCAACAGCTCTAAGGAAATGTTTTTGTTTACGTATACTCTTATTTATGGCTTGATTGCTCTGAAAGTACCCCAATTAGACAGCGATTCAGACGTCAGTAACAAGACTATGCGAAAAATGAGTTTATTTGAATATATGATAAACAAATGTTTAAACTTTATATTGGCGTAAATATTTATTTTTAATGTCATATAAGTTTGTACGTATGTATGTATGTATATTTATATAAGGGCTGTCCCGTAAAACATTGACCCTTCGTTTTTCATTAATAACAAGAAAACCAAAGAATTTTTTCAAAGTCTTGTTTTATTTTTTATTAATGAGTACTATAGAGATTACAAATTATAAATAACATTTAACAAATATTTATTTTCTGTAAAAATTTCTTACTTTTTTCTTAAGGGCCTTCATTATGTTTTGTACAGTGTTTTCATCGATAGTACCGTACGACCTTCGCCACTTATTTCTAAAATCTTATAATTTTTTTGCAGTACCTTTACTCTTCCGGAGATTCGATTTCATTAGAGCCCAATATCTCTCAATAGGTAAAAGCTCTGGGCAATTAGGTGGATTCGCTTTTCTTGGAACAATATTGACATTATTGCTTTCATACCACTCCATGGTAACTGTAGAATAGAGAGAGGTTGCTAAATCAGGCCAGAACATTACAGTACCCTAATGTTCGCGTATAAATGGCAAAAGACGTTTTTGAATGCACTCGCTAATATAAATTTTTGAAATGATTGTGCCCTGTGTTACAAAAAAACTGCTTCTCAAACCGCAAGTACATATCGCTTGCCAAACCATATACTGCTTGGGAAATTTGGTAACTTTATTTTCCTTAAATTTTCTCTGTACTTGCCCCTTCTTCATACAGGTATAGTATTCATGCCCCGGTAACTGTTTGAAATCTGCCTTAACGTAGGTTTCGTCGTCCATCACGCAACAGTCAAATTTTGTTAGGTATCCTTCATACAAATTTCGAGCTCGTTTTTGAGCAACCAATTGCTTTTCATCGGAACGATCTGGCACTCTTTGAACTCTATATGTCTTTAGCTTACTATCACTCTTTATCCTTTGTACAGTACTTTTAGAGGTACCTGCTTTAACAGCAACATCTCGTACTGAAGTGTTGGGATTCTGCTTAAAAACTTCCTTCACTCTTTTTGCCAAATTTCCTTCTGCACCTGCTTTTCTACCCGAACCTTCTTTTCGTATGATAGGTACACCCTTTTTGTAATTCGAAACAACCCTTTTGACAGTACTTTCCAATGCTCCAGTTTTTTTAGCTATAACTGAATATTTTAATTCCGGATTTTCCAGGAAAGTGGACAAAACCAATTCGCGCACTTTTTCTTGATTGCTAGACATCTTAATAGTTTGAAGTGTTGACACCAAATGTTATATATTTTGTTAATCGTCAGATTATACAGAAAAAAACAAGTCCCCATTGAGACTAATGCCATAAACAACACATAAAAGGGTCAATTTTTTACGGGACAGTCCTTATTTTAAATTTGCTTATATGTTCTAAACATACCCTTATAATCAAAGCAACAGGATGAAGTATACCTCATAGTACATGATAAAGGATGATCCATTTCGAGGGTCCCCAGTGTTTTAAGAAAAAACACAAAAACTTCAAATTTATAGCGGAATGTTTTTTTATCATTCTAAAGAACATTCTTTGGCATTTATTTTTTGAAGATTATCTCTTTCAAATGTTGGGCGTGATTTCAAGCGGTAACTGGAGAGTGACACGCGTGATTTTGCTCCAAAGCCTGAATCGAAGCGGTATTGTCTTCATAGACTTTAGACTTAACATATCCCTACAGTGAAATGTCTAACGGTGTGATATCACACCAATAGACCAGCCTAAAACGTGAAATTATCTGCTCCCAAAAAGGTTCTCTCAACAGATCCATTGATTCATTCAATGTGTGCGAATTGGCATCGTCTTGTTGAAGGCAAATGTCGCCGAGATAAGGAGCTTTAATTTCTGACATCAAATAGTCGATTATCATGGCGCAATAATGGTCGCCATTGAAGGTTATGTTCTCACCGGCATCATTTTTGAAGAAATATGGACCTGTTATTCCAACGGCGCATAAACCACCCTATACTGTTGATCTTTCTAGATGAAATGGCAGCTCTTGAGCCTCTTGAGATTGCTCTTCGCCCCAAATGTTCCAATTTTGCTTGTTCACATACCCATTGAGTCCGAAATGAGCCTCTTCGGCGAACAAAATTAGACTCGAAAATGTCGTATCTTTTTGAAACTTTTCAGGAGCCCATAGAGCGAAGCGATGTCGCTTGGGAAGTCGAGCGGGTTCAATTCTTGCTGTAATTTGTGTGATCCCAATTTAAGATCTCACCGTAAAATGCGCCAAGTCGTTCGACTTTCTACGGTCGTCGTGTCCACTCACAGCTACGGCTGTTATAATTTCTTCACGGCGTGCTGGACGTGTTTTATTCGGTCGAATATTGTCCATCCATTATTGGATTATGTGATCATAAGTAATAAAGTTAAACGATTTGTAAACGTTGGTCAGACGTAAGTCTTTCCAGGATTAAATGACAAACAATAATAAAAAAAAAAATTACATGACAGCTTGACGCGCCTCCCGCGTAATTTGTGAAGAAAAAGCTATTGAAAAAAGTACATCTACTTGGATCACCTAATATAAATAATAGTTTTTTTTACATCTTAAAGTAAATAAAAACAATCTTAAGTTATTTACAGAAAAATTATGCTAAAAGCTCCCTTGACATTTTTAATGTTTGAAAAAATGTACACTCAGCGAAAAAAAGCCCACGCAGTCGAAATTTTTCTAATATTCCTATTTTGAACTCTCACTATTTGCTCAAACTTCACTATTTGTCTTATTTAGCTGTTTTGTCATGTGACTACATTATTTTACATTTATTTTATTTTTAAACCCGTTAGCGTCCGCACGTGTTTATTACAGTATTTGCGGTTTTTTCTTTTGGATCAGTTGTGAAAACTAGTAAAGTTGAACATGGTGGTGTCAACAAAAAAAAAGCAGAAATCGTAGCTTTATATAAAATAAATTATCCAAAGGTCAAAAAGCTCGTGAAATTGGCATAAGAGATTGGAACGTGCGTATTATAGTTAAAAGTTATACGTATTTTAATTGAATAGCTCGAAAAAAGGGCAGTGGACGTCGGAAAACAGTAAAACCTCGTCAAAAACGACAAATTAAACGGATGTGCATTAATGATCGCTTTCAAAATGCTGGAACAATCAATGCAACATTTTACGAAACCACTGGGGTAAAAATAACTACAAGTTCTATACAAAATGTGCTGAATAATCTTGGATTCCGAGCGCGGCGTCCAGCTAAAAAGCCACTTCTCATTATACGAATGAAGAAATACCGACTAGAGTGTATAAAATTACACAAAGCTTGGACTACATCAGATTGAGGAAATGTTTTTTTTTTTTCGATGAATCGAAATTTAATTTGTTGGAACCCGACGGAAATGCCACAGTGCGTCGTAGGAAAGGGGAGCGTTTTTTGGAAAACTGTGTTTGGCTCACCGTAAAGCATTCGCCTTATTTAATGGTGTAGGAGCTGTAACCAAGTTTGGTGTTGGGCCGCTAATTATTTTAAAAATATCTGTGAATACCGAAATATAAATTGGAAGTTTTAGAGAAGGCGTTTTGCCAACTATTGAACAGCTGTCCGAACACGCCCAAAAAGTTTATTTTTAGGATATTTCAGCCCCTTGTCATAGAGCCAAAGCGGTAACCAAAGCACAAAAATATTTAAATAGGCTTTTCAATATTTTTTTCAAACACTTACAGGATTCAAAACAAAAAGATTTTTATGGAATTATGTCTCTTACGTGGCCAGGAAACAGATCAGATCTCAATCCAATTGAGAACTGCTGGCATTATTTGGGCAAAATGTTGGGCAAAATGATAAGAGAAAAGCGACCAAAAAGTCGAAAAGAATTGTTGAAGCTGTGCGGAATGAAGAAATTACTAAAAATTATCTTTAACGCTTTTTTGAATCCATGCCTAACCAAATAGCCGAGGTTATTAGGAGGAGGGGGTGTTCTACAAAATACTAAGAATTTTTTTATACAAAATATGTTATTTTGACTCGTTATGTATTCTAATGCTAAATAAAAATCATATAAAACATAAAATATGTAAATAACTTGTTTAAAAACTACATTATTGTTCATAACAAAATTTACTTACTTTACTGTTATGTGTGTGTTTTTACATTCTTATCTATAACAAGTATTAAACTATAAGTTTTTTATATAAAAATGCTTCAAACATAAACTAAATAAAAGTGTTTGACCCTTAAAGAAAAATGTTTATCTTAGAATAATATGAATCCAAGTTTTGCGCTATAGAAAAGCACTCTGTAGAGTGCGTGGGTTTTTTTTTCGCTGAGTGTATTTATCGCAAAAGCTTATACAGTATTACCCAGCTTAGTGGCGCTGAAAATATCGATTACCGTTAATCTACGCACTATTGAGTATCATAAACATGAAATCTAAATAATTTATATTTCTTACATATTTCTCAAGTGAGAACTAACTAAACCAGCACCAAATTGGTGGATTTGTTAATATAATACTAAGTCTTTTCCTCAATAGAGATTCTGTCAATGTTATTATATTAAGTTGAGTTGAGGGTGAGATTTCAGGGGTAAGTGCAATATAATGACCCCGACCATAATTCATAATTCGCGCTTTCCTAAAAGTGTAATCCTTTTGATCTGCCCACAATGCACACTAACTCAAAGTAATTATGCGACGATACAGCGTTGCAATGAACAGGGGATCAATTAACTCGGATATACTGTATCTATGTTATTTAAGGTATTTTTATGTTTTCAACATATTCATGCATAATACATACTATTTAACGTGCGCACATCGGCAGTGGTGAGGTTTCCTTGTTTATACTTTCTTATCAGTTCCATGTTGACATGCTATATTCCAAGAAATATCAATTGTTTATATTTCAACGAACTTCTGTCGGGTTTCACTACATTAAATGTGCTCAAAGCTTCACTATACAAAAGCATAAACCCATTTCAAACGTAACAAAATTTGACTAAAATAAATTCACTGCGGGAAAACACGATTATTAATATTTTAGATAAACAAAAAATTTCGAAAATAAAATTTTCAAGCTATTATTTGTTTAATTTTTTATTCTTTTTTTTAATTTCTTTTTATGTCGCATCTGTAGTCAATAAAAATTTTATTATTAAATTTAAAATATTTATTTTTATTTTTATTGAATTTCACATTTATTTATTTGAAAACGTTTTTACTTTGGTTGCTTCATTTGTGTTATGTGTCATCATGTAATTATATGTACATGTGTATGTAGATCTATGCATAACACATAAGTAAGTGTGTATATTTTTCTGATTTATTGGATTCTTCACTTTCCATTATACACTTTACCACACACGTTTTGCCGCAATATTATTCTTTATTATAAGCGAGTATTACTGCACACCTCGTAAATTCATGTCAACACAAAATAGATAATGGAAATAGGTAAAGAATACGAAGTGCAACCCTATTAATTGGCAGATGACGCGATTCACAGCTCACAGCTCGGGTGACCGGCAAAATGTGCGAAGAAGAGTTTGTGGCAATAAAGCTTATTTGATGAGTGGCGTGTAAAGAGTGGGCGGTGGGAATTATGAACACATAAAATTATATAAAAAATACATGAAAAGTAATATTGCTTTGAATGTTATTTGCTCTTTTATAACGGACTCTAATATCTAAATAAGTGTTTACGGCCAGTGGAAAATTAACGTACAACTAAATTTACCGTTATCTGATACACATAAAGTTAATGCCTGGGGATATGATTAAAACAGTGATTTTGCAGGAATATTCAATCAAATATTACGTCAGTAAAGTAGGTCGGCAATTTTCAAACAGGTGGATGTCGATGGCAAGGGATTCCGATAGGGCAAAGCTATGTGCACCACTTTTAGCTCAATGAGACCTAATATTGATGAAAGGTTTCAAATTATGACTCATAAATTCCTATTGTGCAAATAATTGCTTAGTTCTAAAGCACTTTAGAGACTTGACAACGGCTATAGAGACCTATGCATGACGTAAAAAACTTGAAGTTCATCAGAGTGGTTTCGTTGTAGAATTTTACTAGTAAATTTTTGCTGGCAAAAGTCTTAAGCTCCCAAGCTGAAGGGGGTATTCTAGTCTAGAAATTTAAAAAAAAAATCGAATTTTTTTTATATATTTTCAAAGTTTAACTGTTCAAGAATATGTGTACAAGAGGATTTTTCAAAATTCAAATTATTTTCGGAGATATAGTCATTTTTCTGACCCGCCATACAAACTGGTTCGGCCGAAACGCGAAACTTTAAACGCGTCTTTCTCAAAACTGACGTTTTCGGAACGATGCCCACGATTTCACAGGTTCTACTGGACCGATTTACTTGAAATTTGTATAGAGTCTTCTTTATAGGCTTGTCTATGGTTGGAGCTAGCCCCATCCCAAAATTTTTATTTTTATTATTTTTAAAAAATTCGAAATAGTCAGAAAAAGTGATCAAAACAAAAAATTTTTTTTCAGGCAGTCGCCATTTTGTGAAAAAATGTTTCCCACTTTTCCGACATTGTTCTAGATTAATAATTTTTTTTTTTTTTTTGGTTTCATATAACTAGGAGGGTTGAAGTCATGGGCATGGTCACGTGGAAATTTTTAGAGACCCCCACTTCGTCAGCTCATAATTTTTGAAATTTTTTAGTTTTTTTAGTTTTTAATTTTTTTCTGTACTCTTCAAAAATTAATAAATAACTAGTAAAAAAATGGATAGTAAAAATATTAATTGCCATTTTTTACGACACTTTAAAAATTACCTGAAATTAATGCTTCTAAACTAGAATACCCCCTTAAAAACATGATTTTTTCAGCCAAGTCTTTTTTATTAAATGGTTTGTTGGAATCAATAATAATACATTATTTTTTCGTTAACCAAATTTACGCCTAGGTCACGCTCGATATCAGCACATCTTCAATACCCAGGCACTTAACAAGTAGTTTTAGCACTTTGTTTTGGAATTGTTGGATGACTTTTTTATTATTCCTCTTTCCGCTTGTTTTTTCATGAACTTTTCACCGTATCTTGGAGTCAATTGTCATTCCTCAGTATTTAGCAGAGATAAAGTACGGTACTCGTGCATCTTATTGTATGTGAAAACTATGTGCACAGGCTTAGCTTCATTGAGTTTTATCTTCCGTTTCTTTCCCCATTGTAGGACTTTATTTACAGCTTTTTGGAGATTAGTAGTTGAATCATGTTCACTACTACCAACAGCAAGCAACACGGTATCATCTGCAAATGTGATTGTTGTATAATTGCAGTCAACTTTCAGGTCATGCGTGAATAGAATATAAAGAAGAAGGCCTAACACACTACCTTGTGACACTCCGGCCATTATTTCCTTAAGAATAAAAAATCTTGTTTAACGCGGAAGTATTATACGAGTAAATATGATTTATGATATCACAATGCTATTTCGGTAAATTCAGTTTCCATTTCGAAAGCAGTCATAGATAGATTTAGTCTATGGCTTATTTATCCACATAAAGGTTTGCGTCAACTTAATATTTGATATTAAGGTACATTACATAAAAGGTGATTTCCAAAGCAAACAGGACTTTTTAAATCTAGCCGCCCCTGGTGGCGCCATCTATATGTCAACTGATACGTTCTTCATCGATTGTCCAGTCAGAATTTCATGACATTTCATCTATTGGAAGTGAAGTTATTGCGTTTCAATTGTCAGTATGTGTGTATTATCGATGCGAAAATGAGCTTCGAACGAAGAGCCTACATTAAATTTGTTTTAAAATTGGTAAAACGATGATTGCCTATCCCGTAGCAGAGTGCACGAGTGGTTTCAACGTTTTCAAAGTGGTCGTGAGTACATAAATGCCGATCAACATTTGGGCCAATCAAAATCCATGATCACCGGAAATTCCATCGTATCTGCGGTTGAATTCATCAAAAATCAGTTGAAATCATCATTGAAATTCATGGAATTGAACATTTCCAAGACATCGTTTAATCGCATTTTGACCGAACATTTGGGCTTACGAAAGGTGTGTGCACGGTTTGTTCCGCACAAATTTACTGATGGCCAAAAAATGGTCAAAATCCAACATCCGAAGGACGATTATTTGACCAAAAATCACATTTTAACCATTATCTATATTAACCGTATGCACATGATATTGCACCGTGCGACATCTTCCGTAAGGAAAGCGTTATGCAGACGTAGAGGTCATTCAAAGGGCTTGCACCGGCATACTGGCGACCATACCGGCCGACGAGCTAAAACATTCGTTCGACATGCTTTTGGATCGTGAAAAAAGCTGTAATGAAGCAGAAGAAGACTATTTTTCATAAAATAAATTGATTTTGCCGAAAAAACTATTTGTTCTTTTTTTTTTTTTTTTTTTTTGAAACGCATTAACGTATGTTCACATCAAAGGTTTATGAAGATTAGTTTTCCGAAAAGGTCAGCATTTGAAATATTTGTATACATAAATTACCATCATTTGAACTGTACATCGGAGTAATCTCCATTGCTGTTGGTTTCGATGCCTCTTTCTGAATGACCTTCGACCTCTTCAACTGATGAAAATATTAAAAAAAGTGAAGGATAAGGTGCTTGAAAATCGTCAGACAATCGGCATCTCTCGCGAGTCCGTTTTGTTTTGGATATGAAACGCGTTCTTGCTCGACGCGTCCCAATAAAGCTCAATTTTCTTCAAAAAGAGTACCTTGAACAGGTCTCTTTGGACATGTTTGATTGTGCGAATTTCAATTCCTTATTCATGGAGAGCATTATAACTGTCGATGAGACATGAGCTTATGATTTTGGCATGCAAACAAATCAACAATCATCTTAATGGAGGAAAAAAACGAGCCTTAATCAAAAAAATCACGGCAAAGTGTCACCAAAAATCAAGGTGATGCATATTATTAGGATATTCGAGGTGTGCTGAATCATGCATTTGTTCCGAAAGGAAAAAGGGTCAATAAGGAATTATATTTGGCCCTATTGAGGGGTTTTGACGGCCGGAATTGTGTAAGAAGAATTCATGGATTTTACACGATTATAATCCACTATCCCATCATTGTGACCGAATTAAAAGCCAAAAACGCAATGAATACCATCGATCAACCACCGTATTCACCAGGTTTGGCTCCGTGTGATTTTTTCCAGTTTCCCAAACTGAAATTGCCGCTCCGTGAAACTCGTTTTCAGTCGATCGAAGAAATAAAGGAAAGTTCGTTGAAGGCCATCCTAAAAAGTGCTTACGAATTACTAGGATTACTTTGAGCAGACCAAATAAATATTTATGAATAATTATCCTGTTCAGGGTATAAATATAATTTACTCACTGAATCCATACCTTAACAAAGGACCATAAGACTGCAGACAAAACTACTATATTTTTTTTTTATTATGTGCGCAAAACAAGATTTTCCAAAGTTAATTGCCCATTTATTACACCCACACGCTGTTTACACGCCACGCACAATTAACTATATAAACAAGCAAATAAACACAAAAACAGGATATCCACATTCAGCTCAGGTAAACATCTGCAGAATAATCGCAAGGCGCAAAGGCAAGTGTTAAAAAAATCGAAAAAGTAAAACAATACACTAACAATTGCTAAAAAGATAAAAAAAAAAAAAAAACAAATAAATATCTGAGCGAATTAACCAATCAAAAGTTGAAAAGTTTAAAATGCTCAAATACCCATTTGTCGATTTTCTTGTTTTTCAGGTAACACAAAAATGTTGCAAGTTAAAGTACACGTGTATTTGAAAAGTTATCGCACCGTGACTATCAGAGTTCGGTGAGTACAAAGAAATGTACGCATGTACATATGCACATACATATGTATGTAGGTGTATAAGCTCATGCACAGATGAATGCAGTTAACGTGAATTTTTAGAAATGACGCCAGCAGGAAACTAACTACCACAAAGAGGTAGAGTGGACAAGGTAAGAAAAAAAAGTGATTTTAAACCAACTGCTTGATTGCTGCCAGCCCGAAACATGCAAGCAATCTTGCCACAAACTTGAAGCACTTTTCCGTTCGCCTTTCAAGTACATAACTGTATTTTTAGTTTGAAATGTTTTTTGTTTCTTCACTCAAGTCACCGACAACAGTGCAATTTCCATGTGAAATCCACGTCGGTTATGGTGTTTTGACTGTTCAACTTTTAGTAACCAACAAAAACAACAAATATGTGCAAGTGAAATTCTAAATTCAAAATTAAATATTTTCACCGAAACACACAAACAAACCGCACGCACGGCACGCACTTTGTCTCCACTGGTTTATTTATTTTTGTTGTTATTTAATTTAAATTTTTTGGAGGCGTTGCTCTTAGGCTCGTCCAACCACCGCTTGATTCTATTGATTTGAACGTTAAAATTAGCGTTTCGCGTCCGTATTTGGCCGCTGTGAATCTCAACACCGTGCAATCGACGCTTTGAAACCGTACCGCATTGTGTCAGCGTTTCTACGCCACTGAACTCAGTTGTCGGCACTGCACAAAGCCAAGCACCTCTTGGAGTCTACAAATGCGCGAAGCAAATGGTGCGTATGTAGTCTTGTTGCTTTTGTTTGGAGCATCCGGCGCCACACAAACCAGTCGGCGAGAGCTTGTGTACCCTATATGTCGGCTGCTCTAAGAAAATTGTGTGTACAATTTTTTGGATAAACAATAGCGTCGACAGACTCCTTCTCCCAACAATGTAACGTGTAATGTGTGTACGTATTTACATGTAGGCAACACTCTTCAACAAAGTTAATCTTTTTGGAATAATTATTCTAGGTAGAGCTATTGGGGGAATGATGATTAATTTGATGACTTCTTAAATCAACATAGTCTTGAAAACAAAGCAAAAACTCTCTCACAACGCACTCTGCATTTTCGAACTTTGCTTCCTTAATTTTGGTTTTTTTTTACATAAAACCCTGACGTCGCGTAACTTTTCTGCGGAGCTTTCCCTTCACAAAGCAATTATCTATAACTGTATTACATTGACATATAGAGAATCTGTCTTAATAATAACCGCCAAATGGTACGGTGACGATAAAACGATTTAAGAATATATATTTTCTTCTCTATTGACGTAGACATATTATTATGGTACAATATATACATACAAATATAGAACATTTAATTTAAGTGTTAAAGTGCTCGAAGTCAAGGAGTCTAGCCTTATCGTTAGTGGCTGCGTAAATAGGAGGAAAAGTCTTATAATCCCACAGAAAGAGTGAAGTTTTACGGTGACTAATGTTTACTCCAAGACACTCTAACATGCTTACGCCATGGTTTTGAAGAAATTTTTACGTCTATCAAAGAAAATCTGTACGTTTTTATAATTATGGGGCAACTGCGAACTATCGGGCTAGTTATCTAACTCTTTCGCTACTTTTTTATGAAAAATGTCCAGCGGATTTCGAGGTTTTACAATGAAGCTCGAGATAATGTTCTTTCAATAGCGGTATTTTTCTGAAGATTTAGATTATGCCGTCTCCAAAGTTGGAAACTAAATCCCATAACATTTACTTTACTAAACTCAATAAACGTTCGTAATATAGTCTATATTAACAACCTCCACTCGCCCACAAACAACCAGTTTGGGCGACAAAAGAGTCCTCGTGTGAACACAACACTAACAGCACTCGATAGATGACGGGAATACACTTTTATTTGAGGCAGAGAAGTCTTCCATAAGGAGGCTTAGTTCATTACAACTTACACATCTACAAGAAGAATCTTTTTCTCTCGAGTGAGATTTCTCGACTGTATAACCCATTAGAATTTCCTTTCTCATACCATAATGAACATGTCGTTGAAAGTCTCAGGTAAACAAACAAGCCTTACGTATTCGATATCAGCTTTGAAAGGATCGTTTATCCAGTAATCAAGAGCTAAGTTCTCTGTTTTGTTTGCATCTTATTATTTATATATTATTTGGGCTGCTATATAAACGAATTTACATTTTTTTATACATATGTATAATTGTACTCGTACTGCTTTAATCCACAACCGCTCCAGTTGCATCAATCTGTTTTATTACAGACCTGTTTATTTAACAACTCAGAATAATTTTTATTCAATCGCAGAAAACTTTATCAAACAAACAACAAATGAAAAAAAAACAAATCTTCTGAATACTAGTGTAAATTATAGAGTGAGCACCAAAATGAAATTTTCTTCGTACGCTCATTGGCATGTACTCTCACTAGTTTTGCACTCCACGTCTCTCGCACTCAACACACAATTGCTACTCGAGCGGCACCAATTTCGCTCTGTTTTGATTTTGTTGTTTCGTATACTCGTCGTACTATTTGTTGTTACAATTGGAAAACTTTTGTTAGGTATACTCCGTAAATGCTTGACTATCGCCATAATTGTATGGAGTATGGTAGCACCTCAGACGCACTTGGTTTCGTCTAGTGGTCTACTTGTCTGGCGCCTAAACGATGTTATTGTCAGTCAGATTTGTTGGTTTTCGGTTATGCTTCGCGCTTTTTGAGTAATTTTCACTCATCTATTCAATTTGGGTTTAACGGCGTCACATCCCTCCCAAAGTATTGAGTTTCAAGCGTTGCTTTAAATTTGATTGTTTCTTTTTCATGCACACTTCTCTTTTAGGACTATTTCGTTTAGTGAAGCGAAGGAAAATTAAAACGAAAAGTTTTGGTTAATAATTTATATAATTATGGGCCTTTTTATAGTCGGGTGTTGCATTTGTGCTAAGTATTTTTTTGTTTTCAACAGACTAATGGGAAAGCGGAGATGTGAGATGCGTACATTTGTAGATGCATATTTGCGATTTAAAAGAACGAGACAATTCAATTAACGAGATACTCCTACTTTTTTTAAAGTTGGCTATCTGATCGTCGGGGCCCATAACTCAACAAAAAAATTAAATTTCGGAAAGCAGTGGTATATCTAAAGTTTCACACATTCTCCTCTTACCAAGAAGCTGCTAATTTGTCGGAACCTACGATTTCGAACCACTACAAACTAAAGTTCCTCCAGAAGTTCAGCATAAACTATTATTAAAGGCATCGCTAAAATCTCCGAACATATTATTCAGATCAGTTCACTATAGCTTATATTCACCATTCAAACTGACTGATCAAAACGGTGCAGACGAAGTCCATCTTCTTATAGCCGAGTTTACACAGCGCGCCAGTCGTTCTTTCTTTTCGCTGTTTGGTGTCAATGGGAGATTCCAAGTGTAGGCAAGGCCTTCTCCACCTGGTTTTTCAACGGAGTGGAAGTCTTCCTCTTCGTCTGTTTTCCACGGCGGGTACTGTGTCGAATACTCTCAGAGCTGGAGTGTTTTCGTCCGTTCGGGCGACATTACCTAGCCAGTGTAGCCGCTGTGTGTTGATTCCCTGAACTATATCAATGTCGTCGTATAACTCGTACAACCTATCGCTCCATCGACTGCAGTATTCGCCGAACGCCAATGCGCAAATTGGCACAGAAAATTTCTCTCGAAAACTTTTAACACCGACTCGTCAGATGCTGTCATCGTCCATTCCTCTCAATTCCCTATTCAGTTCGAAGTATCACCTTTTGATAAAAGTTATTCTCCGTTGGATTTCAAGGCTTACATTGTTTTTGGTGTCAATGCTGGTTCCAAGATAGACGAAATTATCTACGACTTCGAAGTTATGACTGTCAACAGTGACAAGTCGCAAGTGCGACGATGATGACAGGCGATATTTCGTCTTGCCCTTGTTTACTATCGCGACGAAGTTTAAGTATGAACAATGAAAACGATCAATGACCAACTAACTCACTTGAATATGGCATAATTTGGGTTCCACTCAAATTTAATACCTTACTTATTTTCCTTTGTATTTCCAATTCGTTAATTTATTTACCGTTCGGCGCGCAAAATACATATGTATATAAATCAGTGTTGTCCAACGTGACTGTGTGCACGTTATGCTTGTGTTGGTTATTCTAGCGTCAACTGATCGCAAAATTCTCCTTTGCTTGCCTACGAAGTTGAATACAGCAGCACAATCGTGCTTTCACAGACACTTGTCGCGACATGTTGGTGTGAGGTGTCTGGCACTGTCCGTGCGCTATTGTGCGCATAGGCCGTGGACAACGCTGATATAAATACAAAGTAGAGTAAATACATTTTTATTGCTTTTGTTTTTGTAAAATTTTATTTGTATCCCCAGTTAGACTAGCCGGTACGACGTCTACTCTGACGCATCTGTCTTCAATTAGCCGCTTCGCTAGAACTGAGCTAGTGCCGTTACTTTTACACGCCTTCGAGCAAATAATTTTTTTCTATTCCAATTTTTTTTTTGCATTGTGCAAATTATTTTTGCAAGTACATTTAAATATT
Organism: Bactrocera zonata; assembly: GCA_037783105.1. Classification (NCBI taxonomy): domain Eukaryota; kingdom Metazoa; phylum Arthropoda; class Insecta; order Diptera; family Tephritidae; genus Bactrocera; species Bactrocera zonata. The sequence goes on from JBAWJQ010004266.1 coordinate 1,025,261, forward strand.
TACACAGTTCTACCTTCCACGTTCTTCGGCCCGAACACCCGCGCATACACAAGGTCCTTTCACTGCCAAAAGCAAAGCGAGTTCAATGAAGCATACAAAATTTCGCGTGCTAATGTACAACTTGATATTGCCTGCGAATGTCCTTCGAAATGTAATTGGTTTATTATCTAGATTCTTGTTGCAAGTGAGTGACAGCGCAACAGATGTTAATTTGATTGAGAGTGGAATGCTATGCTTCGTCGTTTAGAAGAAATCAAGGAAATATGTGGATATCTACATATGTACATATAAATGCATACCATAAGTATATTAAAATGTATGTATCTCCAAATGCAATCATTTGAATTTTTTCAATATTACTAAATAAATTGTTAACTAAACACAGTATAATTTTGGTATTCACAGGAAATCCTCGGTATTAATTTAAAGTTTTTTATTAACCTTCACATAGTATGTATGTACATACTCCTCATAATTAATTCCCTTGCTTCAATTCTCTATAAAAAACGATTCATGATATGTTTCGCTCTATGTGTATCCTTTCGTCCTCCTCCAAAACCAACGACGAGCATACATCACGTGCCTCAATATTAACTTTGTTGTATTATTGTTGCCGCAGAGTTCAAGCACCGCTCCCATTTTAACATCAGCCAAATAATCTCAGTGGCGCCAATTTACTCTTCATGATGTTTCCCTATACTTCTTCCATTCACCCTATTGATGGAAATGTATTTACATACAGACATATGTACATATGTATGTACTTATGTGGCAGTCGAAAAGGATATCTGCCAGCTAAGCGTGCAGGATTCTTTTTCAGCTTATTTGCAACTAATGAATAAAACATTTGTATTGGTATTTTACTTTCCTAAACACCGGGTTTTCCAATAAAGATGATACGATTTATAAGTGTTGTTTCGTCCGTTTTTAATATCACAAGATCCGTACATTTTTTCATTGTATTCAACAATATTTCATCGTGGAAAGATATACACGAGAGCAATGTTTACAAGTTATTCAATTCTATTATCAAAATAATCGTTCTTCAATTGTAACTTTTTGCCTCCGCTATGTCTGAATTTCGTATCTCCGCAAAACTAATACGATTGTGTAAACTGACGTTGAGCGATGCCAAAAGATAAGTCAAGATCCGCAAGGATTTTTCCGAGCTGTTAGATGCTCTTCGAGCAAATAATTCGAGCTGCAAATCTGAAAAGAGAAGGTACTATCTTCAACAAGAGTGTACAACTTTTACAGTTCGCCGATGACATCAATGTCATTGACAAAGCGTTGTTAGTTCTGCTTTCTCCAGGTTGTAACTACAAAGAAGCAAAGCAAATGAGTCTGGTAGGGAACGAGGGCAAGACGAAATATCACCTGCCATCAAACAAACAGTCGTCGCACTCGCGACTAAGCTCACATGTCACTGCAGACAGTCATGACTTCGAAGACGTATATAAATTCGTCTATCTTGGAACCGGCATTAACACCAACAACAACTACTTCGGCCTAAGTAGGCAACTGAGAAATAAAGTCAATATACGACGTTATAACGAAGAAGAATTGCAACTTTTCGTGCGCTTTTTCCATTTTATGATCATAATAATCGGCCACCTGTTCCCGCTATTCGTCGAATTGTTGAAAATTTCGAGCGTAAATTTTCTTTACATAATGTTCAAGTCCCAAAAACACAAAGAACCGCTGGAAGTAATGAAAATATTGCTTCTCAATAAACTCAAACCACAAACTGTCCCAAACAACACAAACAAGCCCAATTACTTTCTCAAAAGGAGTAATCGTAAATAATTGTTTCCACTCAAGAACTGAAGCCATTGGATCACCGTGAATTTGCTAATTTTGTCTTGGAACGGCTTGAAAACGATAACGATTTTTTTAAGAAAATCATCTTCGGCGATGAGGTTCACTTTCGTCTGACTGGTGCGGTAAAAAAAAAATTGTCGATTATGGTGCAAAGAAAATCCAGGAAATGTTCATGAACAATCAATAAATTAAACTAAATTCACATTTTGGTGTGATTTTAGTCTGGTGGAATCATCGGTCCCTAATTCTTTCGAAATGAAGCTGGCAACACCGTTACAGCCGAGCGGTATAGATCGATGATAACCAACTTTTGTGGCCGCAATTGGAGGAAGTTAATCTTGACAACATCTGGTGGCAACTAGACTGGTCTACGTGCCACACAGTATGTGCAACAACCGAATTATTGCGGGAAAGTTTGGAGATACGATTCATCTTCTTTTTAATTGGCGTAGACACCGCTTTCCTCATACAGCTCATCGTTCCATCGAATGCGATATTCGCCGTGGCCAACGCGCAAAGGACCATAAATCTTTCATGAGTAACTTATAGAATTTGGTTTTCGTTTGTCGAGAAAGGACTTTGTTTCTCAATTGCCTACTCAGTCCGAAGTAGCACCTGTTGGCAAAAGTTATCCTGCGTTGGATTTCCAGGCTGACATTGTTGGTGGTGTTTACCCTGGTTCCAAGATAGACGAAATTATCTACAACTTCAAAGTTATGACTGCCAACAGTGACGTGAGTGCCAAGTCGCGAGTGCGACGACTGTTTGTTTGATGACAGGAGATATTTCGTCTTGCCCTCGTTCACTGCCAGACCCATTTGAGTTGCTTCCTTGTCCAGTCTGAAGAAAGCAGAACTAACGGCGCGGGTGTTGAGGCCGATGATATCAATATCCGGCATGCTTTCGTCCGACCATATTTTACAAAGAAGCTGATGCATGCTTCTCATCAGTTCTTCGCCGTGTTTGAATAACTCGGCCGGCAATCCATCAGCTCCCGCCGCTTTGTTGTTCTTCAGACGGGTAATTGCTATTCCAACTTCTTCATGGTTGGGCAATGGAACGTCTGCTCCATCGTCATCTCCTGGTGTTGTGCGTTCATTGCCATTCAGCAGGCTGGAGAAGTGTTCCCTCCATAATTTAAGTATGCTCTAGGCATCGGTGACTAGATCACCTTTGGGGGTTCTACAAGAGTATGCTCCGGTCTTGAAACCTTCTGTAAGCCGCCGCATTTTTTCGTAGAATTTTCGAGCATTACCCCTGTCGGCTAGCATATCAAACTCTTCATACTCACGCATTTCGGCCTCTTTCCTTTTACGTCTGCAGATGCGTCTCGCTTCCCTCTTCAACTCTCGATATCTATCCCATCCCTCACGTGTTGTGGTCGCTCGTAACTTTGCGAGGTAGGTAGCCTGTTTTCTGAGAGGTATAAATTTTGGAGGATGGAGTTATGTGTAGAAGTTCGCGCAAGTGGAGAACGTTCTCTGATCGCCATTCACTTGGGATTGGCCAGAAAAGATTCTTTTACATATGACTCAAACAGCTCACGACTTTCGGTCTTTGACCAAGTATCCTCTGGGTAGCCTGAGAACACGTTTGAAGGCGAGCTAAAGTGAGAAGGCGAAATACAAAAGGGTTGTACGCTGAGTTTGAGACCCGCCACGTAAAAAAACGCCCCCAATCAAAATTAACAACCAGCGTGGGATACTATTATTTCAAGAAATTTTAACATTGTATGGCCTCAAAGTAGAAGTGATTTAAAACCATTAGACTACTTCATGTAAAGTTGTTTAAGCCATTTGTCTTTAGCAATAAAACAGACTCTCTTCAATTGAGAAGTTGATATACAAGTACATACAACTTTATTTAGTGGAAGAAGTACTCGAAAAATAGGTTCATCAAATTCGTTCCGGCAAGAGAAGTCATGGAGGCCATTTGAATGATGTTATACTCAAAACTTAATTGTATCGATTTTACTCCGCATTAAAAAAAAAATACATTTGAATTTCCTCAACAACAGCCAGTAACCAAGTAACCAAGTCAGTACTATGGGTTTCAAACCGGTTTTGTGCGAGGGATGTATTGAAAAGAAGGTTATCAGTCTCATAACATACATATCTATCAATCGTTATTTATACCTCCCCGGTTAGTGTCGATAGTTGAGGAGTTCCCTAAACCGACCTTCACAACCTTGAACACATTAGTGTTAGCTCAATACTCGTGTTAACCAACACTCTGTAGGTCCAACGCTTATTTCTCAGGTACAAAACGCAACATATAAAAATTATTGAAACGCGATTATTAGGGTGGTTAAAAGTAGTGATTATTTGAATGCTTTTATTTATCAAAGACAACGAACATACTTGTATAATACACATATGATTAGGTACTTTTTCATGACCAATAATTTTATAAATATTTTTTTTTTAACTATAGCGCGTTGTTATGATAACGAGTGATCAATTTTGAGGTTCCCTACTTTTTTAAAGAAAAAACACAGGACTTCAAATTTAATGCGGAATGTTTATTATCATTCGAAAGAACATTCTTGGCATTTATCTTTTGAGGATTATCTCTTTCTACGTCTCACGTTTTTATACGCAAAATACAAAATCCATACTTTTGAAGATATCGAATTCATGTAGATACAAATCTATGTGTGTCGATCTTATTCATAAAAATAATATTATTTCGGACACTCTAATGTAGTACGTACATATGTTTTGTGTTTTTTTTTTTTTTTAACACAAATCGTCAATAGTCCAACTTTATATCGCTTCTAATTTAAACTTTTGTTTTCTTTTTCATGTAAATGCGCATAAACAACCGGATTTAATGATTAACTTTGTGAAAATTTATGCGCCTACAATAATTTATGTATGTAAATATGTAACACAAAAATATGTAAGTATTTTTAAAAATAAAACGGTGATGACAACATTCGTCTTTATTTGTGCGGTTTTGTAGTCTTTATTCCGCATGAAATATTCTCTCCATAAACACATGCAAAGATATATACATATGTATGTATGTATTCATTTATGTTCGTATATACATATGTATGTATGTATTTTGGCGACGACGTCATCGATCGTGTGGCACCAATGTCATTGTTAGTGCCAAAGCGAATACGCCATCTGTTTGTTACTCAGGCGCACACACTGGCGGTCAAATGAAAGTATACATATTTACAAATATATATATACATATATTCAAATAAATACTTATATGCAACAGCCATAAATCATATGCTTAAATAATAATGGTGAGTATATTAACGTATGTAAAGCTTTATAATTATGTATGTACATACATAAAAGTTATTTTTTTTTTTTTTTGTTTTGTGTGGAGAAGTTTTTTCAACAGAGCATAGATATGCGATATGGGCTTTTGAATTTTGGCAGTATAAATTTATAAGAAAAAAAAATTTAGAGTATTAAGTTTTCATTAAAGTATAGGTAATACGAAATCAACGGAAGCGAAGACAATTAAGGTTTTGGTATTTTATTTGTTTTGATTTCGATTTTGAAACGAACGAGTTTAAGTTCTAAACGATAAAGTTAAATAAATTGAGACATTGATCAGCTATAGAGTTTTTGCCTGAAATTATTTTGTATATTTAGTTCATTAGAGCAGAGCTATATTGGTGTCTAACCTTTTTTTGGATCGTAGTTGGTTTGTTGGAGTGCTTTTATGTTCACATAGTTCCCTATAAAGTTGTTGCTCTGATCACCCCTTAACTTTTCGTTAATTTTTTCGTATTACGATTGGTCCTATGTTTCAAAATAGACCTCAGTTTCTTCCCAATAAGCATTCTTTGTGGTCTGAAAATAGGAATTAGGCACTGAAACAAAATGGTATAGTTCACAAATTAAAGACCCGGCAGTTTCCAAATTTATCCACGCGACTTTTGAAGTCTAAAGCTAATTAAAATTATATGGATTTAATTTTAGTAGCGTCATCTATGTATGTGTTAGGTCGGTTTTTCAATTGACCTGTTACCGTCGTGTGACTAAAGTACCTGGTGATGCACGAATCGTGTTACAATTGAATTGTCGCAAATAGACTATACCATCGAGATCCGTATGTTCGTGTTCAATGAACAATCTCTCTTGCATCGTCAATTTAGACAAATCTAAGAGTCATTATAGCGGATATTACATTGTGACTTAAACCTACTTCAGTGCAAAGTTCAAATAACAATCCAGTTAAGCCCGCCAAATTTGTCTATTCGCCTGGAATTTTGACAAAAAATTAATGAAATGGCCGAAGAAGACATTAAATTGATAAATTGCCTGTTTAGGTTTGATGAGACTCATTTTTATCTAAACGGAAATATAAACAAGCGAAATTGCCTTATAAGCAAGGATTTAAATCCAGAAATTATCTACGATACGGAACATACCCCAGAACGAGTGGTGCATTGTTTCATCAAAGTGTATGGTCGGGCTATACTTCTTTGAAGAAAACGGTCTAACAGTAACTATCAATGGGCACTATTATTTTAAGAAGTTGAATAAATTTTTTTATCCAGAAATTCGCCAAAGACGTATTCTTTTCAATAGCGTTTGATTCCAGCAACATTGACTAACTGCACAGATAGCCGGTTATTGCGAAGCTCCAACGAAATTTGTAAAACAAATTAATATCTGACCTGACTGCACCAGATTTTTTTATGGGATTATGTCAAGCAAGAGGTGAACAAAACAAAACTTCGAAATTTAACTGAACATTCATTCTATTCCAGTGAAACTATTTAGATCGGACTACTATAGCTGCCTTACAAACGGACCGATCAGAATCGATTTCTTGTAAGAAAACTTGAACATATGTATGAAGGATCAACTCGTTATCATATTGTATCACTGTCAGGTTTATGCAGATTTCAAGTTAGCTTAAGTCATAATTTATCGGGATTAAGATTTTCAACCTTTTATGAAACGAAGGAATATCTCAAAAGTTCAAAAGAAAGTTAATAAATAGAATTGCATATCATGGCACAGTTTAGTGTAAGTTGCTGGTAACCATTAAAGGTAAATAAAAATGTCTCGTTCTTTGAACTTGACATGTTTCACATGACACATTGACACGTTCGTTTTGCCTCTGAAAAATCAAGCCTTAACGTCAACTCAAATTAATAACTATTAAACTCGCAAATTTCGGGATTGCTACTTTGAAATCCCGAAAACTTCACTATCACAAAAGTTGAATCTATATCAATAATAAATACATAATGTCTACACCCAACTATTCAAGTTTATAATAATTTTCTCCCTCAACCGACATGCCACTGTTTTTATTTTTCTTTTGTGTTTTTCGAACTTGTTTAAATTAAAATTCTTCTTTGTTAGTCTTAGTTTGTTGTGGCTTGTAATAGACACGCTTCAACTGAAATTTCAATTTATCACAACAAACAAAACGACTTATGAGCTAATTTATTTCTAGTTCACACCCAGATTTTCGCTGTCATGTCCAAAATTTGATTTTCATGGATAAATATTTTCGCTGGCTGAAGAAACGAAAACAGGAAAAATCATAGTCTTGTTGTTTTTTTTGTTACGTAAACATGCAAATAACAAAAAAAACATATGTAAATTAATTACCTTACCTAATACCTGTGATGGCTAAACTTAACGGCACCAAAGCGGGACCACTCCGTCATTTATACGCAATTCTCAAATTGCTCGTTAAATTATGAGATCACACAACTCTATTAATTTCAACTACAAACGATTGGGTGCATGTACATATGTATGTATGTATGTATTTATGAGTGTATTAATTTGTGAAGGAAAGTGAGGCTTCATTAATTGATTGGGTTGACTCAGCCACTGAGAAATATTTATTTTTTTTATTTATTTAAATAGAAAGAGAAATATTTATATCTTATAAATGTCTTAGATATATGACCGCTTTAGTTTTTGTTTTTGTGACATAAAATTTATACAAACATACCTAATTTTTTCTAATTATACTTATTTCGGTATATTCTCTAAAACTTTAAGATCTATAATTTTCCCGTTTATACCGTGACATCTATCATAGGCGTACAGTTTGGGACTACAACTCTGTTGGTCGTGGAGTCAATTCTAATGAAAGATAAATCTGAATATTTCATAACTCAAGTGTTCCCGTATGCATGTGGTCCAAGGAATCTTCTTATTAAAACTTGGTATTTTACTCTGAATTTATAGATCCATTAATGCTCTCTTACTATACATGCTCTGCTACGCGAGGCTTAAAAAATATACAATTTCCAGATTTACTTAAAATTTGTAGGTTTCTTAGTTTTCCTTTTTTTACTCCACAAAATTCAATGCATGTGACTGATCCGTTCAGTAAAGTTTCGCCTTTTTTTTAGTAATTTTCAACATAACTGTTATGTGGGGAGTGGGCGTGGTTATTATCTGTATCAAGAAATTGTAAAAAGACTTCTTCTCAGCAAGTTTGGTTGAGTTAGTTTGAGTGATTTGGAAGAAATGTATTTGGAGGACGGGGCCACGCCCACTTTTTAAAATTTCGCGCTTTATAAATTCCTCGTACAACTTTGTATCATAGTTTAGTGCTTAATTATGAAACTCTTCAGGTTTTCGTTTATTAACGTTTTGTGGGAATGCCAGTGATCCGATTACGACGAGCTATGAACTCAACCTCACCCTCACTCACACGAAACACCAATTTTCATTAGAATATCTCAATTTTTACTCAAGTTACAGCATGTATGGACAGACGGACGGACATATATAAAACTATATCTATCTCGACTATTTTTAGATAATATGAACAACCGTTATTATATTTATTCTGTACCACACGTTGAAAGTGTATAAAAACATATTTATCTAAGCGGTCCTTTTCTGTGATATGAACTGGAGGGTCATCTCAAGAGAAGTTTTATTTTTTACCAAATGGTTTTGTGTTCTTCCAACTATTTTTAGCATTCCTTAGAATTAATACAGTTATATTCATTTGTTCGGGTCGATTTTTTCCATAAAACCGGAAATGTTCCACGGATCATTCTGAACAACTTTGCATAAGAGACTATGGGTCTAAAAGTGGTTTCGAGCCAGCGATTTTTAAGACTAGGCTTATCTTTTAGAGAATATAAAAATTTGTTCGTCATTTAGTACATAGGCGATATTCTATTGATCATTTGTCGGAATCGGCCAGCTTGGATAACTATATTACATATCTCCCATACAACCGATTATTCAGATTTTTCATTTTCCATTTCAATTAAAAAGCTAAGAGCACGTAATTTTGCAGAGCTGTCCTCTAATATATATTTAACAATGACAGTTAAAAAAATAAAGAAAGAAAAACAACTACAACATATGTATATATCTCATACAACCGTATATTAGAAAAATTTCTAGAAATTATAGAATTTTTTTAGATTATTCTTGTAAGATCCCTCAACCGTTCAGAGAAGACTTTAGTTAGAAAAGAAACTAGATCTAAATCATGTGGAAAAGCATTACAAATACCTTTTTATTATATCTTTTTTGTTATTTTAAAGTATATTTTTAATAATATTTCAGATTGAACCATAGACAAGGATTGCAACTTCAGCTTAATACATAGTTTGGTACTTACACTCCAGCCTAGTCAATTGCTTTTGCGACTCTTTAGTCTGCCAAGGCGACTCCTCACTGCTGTCAGCATCTTTTGCATTCATCTTCACGGAAGCACTCACAGGACAGAACGCGACAAGGTAGTAACGGTTAAATCGGAGTATACTTTGCGGGGTGGAAGGTTTAAATTTCAAATTCACCACAACACTTTAAGGGAGGTGTGGACAACTACGCACTAGTTATTTAACGGTTTTTATTTGAAAATTACATTTTAATGGATATTTTTAGGGAATAATTTTCACTTTTTTACGACTTCAACTCATTAGGGGGGGTTATTGCAACTCTACTGGATTCATGTGCGCCGATTTCTTGCTGCATTTGCAACAATTAAAGAATGCAAACAATCAGCAGAAGCGCCACACAAAAACAAAAAACTTGCGAACGCATTTTATAATTTTTTTAATTTGTTGTTGTTATTGATAAAGAGCTGAAATGTCGAAATTGGCGCGTCGTCTCCGCAATATTTATCACGCTGGTATACACGGGGCTGGACTGTGGACACGTTGTGACTATGCGACTACTCGATAAAAACTGAAATAGTAACGGAGCCGTTTGATAAATATTACTACAACCCAAACAACTACAACTCAAACGCAGTTTTCTTTGCTTCTTTGCCTTTACAACTTGGCGGTATTTCGCTGCCGCGAACAGACAGAATTGTGTTGTTCGCATTTGTTGTTGCTTCGGTGCTACGATTGTGTACGTCGCCACCGATAGTTATGTTGTTTTCCAATTCCGCACACAAAGGCGCTCAATGAGGATGGCGTCAGCGTGCGCAGCTGCGTCGTTGGGCAGTAACGACGTCGACGGCTACGACGACGACGGCAGTGACAACATCGTAATCAGCTGTGGCTATGCTATGCTGGTTGATTGTTGTTGTGGAAACAACATACATATGATATAAGTACATATGAATGGGAACTCAAAATTTACGAATTTTGGTATATGGGCATAGAATTAAGAATCTATTAGTTAATTAAGGGTGTTTTTTTTTCATTTTTGTACCCTGATCAGGATATTTGTATTTGAATGTTCTTTTTGAAGAAATATGGACTAGTGTTTTTCTCTGCCCATAGAGAATACTAAACAGTGATTTTTTGAGGATGTAATGGCGTTCCAACATTGGCTTATGGATTATTATTACACCGAATGCGACATTTTTTTTATTAACATAACCTAACGAACCGTTATTTGTTCCAGAGTAAGTCTGTTCACTATGAAATGGGAAACCAAACTGGGTGCAAGTCAAGAAACAGCTGCCAAAAAAGTATTATCTCATTCATGCTTTTAATTAATCAACTGGGAACTGTCATCTATGGAAAGTCAGAAATCAGTTATTATCTATACCTAGGGCTCGAGCAACCGCTCAAAATATTAACATTCGTAGACGATAATAACTCAAGAATCGTAGAATAAACGAACTCAGAAGTTCTCAAAATTTCATACATTCAAAGCTAGGCACTTTCTTAACATACTGAAACACTCTCTGAGTTCTACTACTTTTTACTATTTTATATGCTATTAGCAGCCCGTCCCGGCATCGCACGGGGTAGACAATTATTTATTTTTGGAAATTTGGATATAAAACACTTTTTTTCACAAATATTTTTATATTTATTAAAAAAAATCCCACAGTTATATTTGTATGTAAGTCTATTTATGTTCAATTTCTTTGATAGTTTAAGTGGCGGGCAAAAAAAAATTAAAATAACAGTAATAAATAATGAATTCAGTCGTTTTACATACTTATAAGTAAATAATAAATTATTAAATAAATATATTAAATAATAATAATATTCTTTAAAAATTAGCGTATAAAAATATTTTGAGTAAAAGTAATAATTACGAAAAAAATAAAAAATAAAAAAAAAATACTAATTATGAAAAATTAAAAAATAAAAATAATAATAATCAAAAATTAAAATAACAGTAATAAATAATGAATTGAGTCATTTTACATATATTTTTGCCACTGCACGTGCTCAATTCTGCTAAATAGCAGCGACAACGTCGAATTCCTTACTTTGATTCTATCGGCTCTGTTAGCCGCCAAATCGAACATCATACAGAATTCAATTTGCACCTTCTCCATACTTTACATTATCTGGCCCGGCGCGCTTTTCAGAATGCATCGCAAACAACGGCCACGGCGCTATGGCGGTTTTGTTTACTTTTTGAATTTTTTAATTCGTAATATCTTTTGAATGGAAAGTCCAATTTAAAAACTATTTTATAGGTAGTTAAATGGTCTTGACCATAAAATAATTTATTTGGATAAGGATTAATATAAACACATAAATAGCATGGTTTGAATTTGGTTAGAATTTTCATTAATGTTTAAAATGAAAAAAGTTGTTGTAGTGACATAACTACAATAGTTGGACATATGCTACCGTGGAGTTTTTTGTAGACATTATGATGCTCTTCAATATTGTTGTACATTATTTTATTCTATCGCTAATAGTTTCGGCAGCGCATTCGAAGAAATACATTTTAAAACTCATTTTTCTACTCCTTCGGTTACATTGTTCAAATTTTACCAAGGATCCCTAATTTTTTTCAAAACGAAATGTAGCCTATGTCAAATTGGAAGAATGTAGCATTCTATTGGTGAAATAATTTTTTAAATCGGCCCAATACTTTTTGAGCCTATTCATTACAAACATACAAAAATAGGTACACATCTTTCCTCTTTATAATATCAGTATAGATTTAAAAGTCAACAACTGATAACAATTTATGACGAGTCAATTCCTCATTGATTGATAAAAGAGTATCGGACAGTTTTAGTTTTATTGAAGAAAGAGTGACACGTCTGAGACTACACAAGAAAGCATTAAAAAGCAGAAAGCAAAAGCTGACACCTTGACCATATATTTAACCGAACTTCCATTACTATCTTCAGCGTATTTCAAAATGTTCTTCAGCAAAGTAAGGTTTTTTATTAGAAAATATTTCTGCAAGATTTATATACAGATGTTTGAGTTTGACAACTGATTCACGCTTGCTTTTATACCTCTAATCTGAAACTTAGATTAATAAAACCTATACATTCAGTTATTTCTATTTGTTTGTTTTTTACTATGTTGCCAATTCCTGCAAGGGCGCTTGATATTTTATATAAAGACCAAACAATTTCAATTACTTTAATAATGGAAAAGGTAGACCAAAACAAGAAAAAACGTTAACTTCGGTTGCACCGAAGCTAAATACCCTTCACAGGTTCATTTCTGTTAGTAACTATTTGTTCAGTTTGTATGGAAGCTATATGCTATAGTCAACCGATCTGAACAATTTCTTCGGAGATTACATTGTTGCCTTAGAAAATAATATATACCAAATTTCGTGAATATATCTTGTCAAATGTGAAAGTTGTCCATACAAGAACTTGATTCCGATCGTTCAGTTTGTATGGCAGCTATATGCTATAGTCAACCGATCTGAACAATTTCTTCGGAGATTACATTGTTGCCTTAGAAAATAATATATACCAAATTTCGTGAATATATCTTGTCAAATGTGAAAGTTGTCCATACAAGAACTTGATTCAGATCGTTCAGTTTGTATGGCAGCTATATGCTATAGTCAACCGATCTGAACAATTTCTTCGGAGATTACATTGTTGCCTTAGAAAATAATATATACCAAATTTCGTGAATATATCTTGTCAAATGTGAAAGTTGTCCATACAAGAACTTGATTCAGATCGTTCAGTTTGTATGGCAGCTATATGCTATAGTCAACCGATCTGAACAATTTCTTCGGAGATTACATTGTTGCCTTAGAAAATAATATATACCAAATTTCGTGAATATATCTCATGAAATGTGAAAGTTGTCCATACAAGAACTTGATTCCGATCGTCCAGTTTGTATGGCAGCTATATGCTATAGTCAACCGATCTGAACAATTTCTTCGGAGATTACATTGTTGCCTTAGAAAATAATATATACCAAATTTCGTGAATATATCTTGTCAAATGTGAAAGTTGTCCATACAAGAACTTGATTCCGATCGTTCAGTTTGTATGGCAGCTATATGCTATAGTGGTCCGATATCGGCCGTTCCGACAAATGTGCAGCTTCTTGAAGAGAAAATGACGTTTGCAAATTTCAAAACGATATCTTAAAAACTGAGGGACTAGTTCGTATATATACAGACAGACGGACAGACGGACAGACGGACAGACAGACGGACATGGCTAAATCGACTCAGCTCGACATACTGATCATTTATATATATACTTTATAGGGTCTCCGACGATTCCTTCTGGGTGTTACAAACTTCGTGACAAACTTAATATACCCTGTTCAGGGTATAACAAAAAACGGCTTAACCGATTTTCGAAGTTCATATCACTTGTCAGTAAATAAGCAACATAAATTGTAAGGCCATAGAAAAGAAAAAAATGTTTATGTAGAAAAGCTGGGTCTATCGATAGGATTTTAGTCTATAACCAATTTTTTATGTCATCTGAGACCACTCTCGTTCGAAATAAAATGGATCTCTTGTAGCAAAAGAAAAACTTAACAGAGAGTGGCAAAGACAAATATTACAACTTGAAGTAATTTCTAAGTTAAGTTATATCAACGAAACGAAATGGTTAGAATAGTAAAAAAGTGTTAAATGAAAAAAATAAATAAAAATGGGACCCCAGTGTAATAAGACTTCAAACGTTATCAACTAATCTTAAACATTCTTCGATAAGTTGGCTCTAAATTTATAAAAAGAGTTTTTACCGCGAGAGTGTCTTTAACCATGATTCTGTGGGTATTACAACCCAACAACACAGGTGTGTAAAAGGAAAGGACGTAATTGAGATTAGTCAACCAGTGAAGGAAGTCATAAGAAGGACTTAAGATCCAATCCCACGACTATCGGGTATAAGTATAGAACCATATTTACATTTGCCCAAAGACTGTCTACTCGGGAGCATTTCTCAAAACTATTTGGGATATATTTTGTCCTCAACAAGGATAAAAAATTAAGACCACAAACATTTCAACTGATTTGTTTGAATTACCCGTCTGAAGAACAACATAGCGGAGGGTGGCGATTAAGTGCCGACCGAGCTATACAATAACGGCAGCGACGAACTGATAAGGAGCATGGACAACATAATACAATCTGCGCCAAGCGTTGCGAGAGAAGCTTCCTCAACATCGCATATACGGTTCTATCAAGCATACTGTGTGAAAGATGAAAGGCCACCACTAACAAAATGTTTGGAACTTATCACTGTGGCTTCAGGCTTGAACCAGATATTCACCACATGCCAAATCTCGAAAAAGGCCCGTGAAAAGAAAATCGACATAAACCATCTGTTCGTCGATTTTAAAGATGCTTTTGACAACACGAAAAGGAACTGCCTTTATGCCGCTGTGTCTAAATTTACTATCCCCTCAAAACTAATTCGGCTGTGTGACCTGACATTGAGCAATAACAAAAGCTCCGAGAGGATCGGGAAGAACCTCTCCGATCCGTTCGATACTAAACGAGGTTTCACACAAGGCCTATTGAATCTACTGCTGGCGAAAACAATTCGGGCTGCAAAGCTGAATAGAGAAGGTACAATCTGATTGTGAACGTGGACAAGACGAAATATCTCCTATGATCAAGAAAACAGCCATCGCATTCGCGACTTGGTTCCCACGCTACTGTTGACAATCATGACTTAGAAGTCATAGATAATTTCGTGTATCTTGGAACCAGCATTATTACCAACAAAAAGGGAAACCTCCAAATTCAACGCAGAATTACTCTTGTCACTACTTCGGACTGAGTAGCCAATTGGGAAGTAAAGTCCTCTCTCGACGAACTGAAACCAAACTCTATAAGTCACTTATTATTCCCGTCGTGCTATATGATGCAGATGTATGGACGATGACAATATCTGATGAGTCGACGTTACGAAATTACGAGTTTTCGACAGAAAGATGCTGTGGAATATTTATAGTCCTTTGCGTACTGGCAACAGCGAATATCCCATTCGATGGAAGATGAGTTGTTCCAGGCATATGACGACATTGACATAGTTAAGGGAATTAAGATATAGCGGCAACGCTGGTTGGATTAAAACACCCAAGCTCTGAAAGTATTCGGGGAATCTTCAATTGGCGCCAAACAGCGAAATTGAAAAACGACTGGCGCGCTTTTATAAACTCTCCCATATCACGTAAGCAAAGTCTATGCCAATAAAGAAGAAGGAGCTTTTTTAAGATGCCGCTATGTTCATATTCTGTCCGGTTCCAACTTCCTAATTCCGTTATCCTCGAATCAAAACTTGCTTTTACGTTCAAAATGAGCTCATTTATGAGCAGTTGATGCAAAAGCTTATTAATCACCTCGGTCGATAATAGATTTTCCAACCAACAATATCTAAAAGCCAGCTATTTGGTCTGATTGGCTCCATTCCCCCTATGAAGGAACCTTGACATATGATTATTGTCGAACGATCGCTGAAAGAAGCGAAAATTTTGAGCGATTTCATGGAAGAATGCCATGAATTCAAATTAAATTTATCGACAAAATTTAGTAAAAATATTTTTTTTTTTTTTTAATTTTATCGAGTTAATATTTATTTTTTATCTACATATACATATATGTATGTATATACTTAAATATAGTATGTATGAAAGGAGCGTAATCGGGTTACTTCAGTGCACTATAATGATTATCCTCGTCAACACAGCAGCGCGTCATCTGCATTTCCTCTGTCATAAACATGAATGCGCCAAAGTAAATAAAAAACACGTTCAACGCCGCGTGTGGTGGTCTATTAAATTACAGTTAGGGCCATTGAAGTCATTTCCAACTGCAAATGTGGCTCAGATAATAACGTCAGCTGCAAGCAGAAACGCATAGTAAAAGGAATTAAAAACAAAAAAAAAAAAATAAATAAACAAATAAGCAGGAACTACCCTAAAAGCGCAGTGCAACACACCCAAATAACATTAGCGCTTTCCTTTCAAACTAACATCATAATGGTGCAACAACAATGAACAACGCTGAAATTAAGACAATAAATAGTAAAAAGTAACGAGCAGCAGACTATAAAAAAGTATATACTTTTAAAAACAATACACAAAACACTACTCATTCACCCAGCCGAAAGGAAAGCTGCCAATGCACTTACGCTAACATTTCGGTGTCTATTTGCAGGCGCTCAACAACGCGACGCCACAATGACAATGACCCCTTGCCACACATGCACGACGAGCGCTGGCAGCACGCCGAGCACACGAGTGTCCTCACACACACATACAACGCTAGCTCTACTTTTAGGCGCTGCAGCTTGTACTAACTATACGCTAACCAACCTCTCCGACACTAGCGTCGTTTTCGCAGCCCTTCAAGGTTGTACTGCTTTACAAATGACACCTGCGAGAGATATTTCTGAGTTGGTTTACTATGTGTTAGCTTCGACTCATTTGGCCACAATTCCCAGGTGTTCAATTCTCAATCATAAATGAGCGACTAACAAAATTAGTTTGGCACGCAAGGACATGCTCCCGGATCATTCATTCTCCACCGCTTTGTGTATTTGGTGGTGCGTTGACTAAAAGGCACACTCACCTAAATACATTTGCTGGTCAAAATACTTGTAGTTGTTGTAAGCACACCTTAAATATTTCAACGCGTGAAATTGGCTGCTTCACGAGATATCAGCTATTAGATACGCGTCATATTTGGAGGAACAATAAGTGGGAGTAAACTAAATTAATTTGTAAGGCCCAAAGAGAGCGAGTAAAATACTTTGGAATATTAATACATTGCTACAAAAAGTATCCGGAAATTGTAAATAAAAGGCATTTTATTTAATTAATCATCAATATTTATTTTGTCGCTTTCAAAGTAATACACTTATGCCAACGGTTTTTCCAGTCCTCGAAACACTTTCCGTAAGCACTTTTTTGGATGACTCCATTCATTATGTTTTATCTCTTCGACGGGTTCTATGGAGCAGCAATTTCAGTTTGGGAAACAAGAAATATCACACCGATCCAAATCTGGTGAATACTGGTGGTTCAGTATATAGATCGTCCAAGGGATGGTTACACCCTGTCAAGAAAGTATCGGGAATTTATATATTTCAATATTAATTAGGATTTTGGTTTCAAATGGAACGATTGTGGTCAATAAAGCAGGTTTTAACTGATGAAATACTATCCATACTTACAAGTAGATTTCCTTATTCTCGTATTTTCTTCATTTATGGTAAATGATTCTGATTGACGGAAACTATATTTAAGGTATATAAAGGTAAGTCAACTGAAAATTGATTTTAAATTAACAATTTTACATTATAATAAAGAACATCTTAACAGAGGACTACAGTAGAACATGAGTGTACTAAATCGGTACGTACCAAAACCATTCACATTGAAACTTAAAAATTTAGTTGTCGTCAAAGTCTTTTCGTATTTCTTATCAAACTTCAACTTATTTTTTTATATTTATAATAATTAATAAATAAACAAATATGTATGTACCATTTTGGTCGACCACTTTTTGCCATTTACCCGCCAGAGACATTATTCCATCCGTGTAAATCGAAAATTCGAAATTTCCAGAACAGAAGTGAGCGAACCATTGCTGTGCAACACGAACTGATACAGTATCGTCTCCGTAAAATTCACAAATTTCATTGGTATCTTGCATGGCATTCTTTTCTTTTTTATCCAAAAATTTGAAAATATAGCGAATTTCTTCATTATTTTTAGTCATTTTTGAACAGCTCTACCTATTTTTCAACTCCCCAAAATTTATTTATTTTTTTTTGGTTTAATGAAGCCGTAAATCTCACCTTTCCAACACTACATAGTATGAAACAATGTGATTGGAATCTCTGGAGACATACGACTGCAACGACATCTTTTGACAAAATACGAAATACGACTGCCACAAAATGTTCTTTGAATAAAATTTTCTTTGAAAAAAAAGATATACATACATACATATGTGTGCAGTTTTTTTTTTAATTTCACATGTAGTATATCTGAGTCCCATTGGTTTTAGGGCTTATGCTTTTTGGGCATATGAAACGGTCCGAACAAGAATACACCGAAATTCTCACCTTCTTCGACTGCATTCCTGTATGCTTGGATCACTGCGTTGCATATGCTGCTCGTGGCGAATTTTTCTTTGCCCACATACCGACCAGGGAGATGTGGATGGGTAGAAGTCGCTGTAGAAGAGGAGTAGTGAGCTTTTTCAGGGATGGTTCGAAGCTAAGAGGGAAGGATGGAGGGAACGTTTTCTGTAACCAGCTCTCTGTCAAAATTCACTTTGGGCTACCGGATCACTATAATGTTTTTCAGGCAGAAGTGGCTACTAACGGGTGGGCCATCTAACGTTTTAAATTTGAATTATCTATATATCGACATTGGAAACGTCAAATACCATTCGGAAAGTGACAGATATTCAGTAAAAAGTCTAAAATTTACGAAATGGCTCGCTATTCACTAGAAGAAAACTGGGAAATATTGAAAACTTTTTTCCAAAGTGGTGAGTCAAGTGGATGGTCAATTTTACCGAAAAATCATCTTTTCGGACGAGGCTCATTTCCAGCTCGATGGTTACGTTAACAAGCAGAATTGTCGCATTTGGGGCACAGAAAACCCGCACGTAATCGTCGAGAAGCCAATGCACCCAGCAGGAATCACTGTATGGTGCGGATTTTGGTGTGGTGGAGTCATCGGCCCATTTTTCTTCGAAAATGAAGAAGGAACCGCCGTAACCATCAATGGTGAGCGATATCGCGCAATGTTAACCGAATTTTTCTTCAAGCAAATTGAAGAGGAAGACTTGGACAACATTTGGTTCCAGCAGGACGGCGCTACGTGCCAAACAGCAAACGCTACACTCAATCTTTTACGCCCTATCTTCGAAAATCGCATAATCAGCAAAAGAGGTGATGTGAATTGGCCTCCCAGAAACTACGATTTAACTCCGTTGGACTATTTTCTGTGGGGAGCTGTTAAAGATAAATGTTACGCCAACCATCCAGAAACAATTCAAGATCTAAAGTACGAGATTCAAGCTGCTGTAGCTGCCATAAGGCCTGAAACCATCGAGAAAGTACTCCAAAATTTGGTGGAACGGATAAGATACTGTAAACTCATGGTCATTATCCGAAATTGTTTTCCATATATAAACTTCATAAAACAACCTTTTAAATAAATGTTAGAAAAATATCAAGCTCTTTTTTTATTGACTTTTTAAATTTAAAATTTTATATGGCCCACCCTGTAGCAAGGTTACGGTAGGCGTACGGCTACGAAGTGCAGCCTCTCTCATGGAAGTTAGCATTCAAAGCTATTCAAGGAATGTCTGACCTAACTTGAAATAGCAACAAGCTACTTCATACCAAACTCGTTTGGGTGACAAGTCTGAGTGGAACCGCTCTCAATTGCAAAGCCGATAAGCTAAAACCTTTGTCGAACGCTTTTGTCAGAGGTGTATGAAAAAGGGTAAGGTGGAAGCAAACAGGCACTTTATCCTCTGTCATTCATCAAAGTGAGATATCTCTCAGGGTCGACCACTCAACCTAACCCAATTCATTCGTACGTTTTACAGGTATTTGATATTAAAGAACGCCTTTTCGAAAACTACCCAACATGAATTGATGTTCTTTCGACAATTCACACTCTTTGATTCCCTATGTAACCGTACAAAGTACAAAGGCAAGGAAAGTTTTTTGTCAACTTACGAGGCAATCAGCCGGTCAGGGCGTGTTCGTTGTTTTTATCATTTACAACCATATATGATATTTCGACGAATTCAAAGAAGCTTGCACTTTAATCGAAAAATCGCCATATTGGAAAAAAACTGGGACATTCATTAGCTACTCTTGATTTGTTCATCAGCAAAATCATTCGCCATAGGTAGGATCTGGCATCAAGGTAGATACATAGAAACATCCCAACCAAGCTCCTAGAGCGTCTGGCGAGTCACTAACGATGTGTTGTGTTGTGCTATTGGAAAGCAATTCTTCTTCTATTGGTTAATATTAGCCATTTCTGAGTGATTGCTTACTTCAGATGGTCCGATTGTTGACGGTACAGGTCCGTATTAAGAGTTTGGCTGTAGGGGAGCATCTCATTATATGTGATTCCCTGCTACAGTCTCCAACCACACAGCATTCCTGTCAGTTAATCCAGGATGGCCACTGCTTGCGTCGGCTCGCCATGCTGTCGTGGCTTTCACTCGACGTTATCGCAAGTAACCCACTTTTAATCACCAGTAAGCTTCCGCTTCAAAAACCGGTTTTATTGCGATTCAATACCGATTCGCAGATGAATTATATCCAGCCTTATTTAAAAGGTACCGTGGTTTGTGCCATGCTTAGCTCCTGGGCCATCAAAATAGGGCTTACATGACGGTGGAACCCGACGATCGAACTAGACGATTTTCATTATTTTATCGATGTTTTTGACAATTGGTCATACAGGGCGTGGCACATCTTTGACATCAAGGCTACTGGAATGCAATATACGAAAACAAAATCGTAACTGATTACCTCATATATCATTAGGGCTATAAACATTATTCATATTTTCGGGTATTTGGCTTGCTTTTTCGCTTTATGGAAGAAAAAATTTAAAATATGAAATATTTTCTTTCTGCTGGTGTCCGTTTTTGATGCGTGCTCAAACAATACTGAGTCAAACAATCAAACAATTTTCGAAGAAAAAATTTGTAGTACGAAAAAACTATCTCAACGCCATATTGCGTAAACTCGCCGCACTTATACTCGTACAACGCGAGATACAGATTACTAAAGCCCTCTAATTGTAAAATGATAGATTTAATTTTACTATACCTAATGTGTAAATGATCAGCGTAAGGAGCCGAGTCGATTTAGCCATATCCGTCTGTCTGACTCGTTACTCAGTTTTTGAGATATCGATCTGGAACTTTGCACAAGCTCTTTGCTCACCAAGAAGCTGTCCATTTGATGGAACGGCCCATATCGGATCGCTATATCATATAGCTGTTGTACAAAGTCAGCAATCAGATGCTTGTATGAAACAACTTTTTTATTTGACAAAGTCTTCCTAAAACACTTTAATATTCGAAAAATTTTTTCAGACCGGGTCACTATAGCATATAGCAGCCACATAAACTGACCGATCAAAGACAATACAAACTATATAAACTATATACTTTTTTTTTTGCTATAAAAGTGCACCTGTGAAGGGTATTATCGCTCTCTGATTTTTCTCTGAGCGCCATTCACTTGGGAGTGGCCAAAAACGCTTACGCTAAGTATCCGCGGGGTAGCCAAAACAGGGGAAGCTAATGTGAGAAGGCGCAACATCCCTCCCAAGGTTTGTCCCATTGAAAAGGACGCAACAGCCTCGGATAAGCGGGACTCGTTTTGATGATTAGGACTACAAACGTATTAAGGATTACGATTTAAAGGGAACATACGCTTCCAGCTGGGTGATGCCCTCGTGATAGTAAAGGCCGTCCAAGATATACGATGGATGGGACAAGGACTGAGGTGAGTAAGTTCTTGTAACATTCACTACAGTGAACATATAAAGAAGCGCGAGTTTGGTGTGAGATTCGCGGTGGGAGAGAGAAGAAAAGGACGATGTGACCAAAGATGTCTTTTAAGAACGCTTGGAGCGCACCTATAAGAGCTGGCGAGCAAAGAAGGTATATTTCGGAAAATTCAGCCTTATGATGAAACATGAGTTGAGGTTGATCAACGAAATATGGTTATCTGTATACGATAGCCCCGTGAAAAGAGGATCGACACACCTCACTTCTTCGTTGATTTCAAAGCTGCATTTGCCAGCACGAAAAGGAGCTGCGTTTATGTCGCTTTGTCTGAATTTGGTATCCCCGCCAACTAATACGACTGTGTAAACTGATACCAAAAGCTAAGTCAGGATCGGGAATTCCCTCTCCAAACAGTGAAAAGGAAGAACAACTGGCCCGCTGTGGAGAGAAGAATCGGTGTCTACGCCAATAAAGCAGAAATAGTAAGAGTAAGAATAATAACAACCAACAACAATTGGTAAATAGTTAAAATTTTTATTTGTAATTTGAAAAAAGTGTGTATGTGTTTGTGTGTATTAGTGTGTTCTCATTCAAATCTTCATATATATTAATATTAAGTAAATATTTTATATTACATTATTCGATATATGTATTTGTTTGTATGTATGTATATGTGTGTAGAGCAACGTTAATTTGCGAGCAAAAGTTTGCTTCAATCTTGCATTCGTTTACATCACTAACATAAATGCATACAAGGGAAATGATAAATATTAAATTAATAAATAAATTTAAATAATTAAAAATTGTATACAAATATTTTCGCAGTTTCTTAATATTTAATTTTACTTAGTTTTTCATTAATAATATTTTGTAAATCATTAGTAGTTAATTGTTTGTGCATAAAAAGCGCACAAAAGTACGTAAAGAGTACCAAATACGACACGCTCGTTATATAACTACTACACATACGACACGAAATACAAAACAACAAAAAAGTGCTGAGCGACTTAACTGTAAATTCACTTGCGTAGGCTTAAAAGTTTTTTTTTTAATTTTAAATAATTATTTCATTTTTTTTTTTAATTTTAAATAATTATTTCATTTTTTTTTTTTAATTAATTATTTAATTTTTGAATTAATTAATAATTTTTTTTTTATTCATTTTAAATTTTTTATAATTTTTTTTAATTACTTATTTTTTATTTAATTATTATTTTTTTCAATTAAATACATTTTTTTATTTAATTATTATTTTTTTCAATTAAATAAATTTTTTAATAGTTTCGTTATTTTCGTTGGTCAGCTTACTTCTAAGTAACTGTATATTTGCTGGTGTTCGTATTGCATATTTTAATTTTAAAATATATATAATTACCAAAATATTTATGAAGCTTATAACGCTTTAAATGAACTTTAGCTTAATAATATAAGTATACAAGTGTATATATGTATGGATATATACCGTAATTTAGGCATAAAATAAATTGCTACTTTTCGCTTTAGACCTACAGCAGTTCATGGTGTTTAAAGTTTGTATTTAAATGCACTTAAATTTTCTTCAAAATGTATATATGTATGATTAAATTTAATTAATTTAATTCAATTGGAATTGTTTACTTTTTCATATTTTTACAGCTAATTAGCGATTGTTTATATTTTTATGCTAGCATTTTGAACAGTTTCACTTTTTGATGTTTTCCTCGCACTTAAAATTATTATAATTCGAATTTAATTATTTGCTGATAATACTTAATGTTTAGTGCACATTTTAGTTTAATACTATAGCCAGTAGGATTTACACACAATTTTATCATGCCGCGACTCGCCTTCAGCAATAACAAAATTCGCTTGGAAATTTAAATTA
The DNA here is from genome assembly GCA_037783105.1 of Bactrocera zonata. Lineage (NCBI taxonomy): Eukaryota > Metazoa > Arthropoda > Insecta > Diptera > Tephritidae > Bactrocera > Bactrocera zonata. The sequence goes on from JBAWJQ010004266.1 coordinate 1,049,090, forward strand.
TATTAAAAAAAATCGGCGAAATAGTGTTTTGTATTTTAAATGTACTAAATTTAATAAGTTTTTTATTTTTATTTATATATTTATTTATTATCCTTATGAGTTTTTATAAAAAAAAAATATTCCTTAAGCAAAAATTATTAAATAATTAATATTTAGACTAATGTGATATTAAATAAAAACGAAAATTAGCATTGGACGTATAGTAAGAGCATCTAGCGTTTCTACAGAACCTCGCGCTTTGCTGACACTAAAAATAACTGGATAACATTACAAAGAAGAAGGTTATTTCTTGTCGTGAATTAAAAGTCAATTTACATATGATTTTTTTGAGGTTAGTTAAGAACATGGAACACCATTTTAATATAAGCAATTGCAAAAAAGATAAATAAGGTAAAAGAAAATGCTGTCACTTAGCTGCAATAAATTGAATGCTGCGTAAAATATATAATTCCTCTAATTAGCGTGGTTGGATAAATATAATGTAAAATAATTTGTAACTTGTTTTTAATTTTATGCCTTTAAAAGTGAAAAATATTGAGAAAACTGCCAATAATGTAAAACAACAACAAAAACGAAAATAATTAAATAAATATATATATGCAAAAATAACTAAAAAATATTAAATAACAATAAAAAGAAACAATTAGTAAAAAAAATAAATAAATATAACTGAAATATTAAAAATGAAAAATAAAATACATTAAAATAATATATAACGAAACTCTTAGGCAAAATTAATAAAAACATTAAAATATAAAAAAACCAAAGGAAAAATAATGTTTATACACAAATTAATGCATTAATATACATTTTTGGAAAAATAACTAAATAAAGCATACAAATGAAAAATGTAAAATGAATTAGAAATAAATAACAATTTAAAAACTGAAAAAGTAAAAGAACTTTCTACAAAATAATTTAAAAAAATAAATAAAAACAAAAAATAAGAATAAGTAAAAATTTAAAAATCTACAAAATAAAAATTAAAAAACATGAAATAAATAAAAAAAATTTAATTGGAATATTTTTACAATTATTTTTCTTATTTGCGTACAAATAAATAAATAAAATTATGAAAACTTAAAAAAATGTCTATAAAGATTAAAAAAAGCATTTTAAAAACAATGAAATAATTAAAAATAAAAATAAAAGAAATAATAATAAGAAATAAGTAGAAATTTAAAAATCAAAAATATAAAATTTTTTAAAATAATTACAAAATACATAAAAAATAAGATATAAAAAAATTTAAAATTGGAACAAAATAAATCAAATAAGAAACCTTATAAAAACGTAAATAAAAAGAAAAAATTGAAAAACTTAAAACAAACGTTTTTAAAACAATAAAATAATTAATTAAAAACAAAAAATAATTGAAAATAAATTAATATAATTAAAAATAAAAATAAAACAAATATAAAAAATAAAAAAATCTTATAAAAAAACGTTATAAAAATAAAAAAAAGTATTACACAAATTTTTTTGAAAAAAAGTTGACTAAAAAAAATTAATAAATAAAAATTAACGAATTTAAAAAATAAAAAAGAATTAAAATATATAATTTGAAAAAAAAATTATAATAAAATATAGTAAAAATTAAAACAAAATAAATAAATAATCAAAAATATTAAATAAATAATAAATAAATATTTAAAAATAATAAAAAATAGATGCAAAATTAAAAATATTTATGCAAGAAAATTAATGAAGCAGAAGTAGAACATGTGAAAGAAAAGAAATGTAAATAATAATAATGAAACTTTATAGGTTAAGAAGAAAATAAAAAGCAATGTAAAAACAGGATTAAAAAGTTTTTGATAAAAACAAATAAATAACATTGTTTAGTAATTCAAAAAACAAAATTTTAAAAATGTCAAGAGAATTTGCAAACTATTTCGAACGAATATATAAAATATAAAAATATACTCATAATTAAAAATTATAAGAAATAAAACAAAATTTCACAAAATAACAGAAAATCTGAAAAAAAAATAAAAATATATATACATTTGAATTAAAACAAAATATGTGGAACGGAGATTTTCGGCATTCACTGAATTATTATTTTAAATAATTATTGCCTATAGACATAATAAAATTACAATACAACTACATAGCATGCCATGTATGCCTCCAAATATAATAATATAATACAACACACAAAGTTTAAAAGTTAATACAAAATTAGTTTAACTTAAATATAGTTTTTTAACATAAACAAAATATATACGTATGTATAAGTAATAATAATTAGAGAGTGTAAGTGAGATAGAGAACATAGTTAAGTTGCAATAGAAATACTTTTGAAATGTGTGTTTTTTTACTTTAAATAGTTTGCGACTAAAATTGGAAGTGTAAATGTGCATAACTGAAAAATTGCATGCTTTTTACAGCAAATACACATTAACGGCTTGGTTAATTACATAAAAATAAAGTTTGAACTTAACTCATTCCCAACAAGTGTTAACTAAAAACCACAAGGGAATGAATAAAATGTTGCACATTTGATTTAAAAGCAAACAAACTGGCTGCGGCAGCGCGCATTCTGTTGACTGGCGGATTTTCTAATGTTTTTGCATTAATTGTAGCTTATTTTATATAATTATTTGAAGCGCCGCAACGGCAATGTTGGGCTCTCCGGTGGTGTATTGCTGCTCGTCTGCAAAGCGTTTTTCTTTGGCACGTTCACGCTTTTAAAGGGCGCGCCCAATTTGCGTGTGCCGCGCGGCGATGATGAGCTGTTCGTGGCCGCCTCCATGGCAGCGGTGGTTGTGGCCGAAGCGGAGGGCGCCAGACCCGTGTGCATTAGATCTCTTGTATTGGAGTCGATGGAAGCCTGCACCCAACCTGTAGCAAACCAATTATATACGTTAAAATGTTACTTATGTGAAAAAGTATAAAACGTTGAAAGCGCACCTTTTATTGATGAACGATGGTGGTCGATCAAAGCAGCTGCCAGTGGCGCAGCTGCGCCGGTATCACGCAGCGGCATTGGATTGTATATGCGATTTGCGAAGTCCTCAAAGGTGGTGCTCTCCTTGTAACGCGATGAAACGCTCTCCAAAGAACGGTTGCGTTCCTCATAACTACAAGTACAGAAAATAGAAAATCAAAATTCACCAATTCCAATCACTTTTGGAGTCTGCAAGGCACTCACTATTGCTGGAAGAGCGACATGGCTGCGCGTTTGGCGCGACTCGCGTTGATTGCTGTTGCGCGTATCAGCGTCGCCAGGCAGGCACCACTTACGATACTCTCATTGGCCAACGGACCGAACCAAGGCACCTCTGGCTTACGATTCACCGTCACACGAAACAGACCATTCTTCAGTGGATACACCACAATCAACACATCACAGAACTCTGTCGGCAATATATCGCGTCGATAGTCGCGATAATGTTCGCACCACACAATGTGCACTTCATCGTTGCCCAGATGACGTGTCTTTAGCAGCAAATTCTCCGGCGAATCGGAAGGCATGCGCGTAGCCACATGATAAATCACCTCCAAAAATGGCGTAGCATAGTAGGGCGCCGTCGCGCCACACCCCTGACGCGGCAAACCGCCAAGAAAGCCGTTGTGTGTTTCCAAGTCGATTTCCCAGCCCAGCGCTGAGACGAACATTTCATAAGTGCTACTACCGCTTGCATTATTCAGTATACTGCTCTTGTCCTCCTGACCAGAAGCCACATAAATCACCGCCATTTTGTGTGTCTCGCGACAGCGCTGCTGATCCACATTGCGCAGCTCGCGCAATAGCTTTTCGGTGCGTTGCAAGAGGTGTGTGCGTGAACGCCGTTCCCAGCCGGCCATGCCGAGATGCGAGAAGAGTAAGCGGCAATACTGGAAGGGAATTTCCGTGCGTCCCGTTAGACTTGTCGTATTGTATGATTCGAATGAAGCGTGCGAAGCTTGTTCGACCGAATGCATTGAATGTTGATCGTGATGTAGCGACGCAGCGCTGTTGGCGTTGCTCTGCAAAGCTTGTTGATTCAGATTTGAGACATATTCTTGTTCGAGCGCGCGCTGATTAAGTATAATGGAAATGGTTTGTGCCTCCAAACTGCTGCCCAACGGACTGGGCCCAGGCGTATTGAGCTGCGCCAAAGGATTCGTTAAGCACTCAGGACTCGTGTGACCAATGTAGGCCAAAAGCTGAAAAGGAAAGCAGAAACGTATTATTAGAAATTATATTTGGTGTCTCATTTACAATTTTTCAACTCACATCATCTAATTGATCGAGATCGGGCGCCAAGTCCTTGGCTAGTGGCAGCTCGCCCGCCGGACGATGTCGCAAAGTATGCCGCGGTGGCAATACATCTAGGCCAATCATTGATGATATCAGCGAATCCATCGGCTGCGACATATTTCGATGTTGTGGCGTTGTGTTGAAGCTGCGGTGCATGTTATCGCTCATGCGCTCCACAGCTACGCTGCCACCAGCCGCGTGCGCTGAAGTCGTGCTTTCATTTGTCATGGATTTGACGCATTTGCGCGGCTCACTGTACAGTATCGATGCATCCCAACAGGCTTTTCCATTCAAATCGCGCAGCAACACGCGCACTTGCTTCTCGGCAGTTATTAGGCCGGCCGTCGCGCCACCACCGGGCAACTTGAGCGCAGGCAATTCAATAAAACTCGCCACCAAACCGGAACTCAGCATGAAGAGCTGCATATTTTGCGCATGCAACACTGAAGGCAACTCAACGGAATCGCGACGCGCATCGGCGCCAGCGCTCTGCCCGCCCAAACTGGCATTTGCTGCGACATCATCTTGCTCCTCTACCATCGAACTGAGTCTGGACGAGCCAATGCCCATTGGAAAGTGTCCCAAATGTGTAACCAAATGCATGGCTATAGCCTTGGCGCACATCTTTATCGCGCTAATGCACGCTTGTATGGTCTCCGAGGTCTGGTAGTTCGCCTCAGGCAGTTTGCCGTCCGTCTGCAGGTCATCGCTGGAGATGTGCGTGTCGAAGTCGTCGTCGGCGGTCAATTTGACGCGTTCGTGTCTGGGTGCGCCGGAGGCGATTTGCATTAGCACGCGCAACACCAACAACACCAATGTATCGCCGCGTTCGTTCAGCGGCGCCAACATCAAGGATGCCGGAAATGACATGCAGTATTCACCTAGGCAAAGCATCAGCGAAGTCAGCACAATCTTATCAGAGTCTTTCGGATTCGCCACTTGCTGTATTTCTAGCGCCTTGCATATCGCAGTGATAATTAGCTGAGGCAAGCGCTCAATAGACGCCAGCTCACGACCGCGTTCCGCGCACAGCTTCAAAGCGTCGACCGCCACAATCGCAATGGTGCGATGCTTGAATTGCAAAGCTTGCAGCAGAACTTGTAACGCTTCGCGTATGCGTGGATTGAATTGCGAGTTATGATGCATGTCGCGCGGTTGCACGCCTGGTGGATGGGGAATGGCTTGCTGAAAGTAGCCGCGCGAACGGCTACTGGTGTGTAACGGATGGGATAACTTCAACAAAATCCATTGACCGAGCTGCGAGAGCGCGATGCAACGCGCTTTTGCGGATGGTTCGCGGCGCGCACAACGCAGCACGATGTTTAGTATGTGATCTTGCAGATCGGGGCACTCCATCAATTCGAAGATTTGTGGCGACGGTTGCAATACTGGACGCGGTATGAGCGTTGAAGGGTAACAGAGCAGCGAACCGAGCAAGGCGGCTACCTCGGCGCGCGGCGTGTTGCGATTCGCTTCAAGCGAGGTGAGTAGTATCGCCGAGGCGTGCACTATGTCTAACAGCAGCAGCGTGTGGCCAGGCAGTAGTAGGCTCAAGAAACGTGGACCCTCAACATGTTTTAGAATTGCATAAATCAAGTCGCGATCCTCACCGGTGAGTAATTTATGCAGCGAATGATAGAAGAGCGGCAAATGTTGCATGCCTGACACAGCGCCGTGTACGGCTAGCGAGCAGAGCAGCTGTATCGCCAACAGTTTGCCCTTTTTGAATGATTTATCTAACTCAAGTGCACCGTAGCACCATGGCGCCACTATGCCGATGGGCGGCACGAGTGTCGGTGGTGGCGGCGTGCTTTGGTTGTCCGTGGAAATGCCCTGATTTTGCTTGATCTTTATCAGATTGGTGGTCATGTCAAGTAGATGTTTGAAAACCTGTGCATGTAACTCTGCCTTCGGTATGCGATTGACGTCGCCGAGCGCGCCCAACATGCGCTTCCACATGATAGCCGTCGAATCCGGCAACCAGCCTGTGGCCACACCACCCAGTATTATAGAGCGCCGTTCGGAACCGAGAAAACTGCCGGAACTACCCTCTTCTAAGCTGCCGCTGTCCACCGCTAGCACATCCATCTGTATTTGTGCATCCTTGATAGAGCTGCCTTCAATGCCGCTACTTGCAGTAGGCGATGGACTACGCGAATCTGCGCCGCTTTCATTGTCCTCGCCATCTAGCACATCTTCATCGTCATCGCCGTGTGTGGAGCTGCGTTGACGACGCTTGCGTCCCCTTTGGCGTGCGCCGAAATTCGCTACCGAGTCTAGTGACATCGCGCGCCGCATATCGTTGTGCTGTTGCATAGCATGCGTGTAGGCGCCGCCACCAAAGCGCCGCGCATTCAGCGTTTCCGAACTGAGCGTCAACTCCGTCGTCGATTGTTGTGACAGCAACGCGCTCAGCGAATGCTCGACGTTTGTCGGCAATGCCGGCGGCACAGCGTTCTTTTGCATATTACGATGACGCCGGCTGCGCATGCGCGAGTTGCGTGCCACTGACGCCAAACTACCTTCACTATAGCTGCGACTAAGCAGCGGCGTGGTGGCTACATGTCCCGAACGCAGTGCAGTGCCGCCATGCGCATGTATGCCATGGCCACCGCTGCTCAGCGAATGTTGGTGAGAGTGTAACTGCCCACCAGTGGCCGTATTTGATTGCTCATCTGAACGGCTGCTATTCGATTCACGTTCGCGATCGAGTGCGCTATCACGATCACGACTTTCCTTCAACGCGCCTATAGCAGAGCCGCCCGATTGCTGCCATACGCTGCCGATGCGTCGGCGCTTACCCTTGCTTTCGGCCAGCCGATCCAACGGTAGATCTTGCAAATTCAGCGCGTATACATAACGCGAGAAAACGCGCGTCAAAGTTTGTATTGTCTTGTCCCATTCGATGATCAGCTCGTCGCGATACGTTAGCGAAGCGAGCACAGCGAGAAATTTCTCCCAAAGTTGCACATTCACGGGCACATTGGTATGTGCGCGTATCCATGTGACAATCAGCGTTTGAAAGATGGCCTGACCAAGTATGCCACCCAAACTTGAACTCTTCGAACCAGACAGGTTCTGATGCAACACAATCGAAGTCACCTGCAGCAAAACTAGCAACAGCTGTTCCCACGTCTTCGGTTCCATGCGCGTGTTCATCACCATCGTGCGGTAGACATTAAGCACTTTCTTGCACACCTCCGTCTGCTCGTGCAAAGGCGTGGAGCGATAGTCGCGCGATTTGGTCGAAAAGTTTATGTTCAAATGACTGGTGTTGACCAGAAACACGTTCGCGGCGTTTGTGACGAAAATCTGTAGGACATTTTGTAGGCCAGCGCGCACCGCTACATTCTCCTTGCTCATAGCACCCACGTAGGACGGTGTGCGTAGGCGCTGACTACGCGGCGTACTGCCAGCCGAGCTATTGTTCGGCAGCGCTGCATTGCCACTACCATTGTCGTCCGGCTCGAGCAAGAAATGTGGTGGTGTGGTGCCCGTCATCCAGTCGCGGTATACAGCAATTGCCGTACGTATCGCGTCAATTTGCGATTTCGTTGTGAAATTCAGCAGGAACGCTTGTCGATATACTTCGTGTACGAAATTTATATTTTCACGCGTCGCATACAGTACATCACGCACAATCAAGCTCTGCTGGTAGGCGCGAAGACGATGTCCTTCATTGATGTGCATATTGTCTAGGCGATGATTCATGGTGCGCTCATGCGTGAAATGCGAGATCCAATTGATCAGCACCACCACACAAGAGGACATCACTTCCTCCTTCTTGTTTACCGAACGCATAATGGGCAATTCGAGACGCGGTTCGTACACGGACATGCTGAAATCGAAGTTCGGACAGAACACGGGCAGGAAAACGTCCTTGAAACGCTGCAGCAAAAACGCAAATGCCTTGTGATCCTTTTGTGAGCGATTGTCGCGCCAGCGCAAACAGGCAACGGTTTGCAACATACTATTCAGTAGAATCTCCAGGCCGTCACGTGGATCTGGCGGTGCGGATTTCTCATTCGAGGAGGGCGGCAGCAACGCTACAATTTCGGAATTCTGCACCGGATGCGAAAAGGTATCGTGGAAAACCGAAGTAGTGCCGCCGTCGACTTTCATATTCGGATGATTGAGAAAATCGGTCGCATTGAACTCGACATCCGGGCCGACAACGCCTTTCTGCGGCACTATCAAACCCGGTATCAGGTCGGCGTACATGGAATGCACGTAGGAGGGCGCATTTTCACCCAGCGCCTGATACCACAAGAGGAAATAGCTGTCGTGAGGCAAAAATATGCAAATTTGAATATATGTCTTTATAAAGAAGTTGCAGGCAAGTTGACATACCGCACGCCCTCGCGCCGCAGTTTCGGCGAGTTCCCCAAATGCAGCAATTTGGCCATAATGCGACTGAGTGAGTGGCATTGCCAGCGCCGTGCCAGTAGCTCCGGCAGCCAACACAGTATCTTCTCGAGCAGCCATAGCGAGCCGTCCAATTCTTCGCGATGAGCTTTGTGTACTAAAGCACAGAGTTTTTGTAAATATTAACGATTAATATGTAGACATGAAATAGAGTAGACATTAGGCGAAAATATATAAAATAGAAGCCAAACAATGAAACGACAATTGTATATAACAAGCAACAACAACACATATATACATAGACTAGTTATACAAATACTTATGGTGAACACTGTAATAGCTGTGCAAGTGAGGCGTGTGTAAGCGACGAGAACTTGAGCTGAGTACACTCATATTGGCGGGTGAATTGATTAGATTGTTAGAATGATTGAAGTGGGATATAAAATACTACAAATAACGACAATTCAACTCTCTATAACTCCAAAATAAACTAGCTGTTGCAAAATCGCTTTCATATATGCATTTTTGTTGTAGTAATAGTTAGCTAAACCACTTAATGGAGGCCTAAGGGCGTATGGGAGATGGAGTAGGCTTGAGAGCGGAGCTGTTTCACTTCAAAACGGCTTAGTTCGGGAGAATAAGTATATGGTTGTAAGAAGTAGTATATTGGTATCCAATCCGTATAGGTATGAATTTTGTCTCTACTAGAGCTTAAGCAATTGTGTCAAGACTGATAAAATCTCTCTAGTATACATTATAAGGATAAGCTTTTGACGAAGTTGGTTCTTAAGCTTTATAAAGCTGTATTAAAAAGCTCTAAAAATACAACTTTCAGATTCTAGAAGAAAATAAAAGCCTCAACTTATCCTACAGCCACAATCTTTTGGTTAAATTTTGGGAAAATTTAGAAAATCATGGTGAGAAACAGCGAGAGAGAGAGAGAGAGAGAGAGCGGTTCCACCAGGATGTAAAAGTGATGAAATTTTATGGAATAGTTCTATTTTGGCACGTTATTGCTGATCTGTAAAAAAACATTTTCAACTGAAAAATTATAAAGGAAATACTCATACAAGGCGTTTAATTAAGATCGTTTTATTATCTCACAAAAATGTTGCATTTATGCTCGGACTGGCAACGTTGCATGTTCTTTTCTCAAGATGTTTTCAGGTGGGATTGTTCTTTTCTCAAAGTGTTGCCTTCTAACTAGGCAAAAGAGCAACATTTTCTACACTCCCAAAAATAAATAGAGTCAGTCACCACGTGAATTTTAATTTTATTAAAATTATTTTTGAAAATTGCAAATGAGTCACCATCATCAGAGAATGAAATGAGAATGTTAGTTGTTGAAAGAGCTTTGCTACCCAGTGTGAAAGAATTCATAGAAGACGTTGAGGGCAATAACTCAGTCTCAGAGGTAAAAGAAAAGGTATTAAATAAGAAGCTTGTTTTCGTAAATTACAGTTTAGTAAGTTTATTGTTGTGTGAACGAGAACAAATTTTATGAAATCACTGATAGTGTCATATAATTGTAGACACAAATGTATCCAAAATCGATCTTATACCTAGGTCAACAAAACCATTGTAGACCAGTGTAATGGACTGAAGACAATATTTATTCGAGATGATCTCTACATGAAAACCTTGATCATCTTCTGACAACGCGCTTGAACCAAATTAGACTCAACAGATGCAAGCGGCTTCTCCAGTGGCGCAGAGTCAACGGCCAAGAAAGTATCATTTTTACAGATTAAAAAATGGTTCACTGTTAAAGAAGTTCTTAATAAACAAAACGGTAAAAAAAAACTTCCAAAGATGCAAAAAAATGTTATTCCAAGGGCTCTACGTGCTCAACATTCAGCTGATGTACTGGTCTGGTGAGCAGTTTTCTGCACAAGTGTTACTCCTCACCATTATAAGTTTTAGAATAGAATTTCGACCCTATTATAGAAACTTATATAAAATGCAGTTATATCACATTCAAAATTTTCGCTTAATGTCACTTGTGGGCGTGGCAATATCCGATTCCACGCGTCTGGAGCTCTTGTACCGAATTTACTTGTGATATTAAGTTATCGCTTGTTGGATCTATATGATTTTTAGTTAGCCCTAACCTCTAAAAGGAGCGTGTATAAATTTGACAACTTTCGGATCATTAGTTTCCGAATTCTAAAATTTTGAGTAAATCAAATTTAGTGGTTGTGAAAAAAATTTATAAAAAGGAATTTCTCGTGTTAATAAAAAAATTTTGAAAAATTTGGCTTGATGACGAGTTTACGGTCACTGCCCCAGGAGAATCAACCATCAAGGATTGGTATGTTACCTGTTAGTTTAGACAAGATGAAATGAGAACCAAAAACCGTGAACGCAGTGGACACCCTAAAGAGATTGTGTCTGACGAAAACATTAAAAAAGTCCACAAAATAATTTTGAATGACCATAAAGTGAAGTTGTTCGAGATAGCAGGTACTCTAAAGATATTAACTGAACGTAAACATCATATAGTTTTTGGTCATGGGGAAGCACGGCAAATTGTGTATCGCGCGAGCTCACTTTTGACCAAAAACAACGACGAATTGAAGCGCAATCAACTCGAGCTTTTGCATCGATGTTTGACAATATGTGAAACAAGGTTCGCTCATTTCACTCCAAAGTTCAATCGACAATCATCCAAACGAACTGCACACGATGAACCCGATCTAAGGCGTGGAAAACGCAATAGTCGGCTATATTTTGGGATGCGCATGGAATAATTTTTAATGACTACCTTGAAAAAGGAAGGACCGTCAATAGCGACTTTTACAAAGTGGACCGTTTGAAGGACGAAATCATCGAAAGATGGCCGCATTTCAAGAAAAAGTAGGAGCTGTTTCATCATTATGTAAAAGATAAGACACGCCAAGCTTGTAATATTAAAATTGGTTAAAAATGCATCAGCTTATGTTAGTGCTAAGCGGTATGCTTACATGAAGATATATCTACAAGTTAGAATTCTAATGTGAGTTAGTAGTTGCATAGCAAACACGTGTTATAAATGCATACTCGTATATGTAAGAGATTTGACAATTAAGTAATGAGAATGATTTTATTGCCACGCTTGTGGTAAACCTGTGACCTTTAAATTCCCTTTCTCTTTTTCCGGCACCCCTCCCCTCTCCACTGATATATGTACCATCGCTCTAGCTTGTTTATTTCGCCTGCTGCGTCAAGTTGAGTAGACGTGTGTTTGTAGTGCTCGTCATGAAAATGGAAAAACGAAATCAAGAGCAACGCGTCGCGATAAAATTTTGCGCCAGATTGGACGAAACAGCTTCGGAAACGTACGCTAAAATTGTAAGATTGTATGGTGATAATGCTCTTAGTTGTCTCTCTCCGTCGTTGGTTGTCTCCGCGCGCGCCCCGCTCGAAAAAAGCTCGCATGAGCAAGTCGAAGGTGAAAACGATGATTATTGCCTTTTTTGATGGCCGTGGAATCGTCCACAAAGAATTCGTTCTACCGGGGAAAACTGTGAATCAAGTCTACTATTGCCAAGTCCTCGAAAGATTGCGAAAACGAGTCGAGTAACTGGATCCTTCATCACGACAACGCGCCGTGCCACACCGCCCTCAGCGTGTCCCAGTAGTTGGCCTCTAAAGGGATCGCCGTGTTGCAACAGCCGCCTTATTCGCCTGACATGTCACCCTGTGACTTTTTTTGTTTCCTAAAACAAAATCGATGGTCAAAGGACATCCAGGCGGCCGTGACGAGGGTACTCGCGGGCATCCCAGTCGAAGCGTTCCAGAAATGTTACGAAGCATGGAAAACGAGCTGGAATCGCTGTATAGCTGCCCAAGGGGACTACTTTGAAGGGAATGGCAGAGTTGTAGAATAATTTTCAAATATACGATTTTTATGGAATCAGTCTCATTACTTAATTGTCATGTGTTGTACATGCGTTGTTAATCAAAAATCCAAGCATATGTTAAATGGTTCTACGTCAATGGCTAAGACATCCATGAGGTGAGCTTGGCGCACATCGTTTGAATAGGCACAATTGGAATGTTTATTTTTTAAAAAGTGTATCATAGCCTACGCCGACATATTGACATCACCTAAAACCATTAAGCTTCTAAATGATCAACTCCCTAATTCTGACTCTCAACCAAAGTAAATAGCTTAGACAATGAAACTTATAGTTAGTATCATAGCTTAAAAGAGCGCACAAAAATGTGATGTAGATTTAATATTACGCAGGGAGAATTCAGAGCATGGAGCCATATGTAGAACTTCACGCAAGTGAGGAAAGTTCTTTGAGAGGCATTCTCTTGGGAGTGGCCAAAAACAATTCATTTACAAATATCCTCTGGGTAGCCGTTTGAAGGCGACCTAAAGTGAGAAGGCGAACCATCTTTCCCCAGGGTTGTGCGCTGAGTTTGGAACCCGCCAAATAAAAAACACCCCCAATGAAAAACAACAATCGCGGAAGAGATTATGACGATCATGGCAAACGAATTAAGGATAAAGATATAAAGGCATTCACCAGGAATGCCAGGTCCCTTAATCGGCAAGGTACCGATGCCCAAATGATTGATTTCGTCGTGAAAATAAAGGCTGACATCACCTCCGTCCAAGAAGTGTGATGAACGGGATACGGACTGAGACGTGTAGATCCTTGTGGCATTTACTACAGAGTCCATATAAAGGAGCGCAAATACGGTGCGGGATTCGTGGTGGGAGAGAGACTTCTTCGCCGAGTCCTAGCATTCACCCCGGTGGATAAACGTGTAGCCACAATGGGAATCAAAGTGAAGTTCTTCAACATATAGCTGATTTGCGCCCACTCCTCGGCGGAAGAGAAGGACGATGTGACTAAAGAGCTCTTGGAGTGGACCTATGAGAGCTGCTTCCGCCACCTTGTTAAAATCGTCAAGCTACATGGCTATCTCCGGATCGAAAAGTTCGAAACCAGTTCGATCATGTTGTAAGAGATGAATGACATACAAGTATCTCCACTCGGACCGATATTTGTTGTAGCGAAGATACGCGCCCGCTCTTGTACAGCAAAGCACGCCTGTCAACTAACACAGGGAGCACTCATCAGCAACTCGGGACAGCATTTTAGGCTCCTTTCGTACAGCTGCAAGCAAAACCATTAATTTTCGTAAAGGTCGAAAGAAGAGTTGGTACGATGACGACTCTCGTGTAGCAATGGAAAGAAAGCGGTCAACCTATCTCGCAATGCTACGATCAACCACAGATAGATACCGAGAGTTGAGAATGGCAGTGAGACGCATAGTAGATAAAAAAGAAGTTCGAATAGCCCTTACCCGCCGGAAGAACAACAAAGCGGCAGAGGCCGAAGGATTGCCGGCTGAGCTATTCAAATACGGCGGCTGATAAGGAGGATGCATCAGCTTATTTGTAGCATGTCCGGCGATTGGAATTTAAGAGAGATCTGTGCGATCCACAAAATTCAGACCCCACAATCTGCACTAACTAAACTTCCTTAAGATCGCATATAAGGTACTATCGAGGGTACTGTGTGCAAGATTACAGCCCACCCTCAACAAACTGATTGGACCTTATTTTGGAAAATCAATAACTGAGCAGATATTCAACATGCGCCAAATCTTGGAAAAGATCTAGGAAGGACCTCTATTAAAAACTATTTGGAAAACAGCGTCTGAGAAGTTCAGCCTCACACTCCTTATAGCCGAGACCTTGTCACTTCTGACCACCATCTTTTGGGTTGTAATCAACAAATTTGCCAGACGGGTGATAATTTCAAAAATACCATTTACATGGTTTTCTTAAAAAACTTTCAAATTTAAAAACAAAAAAAAAAAACAAAATGGACGAATATAGTTTATATTTATATAATATTTATAGCTGATGTATAAAAAAAATTGTGGACTCTCAGTAAATTTTAGTTATATTTAAATACACTTATTTATTGTAAAAAACGACATTTTCTTCATACTGGAGACGATTAATTCATAGTACAGATGCCAAAACAGGACTCATAAACAACCTCTTTAGGCCTAGACAAGATAACCTTAACCACATGAAGGGTTCTTTAAAGACATTTTTCTTAAATTTAGTGAGTCTTATGACGATTGATTAAGAACGGGAAACACTCATAGCGATAGAAATATGAATTCATGAATTATTTGAAAAATATCCTAATCACTCAGTAACTCGAAAAGAAAAAGCAGTGTCAAATGAAAGCTCAGACTCTAAAAGCGGTCTTCAAAATGCAACTAAACATCTTAATAAACTGAAACTAAATTGGCTTAATGCGATTTTATTCAGACACACAATTTTTTTTTTTTTCTTTAAATGTGCACAAGTGAAGAAATCAAATATTTGTGAACTGGATGAGAATTTGACTGATGTGTGAAAAGGCGCAGCGAAAACTGCATAAAATTAAGCACAAACTTACCAATATGAAACGGAAGTTCTGCCATATTGTTTTTGTATATATGTATATATAATTTGAGTGGGTGTGTAAAATTCGAATACATAGCGGAAAAATGGTGTTTGGTGTTGGGAGAAGAAAGATAAACAAATTGAGAAACAAAGAAAACATTTCGATTATGTAGAATAATAGAGTTTCAAATAATAGCAAAACACACACAAAAACTGCAAATACACAATTATTTAACAATACTTTTGAAGAATCACAAGTGCAAACGCGAAACACCGCGCACATAGATACGCAGTTATCCGCTTTCAAGAGTAGCGTTACAGGTGGGTTTTTCGCATGAACTTTCTGCATATGAACAGCCATGGACAGAGAAATAGCACACGTGTAAAAAACGACGGTTATTTTTAATATAAGCGAAAAAATTTAATTTTTTATCGAAGAATAAGTAAGATAAGTACAAAAAAATTAAACAGATTTTGTCAATAGTTCCTTTTTCAATTTTATTGAGTTGCCAATTGCTTATTTTGACCTGGACATTGAAATATACGCCGCTATTGCGGAAATGAAGAAAATTTATTGGAAATATTTTTAGTGTTATTGTTTTTAAGCACTCACAACGTTAAATATTTGTAGGGTGTTCAGAATTTTGCAAAATTGCTTTGCGTCGTCGGGACAAACTCTCCACTAACTAACCACTTTGTAGAATTTGGTACTATGTTCTTCAGTATTTTTGATTTTATTCTTAGCAATCTGCATCTTAACATCGCTCTTTAAATTTTCAATAAGGTTTGCATCGGGTCTTTGCACTTCCCAGCTCAGGACGTATTTTCTGCGGTGAGTAAATTTTTCACATTTATAACATTTTCATGCATAAAAATCCAATTCACAAGCGAATGGTTCCATAGTATTTTTGAGAACTTTGAGGCATGATAATTGATTCATTCTACCATATATCCTCGCCAATAGTTCAAAGGCGTACCAGGAAAACCCTCCTCAGACCAAAACGGTACCATCGCCATGCATAACGCCATTGTATCCAACACGATTCACCTTCGTTTCAACGCTCTAAAGTACTACTTTTCAAAATTTGACGCAATTTTTTAAATGTTCTTCAGCAAAGTTCAGCCGTGCTTTTATGTTTCTTTTGGACAACAATGGTCTCATAGGTCCAAACAACTGACCATCATCAGTGCTTTCGTACCACTCTACTGGATACTTCTTCTTCTTTTTTATTGGCATAGACACGGCGGTTAAAGCCTAGTTTACGAGTACAACAGCGTGCCAGTCGTTCTTCCCCTTAGCTGTTTGGCGTCAATTAGAGATTTCAAGTGTAGCCAGGTCTTTCCCCATCTGGTCTTTCCAACAGAGTGGAGGTCTTCCTCTTCTTCTGTATCTCTCCGCGGGTACTGCATCGAATACTCTTAGATCTGGAATGTTTTCATCCATTCGTCATATATTTCGTACAGCTCATCGTTCCATCGACCGCGGTATTCGCCGTTGCCGAAGCGAAAATGACCAAAAATCTTCCGCAGAACTTTTCTCTCGAAAACTCGTAATGCCGTCTCATCAGATGTTGTCATTGTCCATGCCTCTGCACCATATTTCAGAACAGTGATGATGAGTGACTTGTAGAATTCGGTCTTTGGTCTCTACTGAATACGCTAAGCCCAAATTATTCATTTATTTCAGCCATAACCTTTCTTGAAAATTTAAAAGGGCCATTTTCTGATGATAGCTTTATCGGTGTGTTCCTTTGTTTTACGTGGAGGAGGATTTTATTAATTTTGCAGCAAATTAGGATCACTATTAACAAAATTTATGGCGTAAAATACAATTTTCCTCGAAAAATTCATAATTTTGGCAATCAAAATCATTCCCCTTTTTTAGCGAGTGCAATGCAAATTACGATCTATTTTTTAAATATTTGAATGTTATTTAACAGCTGCTGTTAAAAAAATGTCTTTTTTCCACGCCTGCCAATTATAAATGAATATTTATAGAAATTACCAAATTTGTTCTTTTTTTTTTGACCAATCAAATTTCGTTAGAACGCGTTTGCAAGGAGTAACAAACAAAATGCGGCACCTTGGGCCTAACGCTGTCCTAAGTACGGCCGCATGCGGTCCGGCGCCTATGCGCCTCCCTTTTCAACCATCTAAGCCTGATAACGGCATCAGCGTACTGTTATAAGTTATTTGATAAAACGAAAAACTAATTTGAATAATTTATTTCAAAAGTGTGCTATTTCTCTGCCCATGACTGTATATATATGTGCGAGAGTGTGGCCTTAGTTGTTTGTTTGTGTGTACGATTTTGCACTTTATGTTTCCTTTTTGTCTCAATTGTAAACAATCATTTGTGCGCTTTGCTTTTTGTCGTTTTTTACACAATTTTATTTACTTTTTAATTTTAAATTTTTATTTGCATATTTGTTTTTGTTTAATTTTTTAGTTGCACATCTGCACGACAATGCGTGGGGTACCGAGTAGTAATGGGTAATAAAAACGCAAACGCATACTCAAATAAATAAATAAATCAAGTTAATCGCTTGTAGCCACAACATTTAGACGCTTTGAAATACATTTTACAAAAATTCATTTCGATTAAATAAGTGTTTGTTGCTCAAAAAATAAAACAATATAAATAAATAAAAATTATCTCAAAACGCTGCCAAGTCGAAATCTTGGCTTTTGCCGTTAAATACATTTTACCGAAACCATTAAATTAATTACGTACTATTTTAGTGAGAATATTATTAGAAATAGAGTATAAAAAACTTACCTTTTTGCTTTAAGTTCGCCTCTGCTTGGATGAAGGTGTCGTAGAGTATAAAATATACGTGACTATAGTTCGTTTCGAATAATGATTTTGCCTCTTCTTGGTCAACATTGTCTGGAATGCGAAGAAAAACAGAAAAATAATCAATTCTGAGTACAAAGCGTTTATACATATACATATATGCAGCTATTTACTCTAATATGATTTATTTAATGAGGCATTTTTTTTAAATTACAAATATACAAATATTTGTACACTACTGCGAGCAAAAAATAGTAAGACTTTGTTAATAATTTGAAAATTCTTAATTTATTCTTCAAAATCTATATCGTTCATTCGTCTTTTCAAAGTAATCCCCTTTGGTTTCAATACACTTGTGCCAAATTTTTTCTAATCCTCAAAACAGTTGTTAAAGTCAATTTCAGGAATAACCCTCAATGAGCGTAGCGATTCATGTTTAATGTCTTCAATTGACTCAAAGCGGTTTCCACGAAGCGGTCGTTTAAGGGGGTATTCTACTCTAGAATTTTGAAAAATTCGATCATATATTTAAAGTTTAGATCAGTGTTGTCCAACGTGACTGTGTGCACGTTATGCTTGTGTTGGTTATTCTAGCGTCAACTGAGCGCTAAATTCTGCTTTGCTTGCCTACGAAGTTGAATACAGTTGCACGATCGTGCTTTCACAGACACTTGTCGCGACATGTTGGTGTGAGGTGTCTGGCACTGTCCGTGCGCTATTGTGCGCATAGGCCGTGGACAACGCTGGTTTAGATCCTTAAGAACAAATCCTCCAAAGGATTTTTAAAAATTAAAATTATTTTAAGAGCTACAGTTACTTTAGTGACTCAGTGCCTAGCCCGGTAGGTAGGTAGAGTCACTTTTTTAAACGCGTTTTTCTCGAAACTACTTTTTTCCACACGATACCGGCATTATCTCAAGTTCTATACAACCGATTTACTTGAAATTTTGTGTGAACCTTCTTTATATAATCCTTTATCGTTCCTACCAGCATCGTGTCAAAATTTTTGTTTTTAATATTAAAAAAAATGTAGGAATTTCGAAAAAAAAGCATAAAAAATTATTTTTATTTTCAAGCAGTCGCCATTTTTCAAAAAAAAATTGTTTTCGTATCCCCTGATTTAAGGACTATAACAGAATCCTTACTGACTAAGAATTTCTTTTGATTTTTTTTTTCAGACCACCAGGAGAGTCAGGATCAATGTCATCAGGCTGCACCATTTTTTTTACACCTGTCTCTCCCCCCTCTAATTATTTTAATTTTTAATATTTTTTGTAAATTTTTTTTTCTGTATTAAGATGTCAATAAAACACCAAAAAAATGGATGGTAAAAATATTTTTGGTTTTTTTTTTAAATAAAATTCAAAAAACTGCCCAAAATTTGATTTCTAGACTATAATACCCCCTTAAATTTGCTGAATAGCTGAAAGCCACAGGGAGTTGAAAGCGAATGCGGTGGTTACGGCATGATATCGGTTGAAAATTTGGCGAAAAACTCACGGAGAATTAATACGGTATCCGGCGGTTCATATCGTTAAAGCGACGCTGTTTTTCAAAAAAAAAAAAAAAATACTGATTTTGTAACCAACTGTGCTTTCACTTTTACTAAACTCTAAATGATTATTTTGATGTGTGACATTTGGCACAGATATCACTGACCATGTAAAAAAAAAAACAACAATATTTGGACGAATGGGATTTCGCGAGAAATTTAAATTAAACAGTCTTATTATTTTTTTTTTTGCCCACAACTGTTATTGTTTCCTGCCCTAAAAAACGAAAAATTAGATTTTCATTCTTCTCCTGTAGTTTTGGTTTCAGATGAGCACCAAGTTGTGATGATGAAAATTACGGTATCGTGACGAAACTTGGTACATATGTATACCGATTGCTTGTTGAAAAATGGAGAACGATGGCGTAATCGGACCGCTGCCACGCCCCTAAAACGTCGTTAACCGAAAAGTTATAAACCAGTGTCATAACTAAGCACTAAATTATGATATACAAGTAGACCTGTAATTTGGAAGAGGGGATCGCAATAGCTGGATCACCTGTGGGTTACAAATTTTGAAAAGGTAAATCTTATAAGATTCTTACCGACAGTGTGAAAATGGATACATCGAATCGTAACCCCACTCAGTAACCATATAGCGGTATTGACAAATACCATTTGTCGCGCATAAATCAATAACTAGATACGCCTTTGACTTATTCATCCGAGAAGGTTTCAGACGGCTTTATAGGAGCCGGTGTCAAACTTTGACAATAGATAATCCTTTCTTGATAACAGTATCTCTCTGTGTCATAAATGGGTTAAATCGTGTCAATACTTCTTTCGGCTTCCATATATCTAATATAAAGATTTTCGAACTCCCGGAAGACTTTATACCGCAGACATCGGGTAATATATGATTTTTCTCAATGAAAATGAGAAAGCGTATTTTACTCATAACAATCTATCTTTGTGCGTAAAATGGGTAAAATTGGGAAAAAATTTGACCTAACTCCCATATAACTAATATCAGGACATTCGAACATCTGGCAGAACTAGTATTCGTATGTGAGTTACCTCGATGAAACCCTGGGACCATTTTATTAATCTGTGGCATATTAATTGTACCTCTAATACAAACCGAGAAAATACATAGAAAATAAACAGAATTTATTCATGATTTCATCAAGTAATAGATGTTTAATTTTTTCGCAACATTTCTTAATACAAAGATTTTCCAGCCTCTAAAGTAATTTCCCGGTATTCGATCTTTGCAATTTGTGGCACACAAAAGTTAATATTTTCTATGGCTTCACAAACTACATACAGCAGTCCACGTGCGATCTTCGATCAGCCATCTAACTTAACCTAACCTGACCTTGATTTTTGCAATTTACAAGAGTATAAAATATTCGGATACACCCGTAAGGAAGAACTAAATTTACTTATTTTTATTATCGTTCGTTACATACCCATAAGGACGTCCACTGGGTTCGTGGCTTTTATGGGCTAATCGGAATTTTGTATAATATTTCAAAAAAGCTGTGTAAAATGTACATTCTGTCAAATAAGTACCCGGAAATTCTCATTTTTAATTTTCCCGCTAAGAATATTTAATTTTTTTTCCAGGTTGGCACAACTGTCAGCCACTATTCTGTGAATTTTTATTACTATGCGTCATTTAGTTTGTTTACGGCGTCATTAGGAGCAAGTCAACCTTTTGTGTGCGTTGCAATTTTTACTATGGATAAAAATATTGAACAAAGAGTTTGTGTGAAATTTTGTGTTACAAACGAAATTTCTTGTGCCAAAGTATTGGAAATGTTGAAAAAAACATTTGGTGATTCAACCATGTCGAAAACTCAAGTTTACGATTGGTACAAATCGTTCAAAGAGGGGCGAGAAGAAGTATACGATTTGCCACGTTCAGGACGTCCTTCGGACTTCTTCAACTGAAGAAAACGTCGACAAATACAGGATATTCCTGGTGTTGTTCATTCGGAATTCTTACCAGAGGACAAAACCGTCAATAAAGAATATTATCTTGGCGTTATGAAAAGACAAAAGACCAGATTTGTGGCGGAAGAACAGTTGGATTTTGCACCACGATAATGCACCAGCGCGCGAAGCGATCATTGTTAACGAGCTTTTGAACGAAAATTCAACAAATATCATCGAACAACCACCTTACTCTCCAGATATGGCACCGTGTGACTTTTTCCTGTTTCCAAAACTCAAATTACCACTTCGTGGAACCCGTTTTGAGAGCATTGAAGACATCAGAACTAATTCGCAATGAGAACTGAAGGCCATCCCGGAATATAGCTTTAAAGTGTTTCGATGGTTGGATTGTTCGTTGGAAGAAATGTATTGCCTTAGAAGGGGCCTATTTTGAAGGGGATAAAATAAATTTAGATGATTGATAAGTTGTTTGTGTTTTATTTCAAATTTCCGGGTACTTATTTCATAGAATGTATGTACCTTTTTAAGCTTAAGTACAAGACATTCTGTTTTGTCGCAACGATTGAACTCACTTTTTATAATCATCATCATTATTTGATGATTATCTCATTTTTAATGTAAACATAAACACAACATTAGAACGAAAAAAATCAAAGTACTTGTGCTTTGTTTACACAAGTGTTTAACAGCTGCTTCCTTGCTCAACAGCAACTAATTTCTGCCAGTAAAATATTTAACGGAGACTCTTTATAAACCTAACGCTCCGGACTTTCGCACTCTCATTCTAGCTTTAGCTATTAACTTATATTCTCCAAGCAGAAACTTGAATGTCAATTTGTAGTTGACAGTTAAGAAGCGAACATATTTATTATAACCATATACTACTGTGTCCAAAGGTGACATTTGAATTTAAACTGCGCGCGTCGAAGGATTTGGAGAATTATTTTTTTTTTTAGGTTGGTAGTACTGTCAGTCGCATTTATGTCAAATTTCATGTCAGAATATTCATTAGTGTTTGAGATACGTGTCGTTTTGTGAGCTGCTAAAAGCGAGTTTTTCGTTTTTTGCGATGTCGAAATTTGTTGAGCAAAGAATTTGCATTAAATTTTGTTTACGCAATCAATTTTCTGCTGCGGATACGTTGAGGATGGTGCAGAAAGCCTTTGGTGATGAGGCTATGTCTAAAAAAATGTTTACAAGTGGTATAGTGAGTTCCAAGCCGGCCGTGAACGTGTCGAAGACGAAGAGAGTCCAGGGCGACCATCAACCTCAACCGACGAAGCTCACGTTCAACAAATCAAAGATTTGGTGTGGTGTTTTTGGCCGTCGATTAACAATTAAAGACCTTGCTGATGAAGTTGGCATTATAACTGGCGATGAGACTTGGATCTATGCTTACGACCCCGAAACAACCGATCAATCGAGCGAGTATCATGCCAAAAGAGAGCCGAGACCAAAAAAATCGCGCCAAAGTCGCTCAAAAATCAAGGTCATGTTGACTGTTTTCTTCGATTATCGTGGTGTTGTGCATTATGAATTCCTTCCAACCGGTCAAACAGTCAATAAGGAATATTATTTGAACGTTATGCGTCATTTGCGTAACGCTATCCGCCTAAAAAGGCCGGAATTGTGGAAAGACAATTCTTGGTTTTTACACCACGATAATGCACGATCCCATACTGCCCTCGTAATTCGTGATCATTTCGCCAAAAACACAACCCATATCGTTTCGCAACCACCGTATTTACCTGATCTGGCGCCGTGCGACTTCTGGCTGTTCACCAAGCTCAAAAGACCGCTCCGGGGACACCGTTTTTATACGATAGAGGAGATTCAAGCTGCAGCGAGGACGGAACTGAAGGCCATCCCTGAAAGTGACTACAACCAGTGTTTCGAAGATTGGAAAATCCATTGGCATAAGTGCATTGCATCGGGAGGGGATTACTTTGAAGGGGATGAAATTGATTTGGTAGAATAAATAAAGAATTTTCAAAATAAATACAATGTCACAGTAGTAAACTATGATTAAATTAGCTTACATTTTTTTTTTACAAAGAATGAAGGTTATATACTAATCCGTTCTTCTTATTAACCCTTTTTTGTGTCATGACTATTATCTTTCTCTGCACCGATTAAAGTATTTTATAAATATTTAGAGCGACATTAAATTTAAATACTATTGAACATTAAACCGCGGTGCGAGCTTTTGATGAGTGAATCATACCGGGAAATTGGCCTGCGAATAGAGCACCTAAGTCAAGTTATTTCAATTGGTTGGACTAGTTTTTGCTAGTTGGTGATTCATGCTTTTAGCTCTCACCCAGCTTGAACTGACCACTTGGAAATTATCATTGGACACTCTATTGGAGAGATAAGGCTTTCTGGGCCGAGAGTGACGACAGGATATTCTTCTGTTTTCACGACAGTCAGGTCTAAGCATGCGGAACGGGCCCTTCGCTCTTCTTTCAAACACTAAATTCCTTAAAAGTCAAAACATTTCCCATTTTATTAACAATTTCTGCATTAAATCCGAAATAAAAGATCTAAATTAAAAGTAAAACCCCTTAAGAATTATGCACGATAACTTGTGTTCAAGATTAAAGTCTGTAGAATGCAGTCCTGCGCATAATTAGTAAGGACACAAACCAATACCAGTCAGCTGATTGTTGAATTATTAATATGATTGGAGCACACAAGCCTTTAGGCTTGTATTCGTAGACTTGTAGTTTCACTCAAACTTAGTGAATTTAAATATATGTATATACTATAGACATACATATAAGTATGTGTCCATGCATCATTTGGCGTGATGCTACTATCCGTTAAAATGTATGTATATTTTAGGAGGTATTCAATAAAGAAGCGGCCTATTTGGTGATAGGATCCAGACGTGCTTTTTTAATTGACGGAATTCAGTACAACTTTTTTACAACTTGAAAATGTGAGATTCGACGTATAAGGGGGAAGCGTCTAGAGATCAATGTTTTAAAAATATTTGGTAACTTTTAGAAAACTAGGACATATTTAATTGTTTAATAAAAAAATTCAATTATTTAATATTTATTAATTTTTTTGTTGCTCTTGTAACGCAAATATATTTGGGGAATGCCGACGGGTCCGCTTCGGTTCTATACAACAAGCAATCTTGGCTACAAACAAGTTGGTTCTTCACGGCAAATGTTAAGCATCAGAAACAATGTCGTAAAATAATTTCTAACATTACATCATACATACATGCATATACATACATTTACTAACAAAAATTCAACACTTCCTATGATTGAGTTAAATGAGCTTATAACGAATTAATTTTTGAAATCAAATAAAGTAGGTTATCTTATCAACATTTGACGTAATGACTTAGGGTATTATGTGTTATATATTCACCGACCGCAATCAATCACTCCAATTAAAAAAAAAAAAAACAGATTCGCTGATAATCGTTTTCAGTCATTTTTTATCTTACATTATTTCACCCGCTGAGAGGAATGTGATGATTCGATTAAGTGAATTGAATTAGAGGTGTGATGCAGGTGCGTCATCAGCAAAAAAAAAACGTGCTATAAATGACGAAGATGAGCATCAAAGCAAAGGGTACAAAAAGAGTGATGATTCATATTTGAATACCAACTGAAATTTTATTAACTTTCAGTAGTATGGAGACTTTTGCCACAATGCAAAGAGAAATAAAAAAGTCAAATTTATGCTATTTATCATAGAGCAAGCGAGCATGAAGCAATCGCTGACAAGTGAATTTTAAGCGATTTTTTTTTTAATATCAAAAACCTTGTTTTTTGAGTTGTTCGGAACATTCCGCAAGCTGTGGAACTAAAAACTCTTGTAGTACTATGTTAGTTATTTAAGTAAATGTGTATATACACCATTATAACGATTAGTTTTTGTAAAAATGCACTATTTTTTTAGAATGATACAACAAAAGTATTTAAACACAGCATAAGAAGTACACATACCAACGCTATACTTAGCTTTAACATTTTTATGTTATTGTGCAATCACAGTAACAACGTACATAGAACTTGGTTTACACATATATACTTATCTACATATATGCATATGTACAAATAACGTAAAGGGTGATTTTTTAAGAGCTTGATAACTTTTTAAAAAAAAAAAACGCATAAAATTTGCAAAATCTCATCGGTTCTTTATTTGAAACGTTAGATTGGTTCATGACATTTACTTTTTGAAGATAATTTCATTTAAATGTTGACCGCGGCTGCGTCTTAGGTGGTCCATTCGGAAAGTCCAATTTTGGGCAACTTTTTCGAGCATTTCGGCCGGAATAGCCCGAATTTCTTCGGAAATGTTGTCTTCCAAAGCTGGAATAGTTGCTGGCTTATTTCTGTAGACTTTAGACTTGACGTAGCCCCACAAAAATAGTCTAAAGGCGTTAAATCGCATGATCTTGGTGGCCAACTTACGGGTCCATTTCTTGAGATGAATTGTTGTCCGAAGTTTTCCCTCAAAATGGCCATAGAATCGCGAGCTGTGTGGCATGTAGCGCCATCTTGTTGAAACCACATGTCAACCAAGTTCAGTTCTTCCATTTTTGGCAACAAAAAGTTTGTTAGCATCGAACGATAGCGATCGCCATTCACCGTAACGTTGCGTCCAACAGCATCTTTGAAAAAATACGGTCCAATGATTCCACCAGCGTACAAACCACACCAAACAGTGCATTTTTCGGGATGCATGGGCAGTTCTTGAACGGCTTCTGGTTGCTCTTCACCCCAAATGCGGCAATTTTGCTTATTTACGTAGCCATTCAACCAGAAATGAGCCTCATCGCTCATCGGACACGGACGCGAAACACATTTCGAACCGAACACTGATTTTGGTAATAAAATTCAATGATTTGCAAGCGTTGCTCGTTAGTAAGTCTATTCATGATGAAATGTCAAAGCATACTGAGCATCTTTCTCTTTGACACCATGTCTGACATCCCACGTGATCTGTCAAATACTACTGCATGAAAATCCTAACCTCAAAAAAATCACCCTTTACATACATAAGTAACAAGCTTAAGAACACATTTCTACATGTTTAAATGTAGGCACATGTCAACGCACTGGGTGAACAGCAAGAATGGAAATACATTAAGTGTGTGACTGTCATAAAGCCGAGTAACAGTTAACCAAATAGAATTGGAATAACATTGCAAAGCATATACCCATCTCATATCTATGTATTTATGTTCAACGCTGTCGTACTAATAGCACCTGAACCGCAGCGCAACGAATTCTGGCAAGAAATCACAACAATATAAAAAATGTGAAAAAGATACTGAAAACGTGAAAATCATGCTTAAACTAGCAAACAGACACATACTAGAAAACCATAGCGGCAGACAGCCACGTTTGCCATTGACGCCGATAATACGAACGGCCAACATATTAAAGAAAAATGAAAGAACTAAGCTTTTATAAACACATACATTAACGTTTATGACCGTGTTGGGGTTTTGGCCACGGCGGGTAACCAAGGGCAATGATTCCAGTGCCACAAGTGCTTACACTTCCACAACGAAGGCGCATCTAACTATGAACTATTATCAAATTTGTTTAATGTATGATTGCCGGTGCGTCGCAAGAGACGCATAATTCCCTATATATTTGATTTCGTTTATATTTTCCAAATAGACATATTAATGTATAATATATAACGTACGTCTTAACGCGGAATTTCAAAAGAGTGGGAGGGACTAAAAATTTGCTAACGTTTTTATTCTACTTTACTTAATTCTTTGTAACTTCAGTTTGTTTTTATATCGATTTGCTTTTATAGTACCTACAAACATACGTGTATGCATAAATTTATATATATAACAAATTGACATAATTATTAATAAGCTGTGATCCGACTGATCAAGAGGTATACTCTTGTAGACAAATTGAGGAAAAAGTAGGAAGCAAAAGCAAAGGTTAAATGCGTTAACTTTACAATGAATAAGAAAGAGGTAAACAAACATACAAATATATAGAAATAAAAGCGAGAAACCACAAGTTGTAATTGACAAATTTAATGGCTAATAAGCGTTTTTTGTTATCCGCTAATTGTTGTAACTTTGTTGCATTTGCTTTAGTGACCATGATTGCCATTGCCACTGCCGCAACGACTTTGTGAATACATTTTTTTCTTTTAATGGTGAACTAGCTCGTAGGCCGGCAAAGTGGTTTTCATTCATTTGCCTATATTTGTTCAATAAGAGCATGTATTTCGCTCCCACGCAAACAGAACTAGTTAATACCGATACGCAGATAAACGACTGAATAATTTAAAATATTTTATAACAACTGACTCTATAACTCATTCGGTAATATGGGTGTTATTAATTAGCCGTCGATTACCACATACCTAGAATTGTGCGCAAATGACGCAAGCGGGATGTCGAGTCCTTCTTGCAGTCCTGAAACTTGCCCGTAGACTTCTTTATATCCGCATGAGATTTTTTTGTAAACATTTTGTAGCTCCTGGGTTTATCACTTTTTTCCACACACACTGTTATTGACGGGTCATAGTTTCTGCTTAATATTATCCATACGGACCCAAGGTGTGCTCATCTGGATATAAGCGCAACCCGTTCAGTGAAACAATAAGGAACACCATGCAATGGAGTATAGATGTTAAAGGTGGTTACATCGACAGGTGCGTAGTAACTTTTCTGGCCACACACAATATAAGAAATTGCTTTGGCTATATCGTTGTTGTTGTATTTATTATCCACACTACCACTTTTACTGCTGGCAAAAATTTTCACATATTTTTCTTGACCACTTTAAGACTTTCTTCGTATCACATTTTTTTCAAACGCACTTTTCTGCATTTCAAATTAGATTCTTGTAACAAAATTTAATATACAACGATTCTTTAGCACTTATATTACAATACTCGAATAATTTTATGAATTAAAACCACCTTTTTATTGTAAAATACTGGTTGCGAAAATTTCTACAGCGTAAAACTAGACCGAATAGTAAGAAAATTGTTGACGTTTCTGGTGAAAGAAATGAGTAAAGAACAGTGTTGCAATTCGATGTTGGCTAATATAGGAATAATTAAGTTTGTTTTAAAACATTTGTATGCCTTATCTAAAATTAAGCGAATTTGTATAAATACACATTGCTAATGTTTAATTTGTTTATTTTAATTTATTGCTTTCTAATTTTTATTATTTAAAGACATTCTTTCATTTTTACAATGAAATATGGTACCACGATTTGTCAACATTGTCTTTTGTTATTCTCACTCATTCGTAAACACAGGTAATTTGTGCGTAAGGTCGTTTCCAATTGACAGTTTATACACTGTAAGAAATCTTGGATTATGAGAATTTAGTTTTATTTTGATGCAACATCAAATCTGCACATATTTTTGGGAAATTAATTTTTGTGGTTATGGACTTGCGTTTTACTGAACATGGCTAATTTTAGTTTTTCTGTCAAAATTAATTGCAATCATTTAATGTTTTGAAGTTGTCTAAGAATGTTAAGTAGGTTCGGTAAATTACTTGTAAGCAATATTTTTTACTCGTAAACTGTTTTACATTTATTATTAACAAAATCAATGGAACTCTGCCAACTCCAAGATTAATGTTAATGTTAAAAACTTTTTAATTAACTTAAACACTTACAAAATGTTTTTGTTTTTACCGATTGGAAAATTATATGTTTGAGCGTGCGTGGGTTAAGCAAATGTCAATGAAAAAACCCAAAGGAGTCAGCTGTTTACGTAAATCTACTCCTTGCAATTTATTCATATAACAGCATAAAAGTTGTTAAAATCCTTTGTATAGGATGGCGATTGGCGCTTTTCCCGCCGCCAAATTAGGTGTTTTGGCCATAAAACAGATAAGCAAACCTATAGCTAACGTAATTAAGAGCAATGCCAAGCAGAGTCCCATATTTCGCAAATACGTTTGTATGCCACCGGCTCAGTGTAAGTATTACAAGATTTATGAGTTATCACTTTGCTCCAAAGGCGTGAAACTTAAATATGTGTATATATCTACTCATTGCAATTCAGTAAAAGTAAAAATTAATGTAAATATATACCAAAATAAACCTAATAAAATGTTACTAAATTCACATGTATGTATGTGAAGACATTGGTTATCCTTTTATAAAACACAATAACGTCTTTCTAATAGAAGGGAGCACTTTACAAATTATGTTTTGCTTAAAATATTATTATTGCTTTTATGAAATAAGTTATTGCTTATTTTTTATTACAGTATACAATTGGGTTGAAGTAAAAACGAAAATGTGGGCGCTGAATTTGGGCAAACCCGTAGCAGTGCCGCCGCTTAACGAGGCTATGGCTATTGAGCTGGGCGCCAATTTGCTTGGCGAAGCCATTATTTTTGTGATAGGCGCCGCAGTACTTATATTCGAATATACGCGGTTTGTTTCGAATTGCATAATATTTAAATAAGGTGTACATATTTTTTTCATTTACAGCCAGTCTAACAATGAAGCGAAAAAGCAAGAAACAATTCGCCAAGAAAAAGCCGAATTAGCAATAACATTGGCTGAAATGGGCTTTCGTTTGGAACGCCAAGATGCACAAATTAGGGAAATGACGCGTGCGCTGGCAGATTTAGGTAATTTTGTTAATCCTAACCTGTGTTCGCTGATGATGCTATGTTGTGTGATAAAGTTTTGTTTGGAATCATTGCACAATTTTTGTTTACCATTAATTAGAATGTTATTTCGTTACTATTGTTTGTTGAACCACACGCCATATATTGGTTGTAAACATTTTAGAAAACGTATTTGTTAAAGAGTCGAATACGAGATTTCCTATTTCAAACCAATTCAATTCTATGTTTTGCCTATTTTCTCTCAGGAAAACCAATAAATACGCCAATTTTGACCAACACAACAGACAATAAAGCATCTTCAGCAAATACAGCTGCTGCTGCTGATTCCTCATCCAGCACAGAAGCGCCAAAAAAGTTAACGCAAAATGTTATGAAGCAAGCGTAGACTGGCGAATTTCTCTGACAAATGTGTATATTAATTTTAAGCGCTCATATATATATATATTTCTATACAGAATCGCGAAATATATTTAAATGGACCCGCGAAACAATCGCTGAGTACCAGCCCTTCAATCCAAATACTCCCGATCAAACCAATACCGTCGTTAAAGACTTCGATGGTGACTATGATCCGAATGGTGGCCTACTGTACAGAGCATTAAATTTCTTAGAGACGCGTGTTTTTGTTGATGGACGCAAGAGCAAAGAAACCACTCTACCTTTAACCGTAAGCAATGACTTGGACATCCAACCGTATGTACACGTGGAAAACGAAGCGGTGCAACAAAATGTTACCACAAAACAACAACTTAAAAACTCACAAGCGCAGTGACTAGTCAAAGAGCGTGAATTACTCCAGCTAAATAATGAGCTAGGCAAGTTGAAATATGCGATCGAAACGGCTACAAAACAAAAATAAAACATCCGTTCTACAGTGTAATTATAAGTTTTTTACGTATTTGTAATCTTATTTAAAAAGTGTATTACAATTACTCGTTGATCAAAAGATGTAAACGTACAAGTTTTATTTTCCATCCTGCCTGAGGATTTAATTTGCATTTGCGCTTAAAGTGTGATTATTTGTTATCGAGTACATTTAGTTCAGTACTGCACATACATATGTACATGTATGTTTCATACATTCTGGTTGTAAATATTGCTTATTTTGTAGGACCAAAAAGTGTTTTAATGCTTGAAATTTGAATAAAAGGTTAATTAAAATATTTATTGTAATATATTGTTTCATTAAAAATTTAAGCGGACAATTAGACATTATGGAAAAAATACTAAAATTGACATTTTTACACTTTCCAACTCACCAATAAGCCGGAAAAAATAAAAATAATATCAGCAGAACAAATACATAGTTGACACTGTCAGTGAAAGCAGAAACAAATTAAAAAACTTTGTCAAAATGCCCGCCTTACCCGTGTTTAAACTGGGTATGTTGGCCGTGCGGCAGCTAAGTAAATATGTAGCGAATTTTATTAAGCAAAAAGCAAAGGATAATAGAATTTTTCGTGAATATATTTGCATACCACCGGCACAATGTAAGTAAACCGCCGCATTGCGATTTAAGTGCAACTCACGTGTGTAAACCTTCAAAGGGTACAACAGAATGGAGACCAGAACCATGATGTGGACCATGAAGATGGGCAAACCAACAAATATAAAACCACTGTCAGAAGCGGCTGCCATTGATTTGGGCGCCAGTATGCTGGGCGAATTTGTGTTGTTCTTAATCTGTGGGGCCGCAGTTGTATCGGAAGTTTCACGGTTAGTTGTGCAAACAGAATTTTCTCTAATAAATATTGAACTGCTCCATCCGCGACTTAAATATAGACAAATGCGATCAGAACGTCGTAAAAGGGATGAAAAAATACAAGCAGCAATTAATTTAACAAACAATATTTTAAAAATGGAAGCAACAATAGAACATCAGGAGCAATATATACAAGAAATTAGAAAGGCGCTTAGGTCCTTAGGTGGGTAGTTCAAATTAAATGCTTCAAACTTCTTTACTAATTTACTTATTTCAACGCAGGCAAAGATGTTAAAGTGCCAAAGCCGGAGCACTTCGAAAGTAAATTATTGCGGCCAGTTATTACAACCAGGTCGATTGATACGCAAGTAACGGTACCAACAAGTGATAAACAGCTGCAGGTGGCAATCTGAGTTTGTCCTGACAAGTGTAATTAAAATGTGTCGATGACAAGATTATCAAATGTTTCATTTAATGATATCATATGTATTAATTATTGTGTTACTTAATAGTTTTAGCATAATTTTATTTCTCAATGCATAGAAAAACCTAACTTTATTTCGCACAGAATTTGTATTGACTTAAAATTTAATTGAGTTAGAAAAAACGTACATATTTATATATTACATTACATTCTAAGTGTTTAACCAAACTTAATTTACAAACAGTCAACTCATTGAATAATTTAGCATAAGTTACAAGTTCTTGTTCACGTTTCCACATAGTGCACATAGCATTGCAGCTTCCGCAAATCTTCCGAGTTATCGACGATTTCACGCAAATAGTCGCTGAAAATTGTGCAGATATTGTACAAGCTGCGTTTGACGCCATTTTTTAGTGCGATGAAATTGCGATCCATTTTTTTGCCATTCAAATTAACATTGTTCAATTTATCCAATTCAGTTTTGAGTGTCAGCAATGACTTGATTACTTGTGGTAACGTAACTTGTACCACACCATATTTGTCTTCGGTTAGCGAAGCTGTACACACACCGGCCAAACCTTGCACTATCCACAAAATCGTTTCCGAGTTAGAGAGTAAGTAAGCGGTTTTAGCGCCTTCTGGTTCGCCAAACATGTAATACAGACCGGGAATCGTACGGAAGGCAGCACGCAAGGTCTGTTCAAATTGTTTCTTTATTTTTTCAACCTGATCATGTATGCGCTTGCAAGCTGGTGACATCTTCTTTACCGTCTCGGTATTTTCTTGGCAAGTTTCGGTCATCATGCGTCTAATGCCGTAGGTTTCGTTATATTGGCGTAGCAAAATTTTTTCAGCAGCTTCGGTAGCGGTGGTAGGCTTTATGGTGGAAAAAAGTGGCGCTGTTTTAACAACTGAAATCTTTTTCAGAGATGCGGCTAATTCATCGGTAAAGGCGATAATAAGGCTTAAGCACTGTGAAGAAAGTTGATTCCAATTGTATGGATGTGCACCTAAATGTCAATAGAAATTATTTACCAAAAAACAAAACTAAAAAAGTCAAATAAATGGTAATAAAAATTACCTGGTACTGAGAGCGCAAAAATTTCTTTGCGCCTGGCATCCATTTTGTTGCTTGACAAATTATACAGATCGCGGGCGCCCAAATTCTGCACCACTGGCACTAATGACGAGTTAAGCGCATCCACTAAAGTTATTTCTTCTATACCAGTGCCACACAACACTGGCTTGCGTTCAATAATAAAAGCAACTTCCTCCGAAAGATGTATGGCAAAGAAACAATGCATCAGATGCATATTACTTAAAATTTGCGCCGCTAGGATCCAGCCATAGAACAAAAGCCGCACATTTACAGCAATAGAAATAAATGATAATGCGGTTTCATCAACATCCAGCGCGAAAACTACAGCAAAATAACGATTTATTATGCCGCCAATTAGCCAGTAAGCTAGTGCAAAACATATTGTAGGCGTGAAGGATTTCAATAATGAATTGTATAATGTGTGGTAAATAAGAGAACGAATTCGAATTAGCATTAGCTCCTGAATGATGGGGAATTCCAATTCGGGATCAGTATGTAAATTCTCTTTGGTGAAATGCAAGCAAGCAGCGAAAAATCCCACACAAATTAAGAATAAATAACGACTATTTATGCACTTTGTTCCAAAGCATTCGCAAACAATATTACTGTAAAGGAAGAAAATTAATTGCTTTGTAAACAATGCGTACTACTACTTACCGGTAATCCACGTGCAAAAAACTCGTATAAAGCCAAGCGGTTAAGTAACCAACCAGTAAATGTAGAGTAAAGAACAGTGCTTTTCGTGGCGCTCTGTAGATAAACCATTGGAAACGTGTTGGATAGTAGCGTTTGACAGCGAGAAATGATTTCCCCAACAATATGGTATATAAGACGACGGAACCAATCAGCGGTAAAATGCTAAACCACGTATAGAACGAAAACAGCACACTTATTGTACCGCTTATCCAATTCAAAGGATGCAGGACATGGAAGTTTACGAAGAAAAGGAAAAAGCCGAGTAGCAAATATTGCATGGCTATGCTGTATGACAGCGCAAGCATGCAGCGGCGTAAGCACAGCTTTTTGCATTCCACTATTACCGACATGTCGCCTCCAAATAATTTTAAAATTGGTAAAATATTTTACAAATGCGTGGTGCCGAATCGCCGGCTCGTTGAGGTTAGTTTGAGTGTCCGGCTTAATGTCACTTTTTGAATACTTTTCAACTGTTAACCATTAATGTTGTAAAAAACGAGGAAAACTAAATACTTTTTAGTAATACGAACAAAAGTTTCATTTCTCCATGAACGTTCACAAGCAATCTATTGTACGTTATAAGCGCCAATTTACAAATTGCGAACAGATGGTTTTGACAGCTGCGCAAGTGCTGACAATGCAATCAGTTTACAAAAAGTAGTTCCTAATCAGTTATTGGAATTTTGTAATTGCATTTTTTAGAATTTTATTTAATTGGGTAACATTTGGTTGAAACAATAAAACAAAATTAGTTAATATCTAATTGGCTAAACGAGAGTGATTACCACTGTTTCTTGCTTCTGAAATAAACAATTTTTTGTGCAAACAATTTATTTAAATATTTTGTATGTTTTTTATAGATAATTTTGTGTTTTGTTTTGCTCACATTTTATCATGTTTCGTCAATTCTCGTTTTTCTTCCACAACAGATGTCGCAATAATAAAATCCGATTCCGACGAGCAGCGAATAAACGATGATAACGCACGAAGAATGAACGAGCGAGCCAGGCACGAAAGCACGATAGTCAGAAAATAATTGGTTCTCACTTTTGTATTGAATTTCGTGCTGAGTGCTCGTCCGCACAACGGTTACGCGTAAATTTTTTCGAAAGTCTTTGAAATTTGTGCCGATAAATGGTTTAAAAAAATGAAATAAAATTCCAATTGTGCAAAAAGTGCAAGTAAAATAAAATTTTTTTGAAAAAGAGTTTTCACCGTAAATTTGCATGGCAAATTGCAGTTAAATATCAATAATAATCAAATTGGTGAATGAGTGAGTGAATTTATATGAATGCGAATGGGAAGTGAAATAGTGGAAAGAGAAGAAAAATATTAATAAGAAGAAGCATATTGTAGCAACAAATATAAAGTGTGAGATTACGAAGAGAAGAAATTTAGATTCATTTGCGAAAGTGAATGAAATTATATTTGAGTTAATTGAACATGTCAAAAGTGTGAAAATTTATAAAAATTAGTGTAGCATTAAAATATCAATGTCTAATACAAAAATAAATAAATTCAAAAGCTGATAATACGAGTTTGCGTGAATATGTCGTTGAAAATATTTACATTTGTACGAAAATATAACATGCACATATTGAGGTCATACATAGCAAAGTGGTGTTGAAATCGAAGTGTGCGCTAAAGGGGAAAGTATTTTCGTGCATGTGTGCGTATGTATCTCTGCAATACCCACAGTGCATGTATCGCTTGTTGACCAGCAAACGAAAAAAATAAAAACATAAACAGCTGCTGCGCTGGTCATTAGAGCAGAACACTTGCAAAAGCCCATAGGGCTCATACCGCTCACTATTGGATCGTCCTTGTGCAAGCATAATTAAGTATTACTCGTGCTCCCCGCTGCGGGCAGGTGGTGTACCTACGGAAATATTAATTATTCATTTATTTCAGTTGTTTGATAACAGGCGTACATAATTAACGATTTCTCGTTAAAAATACATATAAAATATGAATGTGAAATTTTAATGGACACAAAGTGTCAAATATTGAAAGTAAAAATTTCTTATCAACATCACAGTGTGTACTGAAAAAGCGGTGTACCAGCTCTTACAAATACAAATTGAAAGTAATAAATAAAACTAAACAAATTACCTAAGGGTTGTACCATTAAGTATAACGGTAATTTGTGTATACAATTATACAAGAAAAAAGCCTAAACGAAAACGCGAAAAATTAATCATTCCAAGATACAAAAATATGCAACAAAACAATTAGAATTGAGGTGCATCGGTGAGCTTATGGCAGAGTGTCTGCTGTGCTAAAGTCAAAAGCGTAAAAGCGTGAAAATCCAAAGAGCATAGCAGCAGTGGAAAACAAACAGTGTGAGTAGCAGAAGCAGGCAGTCACCACAGCCGCAACATTTTTTAGGTGTGTGTGCTCCACTCACCTACTTTCGCGCGTGTTGCTGCTTTTGTCCATAGTAGTAGTAGTAGTTGTGGTGGGCCTCCCCCAACACCCAACATTGAATTGCTGCTATCAACCCAATAGCTACAGCGTTGTTGTCGCGTGTTTCGTGGCTCTCCTCTTTGCCAATCGTCACATTTATGAGTTCGGCTCTCGCGTTACGTATCGTTAACTCTCGCTACTATCGGTATATCGTCTTCTTCCTCTGTGGCAAAGTAAACCAACAGAAAAAAATATTTAATTAAATCAAATAAAGTGAAGCTAAATCGTTTGTGCTAGTCAACATCGTTTTTCATTGTAAATAATAAATAAATAAATTTCCTCAGCAATTAACACGAGCATTGAGTTGCTTGAAATTAATCATAAACGGTGCCAATTCATTGAAATATTTAAATAATTGCTTGCTTCGTGCGCTAAAGCTCGGCATGCGTGTATGTGTGTGAAAAAGTGCGAGAAATATTGTCGTCTTTTAATGCTCTGCAATCGAAAATTTTTTATTGATCGTCGTTAACAAAGATGTGTGTGAGTGTATTTATAGTGAGCTAGTGCGTTCATTTGGTAAAATCGTGTAAATCTCTAGCGCTTTGTTAGCGTTGTATCGTGCATCAACACGCAGCAGCAGTTCATTTGCGATGCCATTGTTGTTAGAATATGAAGCGCTTGACTTTTGATTCACAACAATTATTGCATAAACAGGTGAGTGGCGCTGCTATTTGAACTCAATGAAGTGGTAGAGCTTATGCAAACCGGTAATAGGTTAAAAATGTTACGTAAACTGTGTAGCAACAGTCATTGAAGTGATTTAGTTACGAGTGTGTGTCTAATCTTTTAATATTTTAGGCGATAATAGAGCAAATAATCTGTGTCGCATTGTATGAATAAGAAACCAGTTGGTTACCTTCTGATTGTTACTTTGATTTTTTTTTATTATCTTCTTTAGGCTGTAAAGTAAACTTCGTAATAGTAATCTTAGTTCAACTTCGTATATATGGATATTTGTTTACAAATTCTCTGATTGCCTTGGGATTATTAAATTTAAACCGTCTGAGAGCTCGTTAAACACTGTTGGGAATTTTTTTTTTTTTAAATATTGGATTCAAATTTTAAAATCTCAAAATCAGTATAAAATATTTATCAGATACTAAAAAATTGTAACAAAATATATTCGTGTATTTTTAATTTTCCAATCCGATATTTGTGATTAAAAATTTATTTTTAACATTTTAATGCTATGTATATTTGGTACTGGAAATTTGAAAATTATTTTTAATTAGGATTCTCTCGTTAACAAAATTAAAAAAAAAAAAAATAATTTAAATAATATTTCAAGTGTATTATTTGCAAACCTGCCAATCTATCAGCTAAAGCTAACTTTGTAATACGGAAAATGTTAAATTTTCTCAATTATGCCAAAAAATTGAATTTTGCCATAGTATCACCCTTAGGTTGTGATCACAAAATATAAATGCTAAAATTACAACTAGAAATATATTTAAAAATTGCAAAATTAAATTGTTATGTTGCGAATGCATTTCAAAAGTTGTATATTCGAATTATGTGTATGTACATACATATGAATGTATGCATATTGAACTAAGGTAAATTCATCATTAAAGGCGTTATATCCAATGTGCATATGTACATGCATATGTATGTATGTGTATTTGAAAATAATTTTGAAAGTTTGTGTTGATACGGCAAATATTCTCGGATGCACGACTTTCTTAAATGAACATATTTGTCAGGTAATGATCGAAAGAATACAATTTATTATAATAATTTCGATTTTAAGTGTCGCTCTGAAGTGTAAATTTTTTCACAAAAACGCCTTTTTTGAAATTTTTACTTCAAAGTCGATATAATCCCTTAAGTAATACACATTTTTTAAACTGTATGTTAATTTATTTTCTCGCTTGCCTTCAATAAGATGAAAGTATACACGACCGATTGTATTAATGCCATTTTCCTTGGTTTATCCTACAATTAGGTATGGAATATGTAATTTTTTCTAGCGACCTTTTTTCTTATTTCAAGCACAGCATGAGTAAGGGACGTTTCTGTTTTAAAATTTTCAACTCAGGCCGAAATCCTGTAATACTTACATATATACAGCCGTTGACAGCTAATTAGAAACGCTCTCTTTTTTGAAGGTGGCTGATTAGTATAACGATAAAATTTTTTTATATACCGTTATTTATATTCCTAAAAGACTTTCATTTTTCGTGCTACTCTATTTACTACTAAATTCACTCTGTTTTGTAGTTGTGAAGTCAAAGCTCCTTTAGATTTTTCCCCAATAGTAAATGCGTTATGATTTAGAAGGTGAATTAAGTGCGACAGTTAATTAGAAACAGTGCTTTAAAGAATTATAATTCCTTAAGGTGTTAATTTTTGTTAATAATATTATTGATTTCTGGTAAGGGTGAGTTTCAAAGTTGTGGTTTAAAATATATCAAAATGTATTATTGAAGTTTTTTAATGAGGAAACGTTGCAACTGTAAATAATCTCTTAGAAAAAATGGTATCTAGCAGCGAAAACTGGAACAAATTTGCCTCGTACGTGGAACATGTTCTACGCACTAAAAAAAGAGATGGACACGGACTCCCAATAGACGACCAGCCAAATAGCTTGATGCTGGCCACAAAATCGTAGGCATCCCTGGACACAGGGAGAGTAGAAATTGACCTGTAATGGGTCCATCTTCTTGGAAACTTTGCCCTGAAGTAATGCGAAAGCGGTCCCGGGGTAGGGGAAAAATTCCATGATAGAAAGGGGGAGTGTTTTAGTGGGTACACCACTCACGTAGGATGACGATCCCTATATGGTGCGAAGGCATTTTAAACCCCCCTTACGGCCTTTAAAAAAAAAAAAAAACGCTGCAACTGTACACTTACCCTGCGCAGCCACTTTTTCGACCTTTGAATGTCCTTAAGTATATACAGAATTTTAAAAGTTTTTTTTATTATTGTACACCAAGAAAAAACCCGAAAAACTTTAACAGAAATACACCGCAGAACTACTACTGTCTTCCGAGGAGACCCAAAAAAAGCGTTTCAATGAAATTCTACGTGAAATTCAAGACGAATACAATGTCCAACGATGTAACAAAAATTAATCGCTTAGGTCCTGATGGTTGAAAATACATTTGTTCGCCTTACAATAATTCAACAATTTGATCCTCGCTGTGTTCCACGGGTAGTTGAGTATGGTGGAGGATAAATCATAGTGTGGGAATTTTTTATCTGGAATGGTATTGATCCACTCTGTTTGATGGAGTTTTAAACAAAGAGAAATACGTTGTCATCCTAATAAATGTCATGTTGCCAAGTGCTGAGGAGAATTTGCCTGTTATAAGGAAGATAACAATTAAAAGCATATGTCCAAATTGACATAAAAGCTGAATACAACCTGAAAGTAGGCAAGTTTTTGTAATATCATTATTTTTTGTTGACAAAATATTTTCGTTTCTAATTAGTTGTCGCATTCAAATCATTGATTCCACGAGGTTTTGTTAAAATTTTTAAAACAAAAACACATTTTAAACAAAATTTTTACTATTAGAGTTTAAGTTTAATATAGATTTCAAAAAAATAAATGAAAATGCAGTATAAAAAAGTTATTTATTGGAAAATAACATCATTTACTTGAAAATAGGTGTCGTTTCCAATAAGCTGTCAACGGCTGTATATTACTACGAAATGCTTATAAGGATATGTATGTATGGTAATTAAGGCGGACATACAAGTGTTTAAGAAAATTTTTGGAAAAACTCTTTACGTGAAGAGAGATGACCTAATCTCTGTGTCTGTCAACGGTTGATAAAAAGAAATGTAGACAATTCTACACCCCAAAAGAAACAACCACTTGTGTGTTCTTGCAATGTTGCACACACTTGAAAACATATGTAAATCTTTTTCAAATAAGAATTACAATAAAAATAAAATTAAGGCGTTAACGCCAATGCCGCATACTACATACCTACAACATGCATACGTACATACTATGTGCATGAGTGTCATCCTGGTGTTGAAGGCAACATTTTTTACTGACTCATCGAAATTTCACAAAATCAATGTATCGGAATAAATGTTTGGAATAACCCACACTGATTGAAGATAATCCGAAATTTAGTCATCACTGCGCAACACTTGAAAGCCGATGCTCAAGCAAAAAATTACCTGCTCCGGATTAGAAGGCCAAATAGGGAAGGAAGAACAACAAACATTTAATGAAAATACACAAATGCTATATTGGTTACCCTTGCACGTAGGCACCTAAAAACAAACATATGTCCATGCATCTGTTAGTATGTATGTGTGGAAGAAGCCATCGCTCGTACGCTCAACGAACCATGTGTGTGTGTGTGTGTGTGGCAGGTAGCTGATGTTGATCGTTAAACTATTTCGGGCGCGTCCTCCGCAGAATTTAACAGTTCATTGAAAAGTCACAAAAATAAATGAGAAGTGCGAGCGATATGTGTTAAATAGGCTAAATAACCAAATGAAATTGCATAAATAAATGTTCTTTGTTTGTTGATTGATGTGCTAATAGTGTTTAACCACAAATTGATTAATTTTTATTTCCACTCTTTCCCGTTCGTTTCAGAAAACATTGTGTGTAGTTCTCATACTCAAGTGTAATTTGTGCATTTAGAATGGCTGCCGCTAGTGCTGGCCAACAATTGCACCAGCAGCAGCAACAACAACAGCAACAGCTGAATCATTCGCATCATCAGCAACAACAACAACAACAAGACATAGATGCAATTGGATTGCGGCAATCATTTCAACAATCAATGAAACAACAACAACAACAACAGCAGCAGCAACAGCATGCACTGGCATTGCAACAACAGACGGTACTGCAGCTGCCACAGCAGCAGCAGCAACAACCGATGCAACAGCATATACAATTGCAATTGCAACACTTAAATAATGGACAACAGCAAATGCTGCAGCAGCACCAGCAACAGCAACAATTGCAATTACAGCAGCATGCACATCAGCAGCAGCAGCAACAACAATTGCGTGCTGCGAAATTCACCACGCGTGTCGCTTCCAATTCGCCACTGTTCACGCAGCAACACCTGCAGGAACAACAGCAACAATTGCAGCAGCAACAGCAGCAGCAGCACCAACAACATTTACAGCTGTCGCGACAGCAGCAACAACAAAATCAGCAACACACGCTGTCGCAAACGATGTCCACTGGATTGGTAAATGGTGGTGGCACCGTATTTGCCGCAAGCAATGGTGCGACACGCAGTCAGCCAATGAATATTTATCAGCAAACACAACAAAATAATGCAGCTATGCAGCAGCAACAGCAGCCGCAACAACGCTTGCAACAACATCAAACACAACAGCAGTCACTAAAAGTGAATAATAATATTGTGGCAGCGCCACCTACAATTGCCTCACGTCAACATATTACCATAAGCAATTCCCATTCCACTCATAATGTGAGTGTTGGTGCTGCATCTGCTGCCACTACGGCAACAACTACAAACTCCACCGTAGGGCAGCCAAGTGCTGTCAGCGCTACTAATGCTAATTTGGCACCGGGTTGGCGTAGACAGGCCAACAACGATGAAATCATCTATATAAGGTGAGTACACATTTCAGTCGAAAGTTTAAAGCTTATTATTACAGCTTGTTAAAGCTTAACGTATAATTAAATTAATTTGGTCTCTTTACCAAGTCAACCGCTTATAAGTTTCTTCTCCTAAAGGGAGGTAGTAACCGTAATTTTTTAACAATTTTACATTCTTCCGTGGCATATTAAATGGGCTGGAAAAGCTTTGTCCTAACCGAAAAATCACTATTCTTGTCTTAGAACACGAACCTATACCACAGGTATATCCTCGTTCAGGAAGATGCTCAGAAGTAGTAACGGGAGAAATCATGGTCATCCAAAATGAAATTGAGAAGTGGTTTACATGATTGACATATCGGAGGAACTCAGATCATTTCAGTCAGGAAGTTCTACAAACGAAATGGCTTTACACGCATTTTTATTCAAAAAACGTTCTTTTTCTTGTCTCCAAAATCTGTTGCAACCTTCTTCTTCTTCTTTATTGGCGTAAACACCGCCTACGCGGTTATAGCCGTGTTTACAGCAGCGTGCCAGTCGTTTTTCATTTTAGCTCTTTGGCGCCAATAGGTAATTCCAAGAGTAGCCAGGTTCGTCTCCATCTAGTCTTTCCAACGGAGTGAAGGTCTAATTCGCTGAACTAGGCCAATGTCGTCGTATATCTCGTACAACTCATCGTCGTCTGTTGTAGCCTATATAGTATAAACCAGATTGTCCATTGCGCTTTACATGTTCAATTGGCATTCATTTGGAATGCATAACCCTGCATTTCAAGAAGACCTATCGTCTGATTTTTTCTAGCTTTTTCATCGCAAGGTGTCTAAAGCCCTTCCTTGATAAGTCCGTAGCGACCCTATTCATAGACTAGGCGAAGAAATCCAACTAGAATTCAACCCAAAATTTTTTGGAAGTTTGACCACGACCATTACCAAAGTATAAAGCAGCAACAAGATCCTCAAGTCCTTAACCAGCAATACCTGTGGTAAGCACAAAGAAATGTTGCTAGCCACTTATCAGACAATTGGGCAGCAGGCCATTAATTACAGCCCCAGTTTGGTCTCTGGATCCATCAGGTTACATACAGTCAACACCGCATAATTCCGTTTAAGGAGCATAGTACACTCCGCCCTAAGCAGGTTGGGTTGGTAAGTTTTCACAGAAATCGTGCTTGTACAAAAGCAATAACATCTAAACTCATTTCACAGCCCTCTCCTTTAGTCCGACCACGTCGAAATTGTCCATTTTCAAGACCTACCGCTAAGATAATTCATTTTCTGCACTACAGCAAGAAAAAAACTGTAAAATATATGTATATACAATATATAAATTATCAACTTGACGTGCTACTCATTTAAGTCATGTCCATCTCTTCGTTTGGCCGGATACCAGATACCATCCTATATCTAGTTCCTCAGAGATATATGTACATACATATGTCGATGTAAAATTTTGTGCACGTCCTTTTCTCCCAGGAAAACACTCCTTAATTATCGGA
This sequence comes from Bactrocera zonata, assembly GCA_037783105.1. Taxonomy (NCBI): domain Eukaryota; kingdom Metazoa; phylum Arthropoda; class Insecta; order Diptera; family Tephritidae; genus Bactrocera; species Bactrocera zonata. The sequence continues at coordinate 1,092,414 of JBAWJQ010004266.1, forward strand.
GCATATAGCTGCCATACAAACTGACCACTCAAAATCATGTAATTATAGGGTTTTCCAGTCGGAGCAATCAAAGTTTTTCTGTTTTACAAAATATAGCCATTTAATAATTTTCATAAATTATATCCAATTAACAACCTTCACATTAGAAGAATGCTTACACTTGGATCAAAATATTAAATCACTAAACTTACAAAGGACATCCTGTCATTCGGTTCAAATACTGTCACACTACTCTACCACCAGCAGTATGGCACCTGCTTCTCCGGGTGTCCCAGTGACCAAGATTCCGCTATTAATCAACTATTATGTCCAATTACTCTATTAACATGTCTTAAAATAGCACTCATTTGCTGCATACCTTTGTCTGAACCCTCCGCTGCTACCATTCAAAGGGCCTTAATCCCATTTGTGAGCCATGTAACCTGAGATATTTGCGCACATTAGCCATTTGCATGGCGTTCATATGTGTGCGTCTATTGAATAATCAATTAATATTTGATGACAGTGAGATTGTACACTTGTTGGTATAGACACGTGTGTGTATGTACTCATTTCTCCATTTCGCAGCGGTACATATGTCAATTATACCCGTTATACCTTACCATTATTTCTACACAGTATATGTACATATAGTAAACTTAGATGAAGAGGCAGGGCCAACTAGTTGTTTACAGCTAAAATCAATGCTCAATGCATACTTACTTACATACTTTTGTGTGTGTTTTTAGTGTAATTTGCATTTTATGTTTTGTTTTTATAAATTTTAACTGTTTTTCGTTATTAAATTTAAATTTTTTCCAAGAATTTTATTTGTTGTTAAAGATTTTTTCTTTTAATTTAAAATTTTGATTTCTTAAATAATTATTTATATACTAGCTGACCCCGCAGCCGTTGTCCTGCGTGAAATTATGTATTTTGAAATGAAAATAAAGTTAAATTTATCATTTCATTTTTTTTTTTTTTTCAATGTAACGCAACTTTATAAACAACATTTTTTCAGTTTCGGCGCATGAAGATTGCGAAACATAATAATGACAGATTCAGCTTTGAGACGCAAATGATGCGGTGGCATACCAAGCCTCTGTCAAGACGATCGATCAATTTGTATGAGCGCAAATCTCCCGGAATTTGACTTTGAATCTTCCAGTTTAAGTCAACAACATCGGTATTTTTGGCAGCTAACATTGCGCGTGCACTTATGAAATCGTAGTTACGATAATTTGGCCAATGTTCGAACATTTGTGATGAGTTCATCTTTCGTGAATTGATAAAGGGAAGATGGAATTGATATCGAACCACCGGGAGTATCAACCGAAATTGTACCATTTCCAATTTTTAGCGAGTCGATGTAAAATGTCTTTGGCAATGTCGATGTTTATATCGAAAAGTATGCGAACTTCATTTTCATTCCAGTGATTAACGTGTTCCAGCAATTGTAATTGCTGTCTTACTTCTCCAAAACTTCCACACATGGAACCATTCACAGTAAGCAATGAGTAAAGTTGAACCGCGTACATTAATCAATAGCAACCGGAGATAGAAACAATCGTCGATTTTCGGGTGGATTAAGTAAATTCGTCCTAATGCATTAGTTGATAAGACACCTGGATGTCAATCTATTGGTTGGCCTTGCTTTCTGCGTAACTATTTCTTCGACGATGCATTCCATGCATAATATCAAGGTATTTTCGAATAGAGCAATGTTCTCACAAACGGATCACTGACGAAAGTTGAGAAAAAACTCGTCAATATTAATTTTGTTGCTGGCGATGTTTCCACTGGCTATACTGTATTCTCTGGGTTGAAATACACTCTTTGGCCATTCTCCAAATTAATTGCGAGGCGCACAAAAGTCGGAAAACGTTCATGAATTGCAAAAGTAAATATCCTGCAAAGCGCTTTATTGCAGTTCACGTATCGACCGTATCGTTCAAGACCAATAATCGCCATGTTGCTTCCTTTGGTGACGTACTTTCGAACGTATTTTATCGACTTCACCAAACTGCAATACTAAACACTGATATGAGTTCTGAATATGAATTAGACAATCATGGTGAATATAGGTGATCCATGTGTTGTCAACTTCGATATTCACTCTTCTAAGTTGAATGTTGAATGTTCTGTTATCTGGTGAGCGACGCCGATAGAGTTGATATCCATCATTTCCAGTTTGTGTTTCCGAAAGAAAAGCACGTGGATAGTGTTTCGTGAACTTATTGTCAGACATACAAACCGAAAAGAGATTGTAGTGTCCGCAAGGTCCATGCACCATATTGGTTTCCATCACTTCATATAATACTGGATCTTTCTCTACATCAGAAAGTTCCGGAGAAATGATTTCATCAATTTAATCTGGTGTAACCATCATCCAAAGAAGAATATGTGCGTGCGGAAAACCTTTATTTTGCCACTCAACAGAGTACATCTAGCATCTAACAGCACCACATATACGTTGCTTCAACATAAAGTCAATCCAACATCGTAACTGTTGTTAGAAAGGTCGTGCTGTGACATCGTGACGATCGCTTGCTGATTAACGGCGATCCATAATTCCGCACGTATGTCACCGCATCTTGGGAGAACTTCTTGCCTTGCCTTGCCTTGGGCTGCCACACTTTGATGGCAAAAAGAACACCGACCGATATTAGGGCGACCTCTTGGTGTCTTCGTAACAAATTTCAATCTGCAATTGACCTCTTTGTGTAAAACACACGTAAAGTTTTCACTGAATAGTTTTCAATAATTTTTCTTTTGAATAGCCGGAATAAAAAAGCAAGCGACCGAAATTTAACTATTCAAATAATTTACAAATCAAAATATTGAAAAACAAAACAAACAAAAATTGAAAGAAAAAAATGTTTATGGAAAAAAGCTACTTTTTGGAATTATCCAATTTGCCGACTTTTCATGAAAAGTATAAGATATTTTTATTTCAAAACCTTCCTTGATCCACAACAAACAACCTCTTAAAATTTCATCAATATTGGTTCAGCCGTTCTCTTAGCGTTGCTAACGAACAAACATTCATTTGTTTGTATGAGAAAAAGAAAAGGGCTGTTTTCAGGGGTTTTCCGGCAATTATTCGAATTTTTTTCTCCGCAGAAACCATCCCTGAACCTCAGCGAACATTTAAAAAAAAGAATTATCAAATTTGGTTCAGTCGTATGAAAGTTATGAGCGTACATACATTTTGACGATTCATTTTTATTTATGTATATAGATTTTTTTGCTATTTTTTTATTTAATTTTTTTTATTTTATTTTGTAGAATTTCTATTTGTTTATTTTAAATATTTTCCTCCAAAAAAATTTGTTTAATATTAAATTTTAATAATTTTTTAATTTTAACTGATTTTTATTAGTAGTTTTACTGTAATTCATTAAGTTTTTTTTTAGAAAAAAATTAGTTTTTTAACTTTATTATTTTTCATAATTTTATAATTTTTTGATTAATTTTTACTGCTAGTATTATTAATTTTTATTTTAATTATTTCTGTTTTAGTTTAAAATTTTAACTGTTTTTTCATTATTAAATTAAATTTTTTTTCAAGAATTTAATTTTTTCTTAAAATTTTATTGTTTTAATCACAAATTTCTATTTCTTAATTTTTTATTAATATATTTATTATTATTTTTTTTAATCTTTATATTTATTTTTTTGAATTTAATTTGTTTATTATTTTTTTGTTTAATCTTTATATTTATTTATTTTTTTCTTTTTTTATTTTAAAAACTTTTTATTTATTTGTTTTAAATATTTTCCACAAAAACTTTTTTAATATTAAATTTTAGTTTTAACTAATTTTTATTAATAATTTTACTTTAATTTGTTTTTTTTTTTTTTGTTTTTTAGAAAAACTGTGTGTTTTTAATTTTATAGTTTTCTCATATTTTTTTCATTATTAATTTTTGTTTAAAGTCTTAATTTCAAGTTTTGATTTCTAATTTTAAAAAAATTTTTTTTTTATTATTTTGTGTTTTAATCATTTAAACTATATTTTTAATGTTATTTTTTTATTTTAACTGATTTTTTTAATTGCTCTTCACTTTGATTTGTTAATTTTTTTTTTTAAATTTATTTTCTTATTTTGAAATTTTTTAAAATTAATTTGAACTGTTTACTTAATGTTTTTAATTCTTTAATTAGTTGTTTGCAAAAATCCTTTTTGTTCCAAAATAAATTTGAAGACTTTGGCAAAATGCCGGCAGCTGTTTTATATTCGTTATACAAACAAACCCGTTTTATGAACGCACATGCACACACACATACAACGTGCTTCAAAGTAAACATTCGGAGTCAACTAGGAGCACCGATGGGTGTGTAAAACATATTCAAGGTGTGTTTATCCATTCGACGAATTCATCTTTATTTCATTGGCCTTACAGTTTTTGCGCGTGCAAGCACACGAAGTGTGTGTGTCTGTATGTATGTAATATGCACATAAAACCCAAATACATGCGCCTGCATATTGAAAATAAAAACACTTGGTTGCTGCTCACCCATTTCGCCGTGTTTCACTTCATGTTTCATGAGTGTTGTCGCTTGACTTCCAACACGCAGCCGCATTCACATTTTCCCCCGTTTTATTGTACGATTTAGGCAAACATGCATGTTGTGCCTTACTTCTTTTTTGTATTTATTCTTCCCGAAGCATAAACTACACGAGTAGTATCGGCCAAAAGCAAATATTTGCTTATGGTATCTGATATCAAGTATAATTACAAATAACTCATAAGCTACAATAACGCAAAGCTTTTTTCCAGCACAACATCTTTTGAACATTGACTCACATTCATACAAACTTATGAGCGCTATCTACATACATTGTTTACATTATGTTTGCTGTTTGGCTCGTTGATTGCTTGTACGGTTGTTCGATTACGAGTATTTGCCAGTGTTGTTGTGCAAATAAAAGTCGTTCCACACAACATATAATATATGTATGTATGTATGTACACATACGTTTGACTTGTTAAAGTGTTGCACGATCGAGTGCCTATACGGCAGCCATATAAACATCTGCTTTTTTAGCTGCCTGTCATTTGCAAATGCGGTAGTAACGCATGCGCGAGGCATGTAGCAATAAAATTAACACCGCAAACAAGTCAAACGGTGCCAACACGTAAAACAACATATCCACATATTTCGGTGTCACGAATTTGTAGGGAGCTTTTGCAAATGCTCTAAAGTGTGCACTTTTATTGGCAGCCATAAAATGTTTTTTTTTGTTTTTGTTTTTGTTTAGCGTTTCAAATTGAACGCTAACGAAATTCCTTGAATCTATTTTATCGTGTAAGCAAATATTTGCGTTATTGGCTTAAATTAACAAAAAATGGTAGCAGTCTAATCCCTTACTTGAAGTTCTTCGAACACAAATAAGTCATCTACTGATTGTACAATCTAGCAGGCTCCAAAATATATACATATGTACATGTGTAGATAGGTTATTTCTACGGAAATTTGTACTACCAAGTAGCTGTCAAATTATGTCACTCCAGCTTAAGCGTTAATTGTGAATAATACATAAATACCAAACAAACAAATCCTATTTACTACACAATGCTGATATGTCACTTGCATTATGCTGAGCATATGTATATAGCACAATACCTCGCAATAGAATTTAGTATATCAGCATTTTATGACCCATTCTTATCTGCAAGTAGATAAACACACAATTATTTTGTTATTAATGTATCAAATGTGGTAGCTTGCTGTGCTATCGGGTATATTATATAGTATATTAAATTTTAGGTGTTTTATTTTGATAGTTTTGTGTGTTGAAAGTTTAAAATTTATGTAAATGTTATTAAGTAAACCTAGACGCAAATGAGGTCGAGAAAACTAGAACACTTTGTTTGCTGTATGTACATATACGAGGGCTGCCATATATATTCCTGGCCTAATAATGAAAATAGGAATATTTATCAACGAAAATGGTTTTATTGTCTTTCAAAATATTCTCCATTAAGATTTATACACTTTTGCATGCGCTCAAACCAATTTTCGAAGCACTTTTTCCACTCCCATTGAGACACCTCCAAAACATGGTTTTTGAATGCTTCAACAGCATCTTCTGGCGACGAAAATCGTTGACCACGCATTATTTTATTGATGTGTGGGAATAAAAAGAAGTCATTGGGTGCCAAGTCAGGGCTGTACGGCGGATGACCCATCAATTCGACGTTTTGGCCGGTCAAAAAGGCGCTGGTTTGAGCCGATGTGTGAGAGCTCGCATTTTCATGGTGCACAATGATTCGTCTTCTCTTGTTCGTTTTTCGAATTTCTCCGAAGACTTCAGGCAAACAAATGGTGGTGTACCACTCAGAATTGATCGTCCTACATTGCTCAAGCGGAACAGTCGCCACATGACCAGTTTTGCCGAAGAAAAAGGCGACCATTTGCTTCGAAGTGCTTCTTCCACGAACAGCTTTCATTGGATTTGGCTCGATTGCTGTTTTTTTCGTGCTCATACGCATAGATCCATGATTCGTCACCTGTAACGATCTTATAAACGTCTTTTGAAACACCGCGATCGTATTTTTTCAGCATTTCTTTACACCAATCCACACGAGCCTTTTTTTGAGCGATTGTCAAATTGTGCGGGATTCAACGAGAACAAACCTTTTTTACGGCCAGGTGTTCATGCAATATCGAATGTATGCTGGTGGGAGAAATGCATAGGCATGCCTCTATCTGAAGGTATGTTACATTACGGTCTTGCATTATCAGTTCACGTACGGCATCGATGTTTTCTGGCACAACGGCTGTTTTTGGACGACCTTCACGGAATTCGTCTTTGAGCGAGCGTCGGCCACGATTGAATTCGTTGTACCAGTTTTTCACCGTGCTATAGGATGGTGCTTCATAGCCATACAATGATTTTAGTTCATCGATGCACTCTTGTCGTGATAATCCACGTCGAAAGTTGTGAAAAATGATCGCACGAAAATGTTCACGAGTTAATTCCATTTTTTGAACGAAATGAATTTTATTTATTTTTTAATTCCTTGTAAATAAAACAATTCACGATTAAATGACAAAACGTTTTGAGTGATGTTATGCTAAAAAATGTCGAACTTTCCAGTGGAAATGTCAGACTGCACCTGGCAACACTTAGTGTTGCCTAGGCCAGAAATATATATAGCAGCCTACGTATGTATAACAAACTAAATTCTAACTGTTGTACAAATATGTCTTGCTAAAATTTAAATTTACGTTAATAGCGCTTGTTTAAGATACTGACCGCTATACTATCGAGGAAATTCACAGATCATGCGACGTGGTTTTGTGATGAAAATCAATGATTTAAGTAGACAGTCTAGAAATTCATATCATATCAAATTGGATTTTTTATTCAAAATAGTTAACAGCATGGCATTACACCGATTATAGCCGATTTTCGATTTTTCGACATCATTTTGTAGTATATTTTGCCTCGAAATAGGACTCTGTCTCAGCGTTTTTTCTTCGGCTACATTCCCTTCAATATTGAGAATAGTTCAAAGTAGCTTAGAACATTATCCGCGAAATTCAGCGGATTCGGTAGTAATACGAAGCAATTTTTCTTTCGTGTTTATTGTTTTGTGACGATTTGAATCGGTTATATAAAAGTTTGCGCTGCACCCACTTTGCACTCAACTTTCGCTTGCCTAAATCTTTGTGAATGGTATGTTCAAAACACTTTATTTTGCTATCTGTAGAGTGTCAACTATTTTGATCAACCTCAATTTGTGGCCATTCAAAATTATTTTGTTTTTCATACTTCCATAACTTCATTTTGATGGGTTCATTTTGCCATGTTTAAAGGATAAAAAAAAGCAAATAAGACTATCAATAGAACTTAATTCTCTACAAGCCCAGCAACGAAACGACTTTTATTAATAGGCAAAACTTATGTATTTTCATCTAAATTTTCGTCTTTTGAAGCTAGGTCGGTTGTGATGTAAAATATAGACATACACTTAACACTATTAACAATCCACCCATAGAAACGGTAAGTTATTTAAAAAGTTGCAAGTATTTTTACAAGATACTGATCACTATACTATCGAGGAAATTCAAATTGTTTTGATCGTTGAAGTGAAGTAAAAATGAAAGTTAATTTTCATGAAGAACTAATGTGGAACTCTAAATAATGATTATCGCAAATTTTGAATTGAACAAAAAATTATCGCCTGCTGATTTCAAAGTATAAGAAAATCGTTCTTCGAAACCAGATAAGTAAAAGTGGTCCTGAAAACAACTGCACTGGAAGTTATTGAGAACTGAGTTCAATATGTACTTTATAACGATACTGGGCAACAAACACTTTATGTTCAGAAGTGTTAAAGTAAACTAGATGTACAGAATATGCAAAAGTACGCTTCCAAAGAAGAAGAAGAAGGACTCATCAAATATGCAAAACCACTTCATTATACGAGTTGGCAGGTTGTTTGGTCGTTTTGTGGACAAGGCCAGCACTAAAAAGTATTTATGCATTACTTTAAACATTTCTGCTAACATCCACAAACCATTTTCAATGTCACGAATGTCTATTTAAACAAACAGAGTGTAACCAATAAAACCCCATTGAGTATTCATGTCAATTTCAGATTACGGATCGAAATGCGTTTGCCGTTGTCAAACGAAAAGGGTTCTTCTCAAGTATTTGCAAATCACCACTTACAAATTCATGGGAACACCCACCAACTGTCGCTTAATCACATACATATTCACAGCTAGCTTTGTTTGGCGGCAACAAATGTGGGCAAATAACTGCAAAACACAAATCCACTTAAGCATCAGCTTTATTATGCACAACTGAATTTGACGCCAACATTTCTTAATCTACCATTTAACATCAAAGAAACTCCCTTTTCTGCATTAAATGTGACGTAATTTGCGCTTTTTCATACTCCGAAACTGAGGCGGCTGTCAACAATGCGACACAGCCTGTGGTAGTGGCCTAGAAAAAGGCGTTGTGCGCATAATTCCGCAACGAAATACTGAACCTTTCCAGGTCACGGCGCAATGTAGCAGCCTGGCAGGCACAGCAGTGAAGGCAGGTTGTCGTATGCGCACGCTGGCTGCGAAAGACAGTATGCAGCCAGTATGTGAGTAGTGTTGTACGCATGTGGCGCAGTTAAGAAAAGCGAGAAAAGTCATAAATCATGTTTATGCCACTAACACAACGTTAATGCACAACAATAACAACGCAACCAACTCCGGTATGCGTGTTGGGAATTGTGCTCGAAATTTTATAGTGCCCAACAGTGTTGCTGCTGCTGTTGTTTTTGGTATGTAGCATTCGTGGCAAGCGTAACGAGAATGCCTGGCGCACGGTGCCACAAACAAATCTCAAGAATGCGGAATAGCTGTGACGAGCCGTTTATTTTGCAGGCACATTAGCAAGAGTCCAAGCAACTTGCCACACACATACATACTCACAAATAATTCATGTTGCACGGTACTTTATGTTGACGCAGCTGGTAACGCGTAGGCAGTTCAACATAAGCGTATAATTTCATAATGTGCCACAACTGCTTGCTAGAAGTTTTTTATGCCACACTCAATGCCCCTCGTTTTCGCTACACGTCCAACTTGCTTATTTTGGTTAATTTTTCTTGTGTTTTCTGCTTGATTGTTTTCGGTTTTTGTATTTGTTTACTTTGCCAGTTTTGCTGTTGGAAAATCTTTGCCGCGTAGGTTAAACGTGACTCTCCCAACGTACGGCAGAACTGAGTCCCAAGTAGTCACACAACAACAGTTACCAGACAGTTAGTGCGAAGTGTGCGCAGCAAGATTCCTTTGTGTGCCGAAATGTGTCCAGAAGTGCTAAGAAGCGCCAAGCTACATTAAACTTTGCAAATAAGGAGTGGGTGTATTTGCTATAAATTATTGTTGTTTTTTTACTCGTAATAAGTTTATTTGCTCACACTTTTCGTGGCAGTGTTTCAAGTTCCACGCATGTTAGTAGAAAAGTTTCTGGATACCCAGTGCGTTTGACAGCGTTCTTTTGTTTTTGTGTTTGTTGTATACACACTCAAGGACACTCTGTTAGCTGTTGGTTTCTAGTGTCTTATTGTACACAAAAATTTCGCACTTGGCCATGAAGGCTGTTGGTAATCGCTTACGCTGTTGTGAGGTATTTCCTTTGTTATTGTTATTATTCTCTCTGCAATTCACATCAGGTATTACTTTTTATTGTTTTTTTTTACAGTTGGAAATTCTCTTACGGCGTCTCGCAGCTCAGTCGTGTCACATTTACCATTATTAATTTCCTTTTATGACTTAACTTTTTAACTTAAGGTTATGTGCACACCTGAAAATAGCAAGGACAGTTTTAGGCGAGTTTCTTGTTGTGGAAAATGGCATGAGAGGAAAGCATTAAATTTATTTCTGTGTATTTGCAGCTATTCTAGCTTCAGTTCCTTCCGCTAAGCAGTTCATTGCTTTATGAGAATAAAGCATTCAGTAAAATTTTGTCTATGTTATATACAATGAGGAGTCCAGATAACTTCTGACTCCATTTAGAAGTAGTCTATATAAAATATACAAGTAGTCTTAATCAGGGTGGCCTTCGAGTTGAAATGCCTAAGTTGAACTATTTATTAAGCCAGCTTTAATAGTTTTAACCCTGTTACCTTAAGGTCATTTCGTGACCTTTTTATGTTATTTTTTCTAATATTTCATAAAGGACGCAAAATTTTGGGGTTTTCTTTTAGGAATTCCTGCATTGAGTGAAATCGCTTTGAAAAAGTGCAAAATATTTTTTATAATTTGACAAAAAACATGGCAGAAACAAAACTAACGTGTGGGCAACTTAAGGTCATTCAGTGACCATCTGCTGTTCAAAGTGGCAAGAGGAAGCCATTTTTGCCAATTAATTTTTTTGTAAAACGATAGACATTGTACATATTTTGTAAAATGAAACGTAACCGAGCATGGGTGCGTATTTTGATTGATTTCGAATTATCTGATTCAGCAAACTTGTCGTCTGACAGAAAGCCAAATACAGCAGACAATAATGAAAGACATTGTGGATATTGATAAGTATAGTGATTTTGAGGACGATGAGAAGGCATTAGAAGAACTGCAAGATGGCGAATGTTCTGAAAAGTTTGTATGGTCTAGTGAAGTATTGCTGAAGCTGATATAAGTAACATTCCCGACAGCAACCAATAGTAATTTGACGCTACCACGGGTTACAGTATATTCAGTTCACCGAATATGTAATATATGTATGTAAACGAATCATTTGACCTGTGCTAGAGTTCACCAACATCGAGGGCGCTAAAAAATTTGTAGAGAAATATAAACCAATTGATGAAATAGAATTTAATGGATTTTTGGATATTTTGATATTAGGAGGTACTTCAAATGGCATATTTATACATCATGGACTTGCTAAAATACATTTAATTTAGAAACAGGCGTTTATCGGTCGTACGGAGAAAGTCTCCGCAGTCTTTCAGATGAAGTTCATGATCGACTAATATTTTGCGTTGTAATGTCACTTACAAGGTTTTTGGAAGTAACTTGTGTGCTGAGGTTCGTTACAGAGATAAACTCAGAGCGAGAGTATATGATAAACTTGCTCCAATTCTGGACTTTTACGATAAATGGGTAGCTAACGCAATGAAAACATAACATTCGATGAGCGTTTGATTCTTTTTTGAGGCAGATGCCCATTCTTAGTTTACATGCCAAGGAAATACGGAATAAAGGCATAGGTAGCTGTGGATATTCGTACAAAATTGTGTCTACACTTTCAAATATATTTAGGAAAAGATTCGGCACAACCGGAAAGAAACCAAGACCAACGGGTAGGGTTTGATCTAGTAAGTGGGTATGAATGACGAAATATAACAAACATATAACTATTTTACAACTCGAGATTTGGCACTCATTTTACTGAATAATAATAAGACGATGAAGTAATAAGACGATTACCACTACTAAACTGTCGTTTCTTCTTTGATGGACATCATCATTGTTCAATTATTCCTATAAAGTTTCATCATGACAAAAATGTTATGGAAAATCATCCCAAGAAGCTGCCGGAAATAATCGATTTTTATAATTCTACACAATCTGAAGTAGACACAATTGACCAATTAGTAGAACCGTATACGTGCAAGAGACAAACTAATCGTTGGACTTTAACGGTTTTTAGCGGTGCCTACGTTTTATAGACAGAAATTCATTCTAATTGGAATACGTCAAAAAAATATAAGCTCAGGATTTTCTCAAAAATTTGTCCTATAATATGTTCAGGGTGAAATAACTCGTAGAAAAAGGGTACCCAAAATCAGTTGTCAGCTGGTATTGTCCGATGTGTCCGGGCAGAAGCAGAATAGACAAGTACTTCGGCGTTGCTCCAAAAAATTTGCATTTATTTATATTCAAAAACTCTAAGAAATGTTAAGAACAAAATAAAATTTTAATCAATACAACTATGAAATGTTAAATTTAAACATAATTTGAGTCAGAAAAATTAAGATATATTATAAACAAACTAAAATCATAAGGTTTTTGTAAGATACCCTTACAAAACTCCGACTAGGTCATTCCGTGACCTTAACATCACATGTGCAACTTTCTATTAACATAACAGATGGGTTAAGTAGTTTTGTGTCTTAAATAAGGACAGTTAACGGGTTCAGGTTGTTTCCTGTTTCAAACAGCGCTGCAAAGTCCAAAAATAGGTACGCTATGGATATCTTTTTAATTTTCATGGTATCTGTACGCTGGATCATATCATATATCGCATAAAAGTTGACAAGGGTTTAATTAGGATCCTCTACCGTTGGGAGTATCTTTCTAGACAGGAGTAAATAAATGTTACACGAGAACTACACAGAAGCTTAGCTAACTTTGGTTTTGTCTTAGATTAGAAATAAGATCTCTTGTTAAGGAGATTAGGATTAAATAGAAAACGATCGAGAAAATTTTGAATAACAAACAGTATACCTGGCGTCTCAAATGGAGTTAATTGAAGTTTTTTTTTTTTAAGAAACCCGTCACACAAACAGTTATATCATATATATCTAACATTTTTTTTTCAATCCTCGAAACAGTCGAAATACCGTTTCCGTTATAGCCCTCAAGACCTATTTCTTTTCGGTTTTCATCTTTCCACATTGACCACTTAAGTTTGTTGAATAGCTACGGAGCCAAATCAGCCTAATACGTTGGTTATGGATCGGTAAGAGTCACGCTTTTAGCAAAAAGTAGCATAAATCGAGTGACAATGTGATATGTTGCATTACCAAGAGTTGTTCGTCCATAATTCCGCCCGTTTCAAACGAATAGCTTGATGCAAACGACGCATAACGCTCAAATAAAAAATCACAGAAACTTCAAATTTAATGGTTAATGTTTATTATCATTCGGAAGAACATTCTTTGGCATTTATATATTGAAGATCATCTCTTTCAAATATTGGCCGCTGCTACGTCTCAGATGGTCCGTCCATTGAGTTCAATTTTCTATGACTCGTTTAAGCATTTCGACTCGTAACTGACGAATGATACGCGCGATGTTTTACTTCTAGGCCTGAATCGAAATGGGATTACCAGCCTATAAGGGTAGGTAGATTTTACATATCCCCACAGGAAAATGTCTAACGGCGTGATATCATATGATCACGTTGGCTAAAATTGGGAATTATCTTCTCACCGAAGAGTTCTCTCAATAAATTCATTGACTGTTGCGATGTGTGGGAAGTGGCGTCGTCGATCACGGGCTTCAGTTTCAGTCATCAAATAGTCGGTTGTCATCGCGCGATAGCGGTCACCATTGAAGGTTACGTTTTCACCCGCATCATTTTTGAAGAAATATGGACCGATGATTCCACCGGTTCTAAAAGCGCATCAAACCGCTGTTTTTTCTGAATGAAATGGCAGCTCTTGAATCTCTTCAGGTTGCTTTTCCTCCCAACAGCAATGTTGCTTGTTTACATACACATTGCGAGACAAATGGATTTCATCGCTGAACAAATTTTTTCTCAAAATCGTCGGATCTTTGTGGAACTTTTGAAGATACTATAGAACGAAGCGATGTTGCTTGGAAAGCTCCAGAGGTTTCAGTCCCTGCACAAGTTGTAGCTTGGACGCTTTGATTTTAAGATCTCGACGAGAGATGCGATAAGTCGTTCCACTCGTCAGTCCGAGTTGATGCGAAGGGAGCTGAATCGACTCTCAAGGTTTTCGTGTAGACTCTTTGCTGCTTTATTTTCTTCTCAGTAATGAATGCTGGGTCTCAAGATGGGTGATAGTGTTACGAATAACTCAGAAGGTCGATTATGTTGACCATAAGTTGAGCGCAATGCGCGAAACACATTCTTTACAGAACGTGAGTTTTCTATTAAAAAAATACTCTGTAGCAGCTGGTTATAAGAGTATAAAAAGTACCTCTACTTGGATCTCCCGTTATTTTGAACTCAATAGTGAACTTTCAATTCTATTTGTTCGCTCATAGAACCTACTTATATACATTTTACAGCAGGATATATGCGTATTTATGCTTTATTTCCTGCTCCTTGGCACATATCCAGTTTAAACTTAAATTGACCCCAGGAAAAAGTTGTATTCATTAGGTTTGACTAAATGCCACATTTCCGTGAGGTATTTGACACCACACTATAAAACTTAATATCATTGCGTTTAAATTTCTGCAAACTGTCTTACAACTCTCCATTATGTTGCAGTGTGTCTTCGAAAAAGTGTTAACAACTTCCTTAATTCACTTACTTAGAGCGAAGAACGTGAATGGCTTTTAACTGCCACACCACCAGCACCACAATGAATGTCGTTAATGCATAAACCGCTTAAAAGAACTACAACTTTGAGGATAAAAAATCACAAAAGGAAATGATATTTAATCGGCTAAGCTGCCAACAGCATAACGAGCCACACCAACAACAACCAGCCCATTTTTAGCGCAACTTAAGTGAGTGATGCACCGAGTGCGTACTTATAAGAAGCTGGACTTCTTAACCATGTTCGCACTTTCATTTAATCCCAACTGACCGCAAGCCAACAACAGCGGCCATAGACTTGCAACAACAGCTACAGAAGAAAACACAGCAACAACAGCAACCACTCAGCGTCAATAAGCCACACACATGCAGCATCATAACGTGCAACATACACCATTTCACTTTTAGTGCCCGCAACAGCTGCACATTTCTCGTTGCTGTTCCTGCTGCTGTGGCGGCTAGTGGTTGCCAGCTTTGCCTTCGGTGCAGCAGAGCGCACAAAAGAAATGTGCAAAATGCAAAAAAGGCGAACGTTGATGATGTCGTTAACTTTTGCTACATCTTCTTCATTATCGATTACTTTTACGGCAGCACCCCGCCGCCGCTCACCCCTCCTTGCGCCAGCAGAATATGTAGGTTTTTGTGGCTGTGCGGCCCGAGGCTGTGGTTGCCAATGTTGCTGCTGTAACAGCGCTTGCGCACAGCAATCCGGGGCTGTGGCAGCAGCATTTCACTCACAGCGCAACGAGCGTTGCTGCAGTCGCCGGTTGCAAGTTGCTGGCAGTTCAGGCTTTGCGGTCTCGCTGTGCAGCAAAACTTTTTCTCCGCACTTTTCCACACAATTGCAGTTTTTATATTATTTTATTATTATTTTTTATCCCTTTTTAAGGTCTATTCCACGCTGTTAGTTGCAACAACAAAGCCATGACTGCTGCTGCCGCGTCTTTTGTCTTGCGGTTTCTCACATTTTATCGACCACAAAATTTTATTTGCACAAGCTCAATAAATAAAACCGAGCTACGACACAAATTAGGCAATCAGCATGCACACTCATGTACTTACAATCATACACGTTGAATATGTGTGTGTGTGTGTCTGTTGCTTGCCGCAAGCCAGTCTTTACATTCCCTTTTTCGTGCCTTTCGTTTAGCAGGCGCGAAAATATGAAAGCGTAATCGAGTGTGCATTCAAATTTATTGTTGTATCTGAAGTTGGCTCGATTTGGTTGCATAGCCAGCCAGCCGCAGCAGCAACAGCTGCCTTGCCAAGCGGTTTTGTCGCCGACAATTGTATCATCCGATCGACGACCTGTTTTTCAGTTCTCTTAATTTTCTTTTAATTCCAGTTTGTGGATGACACAAAACTATAAGCAAAGCAACAACAAATATTTTTATATTGCTGCTACTTTCTCGTGCTTACCACATTTATGGCAGCAGCTGAGCTCCGTCTTTGTCCCGGCTACTTAGCTACCGACTGACTGCCTGGCGGAGAATGCTGTAGGTTGGGCTCGTTCGGTTTTGTGGTCGTTTTGACTGCAACTCGACAGTGCAATGCAGCGCCTCTTACCCTCTTCGCGCGCTAAGGTTGAACCCTATGCAGTTGTTTGCCCAGTGATGCGCATGCGCTTGTGCGTCTTCTAGAGAAGTATTTCCAACGAGCTGCTATGCGTGTTTGTTGTTGCTTTTTATATGTACTGCCCATATATAAAGTACATAATATTCAATCTTTTTCACATTTCTGCTTTGGGGTTTGATCAAGCGCATCTGAGCGTAAAAGTTTAAAAATAAACAAAAGATAAACACGTTTCATTGCACTGACGTGGTAGGTAGCGGAGGTGCGGCATTGTGGTTTTGATAAAAACCGGACTTTGAACGCGCTGCTCTTGTCCATCACCCCGTTTTACTGCTGAGCAGTGTCTCATGCGTGCCAGTCGGTAGAAGAAAAAACGAAAATTTGCGAATTATTAAAATTCAATAAATTGGCTGGTGTTAAAAATATTTGGGACGATTTGAAATATATTTTCAGTAAATTCACTTATTTTGTCTCCCTTAAAATGACGGATCTTACAACTTGTAAGCCGTCTGCGAACGTATAATGGGCCTTAAAATAAACTTTATAGCACAAAAGTGCTCGCTATTTCGACATTAACCAGAAAGCCGAATCTAGGCCTTTAAGGTGCGCTTCTTCTTTTTTTAGTTTAATTTTATTTTTCAGGTAACAAGGAATTAAGCCGTATTATAAGTTGTTATGAGGTAAAAAACATTGAATTTAGATATTTTAAATTACAAACTAACAATACCATCCAAGCTATAAAAGGCCAGAGCTTTCTCTTTTCGTTCGCATTTTCGAAGTTCTGCCAGACGAATTTTACTGCGATCAATTCTCTTTTTTATAATTTACCATACATTTTCTATGGGATTAAGGTCTGAGGTTATTTCTCTGGAAACATGATTTTAGTAGCTTTGCCGTATGCTTCGAGTCGTTGTTGTGTCGAAAGACCACATTCAACATGTATGCTGCCGCATACTGAATGTGGATTTCATAATGTTTCTGTAGACGTAATGATCCATGGTACTGTTATTACGATAGAGCGGTCCCAAACCATAAGAAGAAAAACAACCCAGACCATAACATGGCCACAATGCTTGACTGTTTTTAGACAATACGAATTTTTGAGACGTTATCCATCACTTCCTACCAAGTTATATTTGAACTCATCACTGAAAAGAACTATTTGCTTCTGTCTATCGGCCATTCTACTTGATCTGTAGCGAACTGAAATAGTCTTAGTTAATCACGTTCGCTAATAAGCGGTTTCTTTGTGGGTCGGCATGTGCGTAAATTAGAGTCATCCAAGCGACGAGCGACCGTTCTTGAGCAGATTGGTAACCTTGGATCCTTTACCAATTGCGGAGCGCTTTTAAACTGAAACTTTTCTACCTCTCGGACCATTGTGCTGCCATTTTTTTCAACTTCTATTTTTTTGTCGGCCTCCATGATGCGCTATTCCGTTCCGTGGTAGTTCGAATTATTCGTGAGCTTTAAGACTAGTGAATTTTGTATGTTATAGAAATTTATTGTTGTTGTTTAATGTTTTGTCTGATACTGTAAATCCGCTATCTGTGGCCAGGGGGGATCCACCAGGAAGGAACTGCGGAGAATTAATCATTAGTGTTTAGTATACGCTAGTTTTTCTAAATTACCCAGAACCGGAATTAATTTTCTGATAACGAAGCGTTCAGAATGCTAGAAAAGGCCTTCGATGATAATTGTTTGTTGCGTGTAAGTGTTTTTGATTTGGCAATTATTCAAAGTAGGTCGAGAACGCATTGACGACGAACCACGTCTAGGTCGGCCATCAACACCCACTGATGACCAACAAGACAATAAAATAAAGAAATAGGGACTTCAGAAACGACGATTAACAGTCAGAGATCTTACTGACTTGGTTGGAATATCGGAAAGACCAGTAAAAACCATTTTAAAAGATTACTTGGTCCTACGAAAAGTGAAAGCACGATTACTTTCCGACTGCGGTCATAAAATGTATTATTGCTGGCGATGCGTCTTGGATCAATGCTTACGGCCCAGAAACAGACGATCAACCGTGGCAAAGGTGAGTCGATGCTGATAAAACCAAGTCAAAAAGTAAGGTTATGTTGACAGTTTTCTTCGATTATCGAGGTGTGGTGCAGTCCGAATTACTGCCGATCGCCTAAACTGTCAACAAGGAATACCGAGGCCGGCATTATTGGCCGACAATTCTTGGTTTCTGTACCACGATAATGCACCGTCGCATACTGCATGGATTCCTCATGAAAAATGTTTCAACAAATATTCTGCCGAAACCATCGTATTCGCCTGATTTAGCTCGCTATGACTTCTGCCTATTCCGCAAACTCAAACGACTACTCCGAGGAAACCTTTTTGAGTTATAGGATTCATAGTAATCATAGGATTCAGTGGGCTGAGTTATAAATGACGAACTTGCTGTGGAAAAGTCAACATTGTGATTAGCAAAATAACGAACGCATTTGCATTTAACATGTTTTTGAAATGTTTGAACTCCTTACCAGGCTTTTTTCAGCCATTTTTGCATACAAAACTTTATCATTGACATTCTCACGGGCACATTTAGTGCGGAAAGGCAAGACGTGAAAGGCCTGCCTGTCATGTACTTTTTGATTATTTTAGTCTAGAGTTATTTTGTTTGACATACCGTTGAGATGTCAATAAATACATTACTGCATTACATCGTCTTCATAGTTCGTAAAACCGATAAATGAACAAACACGAAGTCAAATTCCGGCTTGCACATGTGACACGTTACGAATTCTCAGCAAAAGCATTAAATATAGTGTGTACCATTTTATTCACAACGTGTGAATCCGTCATAAATTTCGCAGTTCCTGCTTTTTATGATGTTTTTTCTTCGCCACATTCGCACAAAGTTGCATGCGAACCGAGAGTTTTACAATTGTCGTCATGCCACACTGGTCATAATTTGCACTTTGCCGGCACAAAAATGCCTTCTCTCCATACCTATGTACATATGTATGTATGCATTTATGTTGAACGCTCCATTTACTGCATTTGCAGCTGCACTTTACTACCTCCTCATGCGGCACTCTTGAATACAGTACGCACACATGTGCATGCATATATTCCAACTTATTTGTTCTTCACACTCATTTTGTTTATTAAGTGTATCATTTCTGCTACGCACAAGCATGACATGCCATGTTGCAACTTTGGCGGTAACTGGCATCAATTTTCAAGCGCATCACGATTGCAACAAGCCGACAGCACATAAATAATATGCGCTGTAGTTTAAGTGAATTACGTTGACGCAAGTGTTTTGCTGCTGCTATTGTTGTTATTGTTGGGTGCATATCTTGTATTCTTATCTTTTTACACAATTTTATTTGCATGTGTGGGAATAACTTTGCCCCCAATTTATGTTTCACATAAAATATTATTATTTTTTTTTATCTCATTTGTGCCACATCTGCCGCTTAACCTTCGCCTGAATTTGTAAAGCAAAATGCGTAAAATCACCAAAAAATGATTTTCTCATAATGCGCGCAACTTGTGGCGGTTATGTCTGTCATTGCTTTCATATTGACTTCATCGCGATTAAAACAATAATTGCAGCCACATGCATTTTACTTCAGTCAAAACTCTGCCTCCGGGTATATCAAAAAAAGAAAAAAAAAAATATTGACATAATTTAACACGTTTCCCCTACGCTCGGCACAAAGGTATAATATAATATCATCATAATTTTTGGTTTTTGGGCCTGCCTGCGTTTTCTTTGTTGCAAGCGCAGTGCTGACCTCTTTTAAGTGACTCGCCCTTCACTCATTTGTTCATTCAGGCAGTCAACGAGGCGCTGCTGTTGTGATCTGCATAAGTGCTTGCGAAATTTTAATCACCGCAGCTTATTCCAATTACATAGATGTATACAGTTTTGTGCGGCAAAATAAGGAAACATACCGGTATATGATAAAGCTTCTGTGT
Organism: Bactrocera zonata; assembly: GCA_037783105.1. NCBI lineage: Eukaryota > Metazoa > Arthropoda > Insecta > Diptera > Tephritidae > Bactrocera > Bactrocera zonata. The sequence continues at coordinate 1,112,677 of JBAWJQ010004266.1, forward strand.
TTTGCTTTTAAAGCTTGAGCTGGCATTTCGTTGATGCGATGAGAAGCTAAAGGTTGATCCATTTCGAGGTTCCCTACTTTTTTTATTTTAAAGAAAAACACAGAAACTTCAAATTTAATCAAGAATGTTTGTTATCAATCGAAAGAGCATTCTTTAGCATTTATTTGTTTAAAATTATCTCTTTCAAACGTTGGCCGCGGCTACGTTTCAGATGGTCCATCCGATGAGAACATTTTTCTATGACTCGTTTGAGCGTTTATGGTAACTGGTGAATGACACACGTGATGTTTTGCTCCAAAGGCCGAATCGAAGCGGGCTTGTCTGCATAAACTTTAGACTTTACATATCCCTCTACGAAAAAGTCTATCAAACGATCTTGGTTGCCAATCGACCGGCTCGAAACGTGAAAAAATCTGCTCACCGAAGTGTTCTCGCAATAAATCCATTGATTAATGTGATGTCTGGGAATTAGCGCGGCCTTGTTGACACCAAATGTCGCCGTCGATCACGAGATTTATTTTCAGTCCTCAAATAGTCGGTTATCACGGTCGCCATTGACGGTTACGTTCTTACCGGCATCATTTCTGTAGAAATATGGACCGTTAACTCCACCGGCCCACAAACCAAACCAAACCGTATTTCTTTCTGGATGAAATGGCAGCTGTTGAATCTTTTAAAGTTGCTATTCGTCCCAAATGCGTCCATTTTGCTTGTTTACATTAAGCCAGAAATGCGCTTCGTCACTCAAATTAGGATCGAAAATGTCGTATCTTTTTGGAACTTTTCAAGAACTCATTGCGCGTAGCGATGTCACTTGGGAAGGTCGAGTGGCTTCAGTTCTTGCACAAGCTGTATTTTGTACGCTTTCAATTTAAATTCTCGACGTAAAATGCGCAAAGTCGTTCCGTTTGTCAGTCCGAGTTACTGCCAACGGCGCCGAGTCGACTATCAACGGTCTTCGTGTACACTCTCGGTTACGGCTGCTGTATTTTCTCCACTAAGTGCTGGACATGGTATATTTGGTCGAATATTGTCTAACAATGAATTCTGGGTCTTGAGACGGGTGATGGTGGTGCGAATAGTACGCTCAGTAGAACGTTTATGTTGATCATAAGTTGATCGAAGCGCGCGGAACACATTCTTTACAGCAAGTGAGTTTTCGTTATAAAGTCAAACAAAAATATCAGGCTTTTAAAAAAAGTATCTCTACTTGGATGACCCTCGAAACTTCGAAAGGGATCACCCTTTATAATAATTTAGAAAATAATTTTTCGAAAGAATTTCAAAACTATTCTGCTTTCAAAAATAGCCAAAAGCATTTTTTCTATTGTTATTAGTAAGCGGTCCGTGACTGTATATTGCTGCATTTACAACTGCATATAAATATAGTATATATATTTCATACGCATATGACAGCTACGTGCGTGTGTGTATGTATAATTAATTTGTGTTGTTGCGCTGCCAAACTCATCTTTACTTGGCGTTACGTTGATTTCTCTCCCTTCCCATTGTCAATTTCATGCTTTATGCTTGTTACCATTGCGGTACAAAGTAACTGTGTGATTGCGTCCGTCTGCGCGCTGTGTGTGTGTGTGTGTGTTTGTGATAATCATAATGTAATCAGCATCAGTATCTTTTTAATAATGCATGCCTGCTTGACTGTAATAAATATTGCGAATTTTTTCATGCGATTGACTTGCGAAATACACACGCACACACAAGGGTATATATAAGGATATATAAATAAGTATGTAAATATGTACATATATAGGAATGCGTAGAGGGGACTCAAAGGACCCTTTATTGCGCGCTTAAATTGTGGTCCGGCTTTGTTTCACTAGCATGTTTATGCTGTGATGTCTTAGCTGTTGTGTAAGCCGGATTATGCCCATTTGCATTATAATGTATGCGCAAGTATTTTGCCTGCGGTTTATTAGTGGGAAAATTTACTCGAACCCAATTCAATGAGACGACGCACAAACGAAAAGCGCAAGGCGTTGCTGTGTCTACGAATAAGTAGTGGTGAGCAGATAAAATTATGTAAATATCTGCCTAAAAGACATTTGAGAAACTCGCTATTTGTATTTACTTTTTTTCTCTATTTTCTGTTTTCTGTTTTTTTTTTTTTTGTTTTTTTTTTTTCTACCTTTTGGGCTTCTGAACGCTTTCCGTTTTTATGTATAAAATGTATCATTGCTTGCGAAATTGCACCCTAAATATTTTCCAAAATCGTTGCTTCAAAGCAAAAATCTGCGAGTAATCTTAAATTTCGCTTTTATTACCGTTTTGTGAGTTTTCTATTTCCTTCCTTTTCACTTACCTCTGAACCCTTTTTCGCAACACCCTAAATCACTTACTCACACGCAGGTTGAGTTTGTGACCCTCAAAATGTGTCTGCTGTGAAGCGCAACTTGCTTGTGAACTTTTGCGATATTTTCTTAGCAAACGCTCTCACACTCTCACAATCCGGCTATCGCAAATTCAGCAGTGCCTTTCATTCGACTTGGCATCAAAGTCAAGTGACATGTTAAATTAGGTAACGAATCAGGATAATGTGTCTGCGTAAGGACATGCTTGGCATATGCAATAAGTATACGATAGCTTAACGGTAAATAAGCAACACAAATGTCTTCAGCTATTTCTCGCTGCCAAATTGCTACACTCACAAAAGACATGTGTGTCGTGCATACCTAAGATATTTCATACTTAAAAGAGCATAACCGAATGCCCTTTTCATTTGCTGGCTACTGTTTTAACAAGATTACTCCAATGTGCTGTGTGTTTTATGCGTGTGTTTTGCAAATAGTCGGGTTTTTCTTATTGAAATGTGGATTTGGGTTGACAAAAATACTGCACATTATAGTCTTTTGTGTGCTATGTGAAATAGGATTAATTTTGTAAGTAAAAAGCCGAAACCTGAAAGTTATGCTCAAAGGACAACAGTTGTGTCTGTCGCAGTTTCACTCGTCTTCTGTGCGACGCACTGGATAAAAGTGTCGTAATCTCAGTTCAATAAGTCAAATTGCTTTGGGCATTGTAATGATTCCGTCGGTTTATGTTTCAAAAAGGTAAAAATAAAGAAACACAAAACAGTAAATGAAAAAAATCACTATTTTTTAAATGCTAAGCCAAGTAAGTCAAATTTTATTTTCTACAAGAAAAAACGGAATATCTCTTGTTACCGAATAAAAGTTGGTGAATTCGTTGCTTATACTACCTATTTTCGCATCTCTCACCTTACTGTTGGCTGTCATAACGTTGAAGTTATGAACAATTTCGTCCATTTTGTAACAAAGAACTAATCTTGAGCTCTCAAAGACAAAACTACAATATATTAATTTTCTCACATTACTAAGCATTCTCACAAATCGCATAAAAATAGGTATCCCTTGAGACGATCGAAACACAACTTTTTTTTTTTAGCTATTTACCAACTTTTCGATATCATTTTTGCTTCAAAATAAGGCGCGGTACCTGCCATTGACGCCTATTTTTCCAGTGAGAGTTTTCTTAACGTGTGAATACAGCAAAAATGAAATAGTGGTTCCCCTGAAATGACATGAACCGTTTTTTTAGCAATCTTTAGGCCTCTACTTCAGAATGACAACAGCTCTAAAACGTTTCAATGGCTCAAGGGCTTTTTTCTTCATCCTTAAAGCGTTAGTTCATTTTCCCGGCTTGGCGTCAGTTAGAGATTCCCAGTGTAACCAAGTCCTTCTCCACCTGGTCTTTCCAATGGTCTTCCTCTTCCTCTGCTTTCACCGTCAAGAGAGCACCTTACTTCTTAAAGTGTCTAAAACTGTAGTTAGAGTAATTACTGGCTCCAAGATAGACAAAATTATATACGACTTCGAAGTTATGTATGTGTCACGTGGGACGTGGGAGCACGTGGGATGACAGGAGATATACATATCATCTTTTCTTCCTTCACTGCTAGATCCATTTGCCTTACTTCCATCCCGATCCTCACATCAAAAAGGGGGTCTTTCATCCGAGGCTGTTGTTTCGTTTTTTTTATTAAGGGCGTATTTTACGTAGCTGGACCCAAACCCAACACACAACCCTGGGGAGGAATGTTTCGCCTTCTCACTTTAGCTAGCCTTCAAAGGGATGTTCTTTGGCTACCCAAAGGATACTTGGCCTAAGGCCGGAAGTCGTGAACTGCTCAGAGGGGCTCAGAGAACTTTTCTCACTTGCCTGAACTTCTGCACATGACTCCATCCTCCAAGGAAGCCCAATTGACGCCAATCAGCAATGACACATGACTGGAGCCCTTTTGATCCAATTGTGGTTTACAAATTGCTTTTTTTTTAATTGAGAGTTTTCTGTTCATTTTGAAAGCCGAAAGACATGACTTTTTATGACCTAAAGGCAGCCTCAATTCACTATAGGCTTACTGAAGCCTTTATGGATGTTAGTTGAGCTCTCAGTAGAGACATGCTTCAACTATTTACGTGTTGCCCAAGATGATAAGCTTTTAAGTGTTTGAAATACAAAACGAGGTGCACACTGAAATAATTCCATCAGCTGGTACATAGTCAATTCTACTGTTTCAAGCATTTTCTCACATAATAAACTGTTCTACAAATAAAAATCCTTCGTTTGCAACCAGAAACTAAGAAGAAAATCTTTATTAAAACCAGGAAGCTGGACTAATCCAATATCACAGAAGCAAATTTTTGATGAGTAAATAAGTTGCGACAAAAGTAGTATCATATGTATGTCGCTCCGAAATCTCCAACATTGCTCATTACACACAAGTACGGTGTCTAACCACTAAAAGCTATTATTGCCGTGATGTTATTAATTGAGATCTACACACTCACTTGCCCAAATACGTGAAGCGTAAATTGCTAAGAGACTCATTAAGATTCTACTGGCATTTTCACCTGCCCACCAAACGAACCTAATAAAGATTAAAGTACATACTCTAATCCTCGTATTATTTTCATTGTTGTAGAAGGAAACCTTAAGGTGCGCACACTTTTACCCTTTTAACCCCAGAAAGCATTTACGCACTCACAAAAAACCCACAACTGAACCCAAAAAGCTTTTCTGGAAACCACGCTTCGTTATGCGCTGGAAGAGTGCATATCCAATTGATGAAACCGCCAAACTACACAGCACTCGATACTGGAAAATCAAGCCGCACAGCGTTGCGGCAGAAACCTCACTGAGACTTAGCCGCACTAAGTGAGCGTGACGTATCTGAAGTACTTGGAACGCACATCTCTCCATATTAATGTACCGCATAAGGAAGTGCCAAGCTAAAGAGTGCATGCTTCCTGCTGCTGACTTTTATTGTTGTTGTGCACTAGTTTGTTTTTATTACGTCCTACTTGCCGGTGAAGGCTCAAAGTGTATTTGTATATATGGATGGATGGAGGTAAGCGCACAAACATACCATATTTGTATAACCCCAAAGTGTTGTGCCAAGACAAGAAAAACAAATCACAAGCCTATGGCAGTAGGAAAACAGCTGGCAACGGCGAAACGAAGACATCAAGGAAATGTTTAAGGGAAAATAAGCCAGTCAAGCGTTGTCGCTGGGTGCTGTATGGCCATGTGTGGCATGCAGCAGGAGGTAATGTTGAGGCCAAACTCTAACAATGCAAACAGACTTAGACAATAGCGACAGGGTCGAAGGATAGTCAGCGCCAAGCTGAGTTGCGTTAGCTGGCCAGAAGTTGTGAAGCAAAGAAAGCGACGATTGAGGGTGCTGACAGAGTAGTTGGTGGTAGGCAGCAGCAGTATATAACATTAACATGACTTTGGCAGCTTGACAACGCAGTGAGCAACATCATTCTAGACTACGGTTATTATTTATGTATCATATAGCATACCGGTATGTTTGTGCACATTAAGAAAACTACTCGTATAGACGCCAGCTTTCTTTTTGTTGCCAAGACGTTGCACAGTGTGCCGCATGAACACTGATTGTTGTTGGTTTAAAATAATCTTTACTTCTCCTTAAAAATTCTCCAAAAATCGGGATTCTCCGAAAACACCGAAAATAGGTTGGTAAGCATCTAATAATCTCCAAATTTTAGATATTAACGTTATGTGAAAGCGTTGATTATTGATCGCAATTCTCTGAGCAAATTGCCATAAAGAACACCCTTAAAAAACCATCCTAAAGCCAGCCAATGCTTGCTTTCAAACTAATTGTTATCCTCCAAAATATTAGGTTGTCAAATATCTTCCGCTTTTTTGCTATTTATTCAATGCTTTATAAAAAGTGTTACGGATTTGGTTCAAATATGCGCCGTTTCGTTCGATAATCTGTTTCCATCTAGACGGCAACTTCATAATACCCCCCTCGTAGAAGCCCCCCCTACTTATTTGCGAAGAAGTCGGACAGCCACTTTTCACAACCATCCGAGCTCCTTAACTTCTGACGAGTCATCAACGAAATGTGTGGTCTGGCGTTGTCCTGGTGTAACACAACACCCTTCCTTTTGGCCAATAATGGACGCTTCTGGTCGATCGCCTGCTTCAAGCGGTTCAGTTGTTCGTAGATGGTAGAATTAAGCGTCTGGCGATATGCGAGCAGCTCATAGTGGATGATTCCCTTCCAATCCCATCCATGTTGTCATTTTCACCCGCTCTGAAGCGTCGAAACCATTCCTCCGCAGTTCGAAGTGATAGAATACCATCTCCCAAAACACCATTAATCTCACGGAGCGTTTCTCTAGCGGATTTGCCTTTAACGAAGGAAAACTTCAAAATAGCGCGAATTTCGGCGTTAGCGAACTCCATGTTTACACGTCTATAACTGTTGAACGCAATATCCAAACTAATCATGCATAGCGTCGTTTTGCAGGTTATGTCAGGACCTTTCAAAGATGTATAATATTGCCCGATACGAGCTCTGTAGGCGGAAGGGAAATATGTGACAACCAAATATGGAATCCACATTACATTCCGTAAAGACGTGGATATGGAACTGGACCTGGGTCTGGACTTGAATTAAATCTTTCACAGCACTGGATAATAATACAAAATTTCGATTTTATGGTACTTTCGTCGCGATGTGCGTCGAGGATACTCATACTTAGAGGCTGTTACAGCACACAATGACTTACTTCCCCTAAATCAAATTCCGTAAAGACCTGGAACTGGACCTGGACCTCTATTAGTTCTAGTGTTCAATCTTTTGTACTTATAAAGGCTATTATAGCTTCATGGCAACCGGAGTTAACGTTTTATCCGTAGCGTTAAAAAACTCGTCCCACTGTGCGTCCCACATATGTACGTACGCTCGTCCGGAAGGGTGTTTTTCCAACGTAGACAAAAGAATAGTTAAGGAAACACAGTGTCGATTTCTTTGTTACTTCTTGCTTCAGTTATTTTATGTTTGCTCTCATTGTTGTTGTTGCTTGTTGGCGTTGCTGTAGTTTTGAAATTGTTGAAACAAAGGTAATAGCATGCTAAATGAAAGAATGAGACATTGACGGGTTAAAAGTTACGACGTAAGAAACTAACGACGCCTGCAGCCGACAACGAGGAATTGAAAGCTCACATTAGAACATTGGAATCTACAATCAGGCTAGCTGACGAGTGACGGCTGATGTGGCAGCAATTGATGTTGATGAAACGTGTGTGCCGTAGTTTTGTGCGGAGGAGTCGAGCTTGTGGGCGCGCTGGCGCTCAGAAAAAGCATAAAATTAATTGAAACCAAAGCGTGTGTATATTATGCATTCCTGCGCCGGTTGGTTGCCTGCTTTTATGCTCACGTATGTACACACATGTTGCTGGGAACACCAAATTATGCGGCACATGAAATCATAATGCAAGCTCTTTGCTGTACGTGCATGCGTAATCTTAGATATTCACAGCCAAGTGGTTGGGTGGGGCAGTCAAATCCACTTTCGCTTTTGTTGCGCTCCCAGGCAGCCGAGAAGCATGTGTTCTTTGTTAATTTAAAATCTTGAATAATTTATTATGATGGCATTACCTGCGTTGCATACACAAGTAGTGCGTAGATATTTTAATTCTATTTTGTTTGAAGTGCTGCGCAACTTTGTACTTACCGAAATGACGAAGTTAATGATAGGCTCTTGATTGTTTAGTAGTGGCGCACTAGCTTAGGAATTGTTTCGAAACTTTCACGCTTATTGAATTAAAGGAACTTAATTACGGTATGCTTGTGAAAGTTTCAGTTTGGAGAGTGGAGAACGTTGTTGCGTCGAGTTATTTAGTGAAACGAATGCTGATTCATGATGTTAAGGTTTTAGTCTCACCAAACAGATTTGAGAGGGTGATTTAGGCGTCCTGGTTTCTTGCTCAGAATATAATTGTTGTGTTACGCTAGACGGTTGAGATGTGGTCTTTAATTCTGGTGTTCGTCCATTCTGAAACAATACGATTGGAATTAAATCAGTATAAAACAGGTTGCATGACACCATATCCTTCACTTTTTTTTTTAATAAAATATTAATAAAATATTAATCATCAGTTAAAGAACTCGAAATTTTGTTCAGCACGAGGCACATGTCTTCAGCAATCCATCGACCGTCTTTGAAGGAGGTAAGCTCCTAGGCATGTGTTTTTAATAAATCTTATCCATCCCATCGTCCAATTTTGACAAGGGCTCTTATAAAACCCTCTCGTATCATTTTGTAAAATTCAATGCCACTGACGAATCACACTTTTCTCGATTTCATTCACTGTCGAAGAGGATAAAATCAATTGTGCTGAAAAAAATTGGTTGATACAGTAAATCAATTATACGAGTCACCGCTGCTTTTTTACAAATTTTAAGACCACAAATCTCCCTTGCTAATATAGTTCATTGTATCTTATTGTGAAACTCAGTAAGTTTTTCAATAATTAATTTTTGGGGTCACGGCATTGGCTCTATATTGCTGCTTTGAAATACCAACCTTCCTTCGATGCCAAGGAATATGTAACTAAAGGCTCATTACGCTACCTCAAGTCTTAGTCAAACTACCGTTGGGTGAACAAAACTGTTATACTCTGTGGTAATATGTTGCAAGTGCATAATAAGTGGTAATAGCCAAGATTGTGCTCTTTTTTAAAGCAACCGACTTATCACACTATAGAAGTAGTACCAAAATGCTGGCTATTCTTTTAATCGTTACCTTTTCTTCCACCTTAGTAATATCTTGGGTTTATGACTTCAGTAACTAACGCCTAATAATGTGCCTTGGTTTTTCTCATTTCATTTCGACAATAAGAAAATCAATAAATTACAGTGTATGCTTATATTAATTATGAAACTTATTTTTATTATTTTTTGTTGTGTTCCTTAAAAATATTCTCAATAATTATTTTATTGCAACAAATAACAACTTAGTCTAATTATTATTGTTTTTATTTGTATTTTCAGGTAAATATTTGCTCTGTTCGACTTGGTGGTCAAAAATTTCTGTTGTAAGTTTTTCAAATATTTGGTGTATAGTATATCTCATTATAATAAATATTAAACCATGACAAGACAATTCTAAGAGAGCTGAATAAAAGTTTCCTAAGGGTCGAATTATAGTTAAGTGTTCTGGTTTTCTCCAAACCTTCGTGCAAAATAGTTGGTATAAATACCAAGCATAGCAGAGTAACGAATCGAACATGCAACTGGTGCACATACCGCTTATTCGCGTAAATGAATGGAGAAAGATTCCATTCCAGAACTCAAGCATAGGGAGCTAGTGATTATAGAAGTGGCGAATCGAAGACGACTTGATAATATGTCGAAGCGGTGGTCATATTTTCGTATTCAATTTAAACAAGTAAGGAAGGGCATGATAAAGTTATAATCGAGATTTCATTATCCGTCATTTACATATTTTTTTATTTTGCTGAAAAATTAATTAGATTAGATTAATTTGTGTACTTTGAGTATTGAATTGTATTTTCATTTAGATGTATGTATTATACAGAGAAGGCATCAGATGGAATTCAAAATAGCGTTATATTGGAATATTATATACCGAATTTCATTAAAATCGGTCGAGTAGTTTCTGAGATATGGTTTTTGGTCCATAAGTGGGCGACGCCAGCCCATTTTCAATTTTTAAAAAAGCCTGGGTGCAGCTTCGTTCTGCCATTTCTTCCGTAAATTTAGTGTTTCTGACGTTTTTTGTTAGTCGGTTAACGTACTTTTAGTGATTTTCAACATAACCTTTGTGTGGGGGGTGGGCGTGGTTATTATCCGATTTTTTCCATTTTTGAACTGTATATGGAAATGCCTGAAGGAAACGACTCTATAGAGTTTGGTTGACATAGCTATAGTAGTTTCCGAGATATGTACAAAAAACTTATTAGGGGGCGGGGCCACGCCCACTTTTCCAAAAAAAAAATTACGTCCAAATATGCCCCTCCCTAATGCGATCCTTTGTGCCAAATTTCACTTTAATATCTTTATTTATGGCTTAGTTATGACACTTTATAGGTTTTCGGTTTTCGCCATTTTGTGGTCATGGCAGTTGGCCGATTTTGCCCATCTTCGAACTTAACCTTCTTATGGAGCCAAGAAATACGTGTACCAAGTTTCATCATGATATCATTTTAACTCAAGTTACAGCTTGCACGGACGGACGGACGGACGGACAGATGGATTTCAACTCTACTCGTCACTCTGATCACTTTGGTATATATAACCTAATATCTGACTCCTTTAGTTTTAGGACTTACAAACAACCGTTATGTGAACAAAACTATAATACTCTCCTTAGCAACTTTGTTGCGAGAGTATAAAAATAATGGTAATATTTACTCTTTGAAGTCTACTATAAGCGCTGTTAATTTTTTCTATTTTAAAGTATTAAATAGCGCTGGAAATCGCTTTATCTTTTTCGAGAAAATATTAAAATTTTCATTTCTATGAAATATTATGTACTAATAGACTGGGGTAGATGAGTTTTGAAAACAAAACAAAAAAAAAAACATTGTAAGATGAAACTTAACTGAACCAAAGTTTAAAATAACAAAGCTTAAGAGAAAACTAATTTATGACAACATGAGATCGGGAAAAGAAAGGTGAGCGGGAGGTTGACTTTTTAAGGTTTAAAAACGGTCCTATCGAAAAACGTTGCATTGAAGTGTTGTAGGTAATGAAAAGATCTATCACTTTTGCCTATAAAATTTAATCACATAACCTCAAAATTGCTGTGAAAAATTGAAATAACCCAAGCTTGGGACATATTTTTTTATTTTTATCGTGTACTTTCACAAAATTTGTCCTAAACTTACCTTCGTTTGTCATATTTCTCCTTATGTTAATCTAATTCGTGAACAGAGTTTTCTAATTTCAAATCTATACCCCAAATACTATCTGTTCAATCAGATGTACTACAAAAATATAAATGGAATTTAAAAACTGTACATAAAAGCCACTTTGATGCCTCATTAAACAAGAAACCTATTTTTATATTCGTTGCCACTCAAGCGTGATATGTCTTCCTCGCCAAACAAGGTTCACAGCATTGCTGAACTTGTGAGCATTTCACATAATCACATGCATATTTATGGCTTTCTAATCTTGTCATACTCCATAAAATTCAATAAACTAAATCACTCAACCAATAAACACATTTCAATTATGTGCACATGCACTTACAAAACTACTGTCACTTAACTAAAAAATTAATGACTTCCACAACATGCCGACACATTTATGCACTTACACACACACACCGATACACTTTTACGCATGCCTCAAACTATTCCCTCACCCTGGCATGTCAAAGTGGCACTTGAGCATAATTTTCCTTGCTTTTTATTGGAAACAAAAACGTTGCACTTAAACGCACGTTGCATGTCAACTTTATCAGCCACCGCGCCACAGTTGGCGCATGTGGAGGCAGAGCAGGGCGATTAAAATAAAAAAGACTCGTTTCTCAAACGAGTTTGCGGGCTCCACATTATCTACAAGCACTTGTACAAATTTATATATGCGCATAATTTCATTGAGCGGTGGCACCATGCGTGGCAGATATGAGTTGCATGAATGCGTTTTGCATGAGCAGCGGGTTGCAGTGCATAATTTGCCAGCGGCGCGGCGCGGCGCATGAAATTTAAAATATTGTCAATGACAGTTCGGCGTGAAAGCCGCAACGTCAAAACTCGAATCATCGCTTTCTTTCTACACTTTTATTTCGGTTCGTTTAATGGTAATGGTAATGGCTGCGCACTTTATAACTCATAAAATATGGAGAGCTGGAAATATATATGCAGTTCCGCAATGTATTTGACGCTACACGCATATTGAATGCTTTTGAATTTATTACACGTAAATTAAGTATAGGAAGTGCATAGTAAAAAATCAAAATGAAACATGAGACACATAACATAAACGAAAAAAGAGAAGTGAAAGTAAGGAAACACGAAGTATTAACTTAGGGATCACTTGTAACACACGCAAAGCTTTCGACTGGAATGAAAGCTCCTGCTAGTATATAATATAAGGGAAACAAGTAAAAACCTTTTCAAACGTTGTGGTAAACTTTATATACGCTGTTAACATTCATAATGAAGCCCATGAAAGTCAGTCCTATATTGCTTTCTGAAGAAGACTGTGTGCAAAAAAAGAAAGGATGGCAAAAATTGACCGAAAGCTTAGGAAAAACATATGAAATGAAAGAAAATTAAACAGGAAGAACATAAAAATCAGATATATTTCCGAAATTTTTATCTATCGCTTATTAGATATATCTAGATGTGCACACGGAAAAGTTTCACATGACATGAAAGCTTGCAAAGCACTAGATGTGCACACAGAAAGCTTTCACATGACCTGAAAGCTCGGACTAACTATTTGCAAGTGTCGAAATTAGTTTTTTAAAAGTTTGAGCTCGGTCAACTCGAGGGTATTCTAGTCTAGAAATTAAAAAAAAAAACGATTTTTTTTTTATTTTCAAAGTTTAACTGTTAAAGAATATGTGTACAAGAGGATTCAGAAAATTCAAATTATTTTCGGAGATATAGGCATTTTTCTGACCCTGCATCCAAACTGGTTCGGCCGAAACGCGAAACTTTAAACGCGTTTTTCTCAAAACTGACTTTTTCGGAACGATGCCCACGATTTCTCTACTGGACCGATTTACTTGAAATTTTTATAGAGTCTTCTTTATAGGCTTGTCTATGGTTAAAACTAGCCCCATCCCAAAATTTTTATTTTTATTATTTTTAAAAAATTCGAAATAGTCAGAAATAGTGATCAAAAAGAATTTTTTTTTAGGCAGTCGCTATTTTGTGAAAAAAATGTTTCCCACTTTTCCCTAGTTCCGACCATTGCGACATTATTCTAGATTAATAACCTTTTTTTGGTTTCAGATAACTAGGAGGGTTGAAATCATAGGCATGGTCACATGGAAATTTTTAGAGAACCCCACTTCGTCAGCTCATAATTTTTGAAATTTTTTACTTTTTTTAGTTTTTATTTTTTTTTTGTACTCTTCAAAAATTAATAAATAACTAATAAAAAATGGATAGTAAAAATATTAATTGCCATTTGTTTACGACACTTTAAAATTACCTGCTTCAAATTCATGCTTCTAGACTAGAATACCCCCTTAAATGAAATATGTTTTCGAAGCGATCTGGGGTAACCCACACAAGAAAGGTCTAAGAAATCAGTAGGTTTTAAGAAGTTGCATTGACATCATAATTTGTCATAAATTTTTTATAGGAAATAATAATTTTTTAATGCAAAGGATATGCTTTTGAATCAAAACTCATTATGAAAGATAGGTAGGTGCCATCGAGGCCGATCCACCGATTATAGCTTTTGGTCTTTTGCTTCAAAAAAAACTTCAATCTTAGCGATTTCTTTATTCTACCTAAATGTCTTTCCAGTAGGTTTGAGGTATGAAAACTGAAATAGGGAATCCGAGAATAGTGTGGATGGAAAGCAGTTAATTGCAAGCTAGTTTCCATCGCCTTCCTTGATTTGTGGATTGATGTATTGTTCTCTGGGTACAGCGACTCCGTTGCTCATATGATTTATTTGGTATTTATCGAAGCGATTGTGTTTGTTGTGATTTTTTTTTCGGTAACTGATAAGCCTTTCCTTTTACATAAAAAATAAAACACTTTTTATAACTAACCCCGTAATCTAGTATTCCTTTAAGTTTATCTAATACAACCCCCATCAGTTTCACCCAAGCAATCGTTAGATGCTCTTTGCTGGCTTTGTTGCATGCGAAAAGCACTTTGAAAATCACACTAAGCCGCCACTGAACGGCTGCTCGCAATTTACACTACACGGCGCTTTAGTCGATGAATATGAATTGTTTGCTGCGCAGCTTAAGATATGAATGAGCGTGTAAAAATGAAGCTTAACTGCAAAAACCACTGTATCGTATCAGCTTGTTATCTCAGAAGCCGCTGCCGACATTAGACGCTCAACGCGAAATCCTGTTCGAACGCAATTGCGCTTTTCAAGAGCTCTTTTATTTGCACAAATTTATTTTATTTTTTTCCCCCTTTGCTTCGCTTGGTGGTTTCTGCGCTTCCTGTCACTGGCGCTCGCAATGCGTTTACTTTAATTCCTTCCACTTTGTTTCCGTTTTCGTGCGCCGTTGTATCTTCTTCTCACTTCAATTCAATTGTGCTCATATGTATTTCAATTCTTGCATAAATACAGACGCACATACCTCAGCATTGCCGCTACAATGTTGCCGTTTCCTTGTTCGATTCGCACTCGCAAAAAGCACTTTGCTGTGCGGTATGCTTTCATTTCCTTGGCAAACTGCTCCAGTGTCTGCTCTGCACACTGCATATGAAACGCAATATCCTTTTTACACCCTTATCTCTTAAGTTTTTATAGCGCCTGTTTTATACATACGTATGTATGTATATATGTTTGCATGTGTCGATACTTTCAACATTGCTTCATATAATCCTCCGTCTTCATTTACACACTGGTTGTTTGCGGCTGTTATTTTTTTTTTTTCTTTTTCAAAACTTTTCTTAGTGTTTGCCTTGCTGGCGTGGCAGGGTGCAAAGGGTTGTCTGCTACCGATTTTGCGCGGTCTTTAATGTTCGCAAAAAATACAAATTGCGTCTTGTCCTCTACTGTATATGGTCTTATGTGTATGTGTTTGTTTCGCCACCCTTTCAACGCCCTATTATTTCGACAGTTCTTTTCAGTTTTGCGACTATCTTGTCTTCTTTTTAGCTGTTGCTGTTTGCTGTACCTTTTTGACCGTCTTTCCTTTACAAACCGTTGTTCTATTTTTCGCTTGATTGCGTTTTGTTGTGAATTCTCTATTTATGTGGGTTTTTAATGATAATAATACAGTCCATTAGTCCACTCTTAGTTAGCATAAGTTTGTACTAAAACTCCCTTTGATATTTGCGGCAGTTTACTTTTTTTCGGAACCGAGGTTCAAAACTGTTTTTTCTCAGAAATAAAATAATTACATCTAAAAATGTGAGGGAATGTCTTGTACCTTATCTATGGCTTATTTTCAGATGAAAGGTCTTCAGACTTCGTACCTTAGAATTCGAGGAGTTTGCACACGGCAGCATTTGACAAAGTAATCCCAAAAGGATGCTGACTTTTCGCTAGTTCGATACGAGTATATCACATAATCCGTTCTGTTATCTCTATCAGAGATCCGCCAAATTTCGTGTTCCTACATGTAATCTCTCACTTACAACACAATGGGTATTTGTATATTTTTGTCCATAAGATAGAAAATTCACAAGTTTTCATGAATAAGCCGTTCGGTTAATATAGGACATATTATCTGTAAAAAAATTCTTTGGCTAGGAAATTAATAAACAAATTGTAAGTCCACCGTTTATGAGGATTTTAAATGACATTCACTGTATGTCCCTACCGTTAAAGCTTCTATTAAGAAATTAGCTTCGCTTTTCGGCGTTCTGCCTTTGGCCATTATATTACATCTAATTGGACTCCTAGAAATAAATATTTCGAGAAGGATTTAAGGTGGTATTCTAGTTTAGAAGAATGAATTTCAGGTAATTTTTAAAGTGTCGTAAAAAAAGGCAATTAATATTTTTACTATCTATTTTTAATTAGTTATTTATTAATACTTGAAGAGTACAGAAAAAAATTAAAAACTAAAAAATTAAAAAATTTCAAAAATTATGAGCTGACGAAGTGGGGGGTCTCTAAAAATTTCCACGTGACCATGCCCATGATTTCAAACCTCCTAGTTATCTGAAACCAAAAAAAAAGGTTATTAATCTAGAATAATGTCGCAATGGTCGGAACTACGGAAAGAGGGAAACATTTGTTTTCACAAAATGGCGACTGCCTGAAAAAAAAATTTTTGTTTTGATCACTTTTTCTGACCATTTCGAATTTTTTTAAAATAATAAAATTAAAAATGTTAGGATGGGACTAGTTCCAACCAAAGACAAGCCTATAAAGAAGACTCTATAAAAATTTCAAGTAAATCGGTCCAGTAGAACCTGAGAAATCGTGGGCATCGTTCCGAAAAAGTCAGTTTTGAGAAAAACGCGTTTAAAGTTTCCCTAATGTCTTTTGTTTGATTAGTTCCGGCCGAACCGGCTTAGATGCCGGGTCAGGAAAATGCCTATATCTCCGAAAATAATTTGAATTTTGAAAAATCCTCTTGTGCACATATTCTTGAATAGTTTAGCTTTGAAAATATAAAAAAGTTTCGATTTTTTTTATATTTCTAGACTAGAAGACCCCCTTAAAAAATGATTTCAACCATATTATAATATTTTCAAGGGAAATAATGGTTCATAATGCATTCGAAGATGGTCGGTAGGCAATTTTTGTGCCGTAAAAAGAGTTTTAAACGAGTCACTGGTTAACATAATCCTCAAACTATAATAGAATATAACCTAGTTCGTATTAATTTGCAAATAATCTATTTGAAAATGCGCATACTGTATGCTGGTGTCTCCTACCAGTCCATCTGGTAAGTACACTGATCGCTAAGCATTCCTCGACGTTAACCGAGTTGGCGTGTTCTATTGCTTATGGGTCAATTGAATGCTGATGCTTCCAATTAAAAGCCATCAAGTGAGCAAGACATCAATCCTTCTGATTTTTCGTAGTACATTCAATGATTGTTGCTAAGCATTTCTCGTTATTAACCGAGTTTACGTGTTCTTTTGCACATGGGCTGCAGGAATGCTGATGTCTCTAACTAAAAGCTTATTTATAATAAAAGACCCACCTGCTTCTTCATAACACATGCAAAGATGGCATTACGAGTTGGCGTGTTCGTTTGCTTATGTTGCCACTCGAATCCTGTATTCTCCAGCTAAAAGCTCAGCTCGCTTATTTGCAGCAGAGCAAGAGCTGCTGCTTTACTCAAGCGCCGTTGCCGTTTGCTTTTATTGTGCCTTTATTTTTATTCTTACGTTGTAAGGATTTAAATTGTCTCTTTCTCCTTTTTTCCCCTCTTAGCATATTTCATGGCTCTTAGTTGTTGCTGTTCGCATTTTCGCTTACTTTATTTACTTTTAAAGCGTTTTATTTTGTCGTTTATTGTTGTCGTTAGCAAATACTTGCACGGAAATAAAAGTAAATATACACACGCAAACATACATGTATCGGTGTGTATGCTTATGTGTATGCGTTTGTAAAAGATGCCCAAATCAACACTTGTCCGCTTTTATGGTTCCGCCTGCCTGTTGTCCTATTTGCCATAGAGCTTATATGCATTTATAGGTATGTACGTATGTGTGCGCGACAACTTTGATGTTTCGATTTGTCCTGCGCGTATTTGCACGAGCTGCAATCCGTTGTGCGACTCATTTTTTATTGCTCACGTGTATTCCGAATGCGAATTCGATTGCCCTTTTATATTTCTGTTTTCCTCTTTTGCATGTTATTTGCAGGTTTATCGCTTCGTGTGCGTTTATTTTCGACACTCGATTATCTGAATCCTTTATACAGATATCCACTGCTACTCTTACCCAGATTTTATTGCCCTGCGCAATATTTTCACTGTCAGATGTCATAAAGTATAAAAGTTTATATGCATATGGATGCAGTTGTCTTGCTTTATTTGTTTATTGTATTTTAAAATTATTTTAGTAAAATTTTATTATGAAGAAGTCCTCATGAAAATGGTATTGTCACAGCATTTCAATTCTTTTGGATTTTCTATTTTGTCGTGGAAGTAAATAAATCGTGTTGGTCTTGACCTCAGACTTCAAAGCAATTTAAGCGAATTCTTGAGCGTGTTTCAGAAAGGACTGATTAGTTGGTAACTGATACTTGATAATCGTTCAAGTTCCTGAAATCTGCAAGTAATAAATATGCTTCCAGTTTTCTGAAACTTACCACACCTTAAGAACCACTGCGTTCTTATGATTATGCCAGAGTTTTCTTTATTTCTCTGAAGAGATTTTCTCTTTTATTCATTTTGGTAGATTTACAAGATTATTTTTATGAAGTATAATCAGCATAGATTAGATAAACATATAGATATCCATTTAATGGTTTAAACAATTTTACTTTTTCATATATTGCGAGTTTTACGAAACCGCTTCAAATCACCAGACTTTGTTGAGAAAGGTGGCGCTCTTCTTGTTAACAAATAATCATCATAGATTCCTGTATAACCCAAAAGAAACAATAATGTTTAAGAGGGTATAAAAAAGTTGTATGACTTAGCGTTCAAACCAAACCTTTTCAGGTATTTTACCGTTAATTTTGATACTCTTCGCCATATCTCATGCAATCGTTTCGGTAATTTCACGCCTACAGAGTAGTAAATCGAAAAAGTGTACCTCAATATCACATTTGTTTGAGGCGGCAAATGCGTTTGAGAATGCCTAAAAATTGGGGTGCTCAATTTTAATTTAAAAAGCCGTTCACAACCACCCACCTTATCATTATCACCCATGTTGTTCATACGCTTTGATTGCGTTCGAATCATCTTGCCGTTAATTTCAATTTTCCGTTTCGGTTTTCCCATCCTCTTCCTATGCGAGTTGCACAATCCTGTAGGAAACGAAATACGCTGTAGACCACAGAATACATTTTAAGAGGAGAAATTGAAATATAAGTATATTTAATACCGTGGGAATTGGGGTTATTTCTGAGCTGAAAGAAACCCCATAATTCTCAACACACTCGGATTTGAGAACCCTTCTATTATATTAAATGGCAGGTTGGTTATCTACTTTATTGTATACTCGTATTATAGCTATGGCGATGCATGGTCTTTGAAAAATAACAAAGTCATACTCAAATTCATGATTTATCAAGCCCGAAAGCCGCTGCATGTGTTGTGCGTTGCCACTGTCCTAGGTGAGACCACTGAGCTAAATTTAATCGGTAATTAAACCGAACTACTCACCCATGTTGCCTCACGAAAACATCACTTTAGCTCTGCTTGCTTGTGTTATAAATAAATTTAATCGAAAAGCCCTTGGACTGAACTTTTATATCCCTCTAATTGATGCGTTGTGTGGGAAGAGACGCCGCCTTGTTGAAGCCAAATGTCGCTAAGATCACGAGTTTCAATTTCAGGCTTCCAATATTCTCTTATCATGACGCAATAGCGGTCGCCCCAGCTACGTTCTCTCCTTCAATTTTGAAGAAATATGGACCGATGACTCCACCGACCCACAAACCACAAATGGCCAAAAATGAGCCTCATGGAAAGGTCGAGCGGCTTCAGTTCTCGCAAAGGCTGCAGTTTTGTATGCTTTCTATTTAAGATTTTGATGTGAAATGCGCCCAGTCGTTCCATACGTCAGTCCGAGTTATTGCGAACGGCGTCGAATCGACTCTCCACGGTCTTTCTGTACACTCCCAGCCACGGCTGATATATTTTCTTCACTGTGTGCTGGATGTGGTCTATTTGGTCAAATATTACTCTAATAATGAATACCGGATCTCAAGATGAGTGATGGTGTTACGAATAGCACGCTCAGTAAACCGATTATGTTGACTATAGGTAATAAAGTACTGAACAAAAATAACTTGACAGCTTGCGTGATCTCGCTTGATCTGTCAAACAAAGGCTATTGAAAACCAGATTTTCTAGAAAAACCCAATGGTTAATTGTTTACGAAAAGTCGGAGATAAAAAATCTTTCGATCAGGGCAGGGTTTTATAAATTTTGAAAAAGCTGTGTAAATTTCCAAAAATGTAGTTATGAGAAAAACGTATATGAAGTTTTACACTAACGTTCCCTGATCGAGAATCATTTGCTAGTTATCGAATAAGTCGATAAGTATTTATCAGATTTACTTCAAGTTTTCAAAGAGTATTATAAATTTATATGTAGATATAGATATTATAAATAGAATGTGCAAAAACAAAAAACGATTTTTTGAGAATTCGGACTGACTATTGCCTAAAGTGGAATCACTTCAATCTGTCTATAATTTGTGAAATTTCCTACAGGGTGCGAAGTTATGTGAAATTGTATATGCTTAAAACAAGGCTAGGTGTCTGTGAATGCCATTCCAGCCATCTTAGAGCGTTGCCAACACTCGCACTTGGCGGCAGCCCCAACTATAAGCCGTAGAGAGCTCATCACCTCAGTCCATTGCCTTATCAGTTGGCAGGTAATTACTATGTCCTTAATTTTACACGGCAAATATCAAATGGCGTAGCGCAGCGAGGGTTGCTTCTAGCGCTACTAATATCTTATTAAGCCCGACAGGCGGCAAATGAGCGCAGGCATCCGTATGTGTGCGTGTGTGTGTGCTACGCACCTTCACTTTGACAACGCCTGACAGATGCGCGCACACACTCACACCATTGCAAACGTTTAAAGTATTTGTGCCACATAAGCTGCTGCTTGCTTACGCAGTCAAAAAGTAATTGCATTTTCTCCCAGCACTGTCGCCGTATTTCATAAAAATTGCCCATTTCCGGTGCGTGCACAACAAAAAAGTGGCATGACAGTATCCTTGAAATTTTTGTTGTGTCAAAAAATGCTACTTTTATTTTTTATGTGCAAGCATGTGTTTGCAAGCATTTATATGTGTTTTTATTTCTTGTTCTGCTTCTGCCGCTTGTTCTTGTTCTTGTCTGCCATAAACAGGATATTAACAAAAGTTGCTACCTATATCCTGTATTTAATAAACGCATCCTTGCGCCGCGGCGTTTTCGTATGCAAATGCGTATTGCTGGCCGTGTTTACAGCCAAGCGCTTGTATTTCATACTCAAATGTGTTTATGTGTGTGTGCGTGTGCGTGTTTACGCTATTTGTCGTCAAGGCACATCCTGCCACTTTGTGTTTTATTGTTTGACTCCGTGCGGCATTTTGTTTTATTAAATTCACATTTGCGTAAAGTTCTTTGCTGACACCCCGTCGCATTCCACTGCCGTTAGACACCATCTCATTGTAGCCCAAACTCGCACGTCCTGCTTTTTCGGCAACGCCTTTGCACAAGCCACACTCTGATATATTTGTACACATGTATGTATGTAAGTATTCACGAGTTGCTGCTGCCAACGGCATTTTAATTTTGATTTACCTTTGCGTCAACGCGACCTTTACACACTTCGGCTTCCTGCCTACTTCGCCAAACTCGCCGCCGCGCCACCACTCCCTGCGTCTTCACGCTCTCCTGCCACTGGCGTTGAGGCAGTCAAGCGCGAAAACGTGTCTGCCTTGAATTGACTTTCGCCGCGCATATAGCCACTGCTACATACCGTTATTTATGTGTGTGCAATTCCTGTGCGCCTGTTGGTCTGTGCTTGCTGGTTGTCTGTCGCCTATAGCGCGCCGCTCGCCAGCATTTTTGTTATTCTCAAAAGTGTTTGTTGTTGCTTTTGCCGTGTTCGTGCCGTTTTGTAATTAATTAATTGATTTATTTACGCTTTATTTGCATTAGTAATGAATTTTTCATGGACAATTCCAAGCATCGATAAAGCTTGTTTACATTTGCACACACACACACACACGTATAAACGGGAAGCAAACGTTTGCCTGCTTATAAATTATCGATAACTACATAATTCCGTCTGCTGCTAGCTGTGATTACATTAAACGACCGTCGCTGTCTTGCCACATTTGGCTTCCGCTTTGGCTTTGCCCACTGCTAGTGGGCGGCGAATTCTCATTGCTCAGCGACAGCCTAACATATTTTATAACTGTAAATCATTTGCACAAGTAATTAATGTATTTACAATTCATTTTGCTTGTTTGTGACTTTTAATGAAGTCTTATCCTCATTTGTGCATAATTGATTTTACGTCAGATGATTTGTGTGCATATTAACCCTAATAAGTGTCTTTGCATAAATGCATATGCATGTATGTACATGTAACTGTAAAATAGTTGCAGCATGTATTTAATGTTTGCAGCGTGATTTTTAACCTCAACTTGGCGTTTAAATTGCAAAATGTTGTTATAAAGTATGAAATTTAAATGAGTTGATGTTAAATGTGTCACGCGATGTGTTTTGAATAGTATTTTTTTTATCGACCTCACATTGTTATTTGCAAAAAAAAACACTAAATATTAATATTATTGAACGCCAAGAAGTAGTAGTATGACAAAATACTTTCTAACGGCATTTTAAAAGCATAAAATGATGAGTGATATATCACATGCGATGTAAATATATGTATTAAGTGAAGAAAATGTAATTATAACGCAATAAAACTACAGTCGACTCTTGTTAATTTAAACCTGCGATAATTCGAAGCTCTCTATAATTCAAAGTTATCACGAGTTCCCTACTAAATCTCTTTATATTTCGAACTAAATCAATACATTTTCATACACTTGGTAATTCGAACGAAAAAATCATTGCTATTTAACAAAACGACGCGTTAATTCGAACTCATCAGCGTCCAACACTCGACAATTCAAAGTTGTAGAGGGAAGAGGCGGAAAAATTGTAAGTACATTTTGCGACAAGTTCAAACTTGTATCAAGATACACGAGCCTTTGTTTTTGTTATGATTAGTTTGACTATTTGACGCACACACTTCTCACGAATTGGTTTGTTTAGTTATTCAGTTGCTGTTACTCTTTCGTTGGTATGACGATTGCTGAAAAGAAAAAGTTTATCAAAAAAGTAGAAGAAGGTGAGAAGAAGAGTGATGTTGCAAAAGAATCTAAGATTCCTCTGAGTACTCTCTCAACAATAATAAAGCACTGAATCTGATTTTGTTCAAGTGGATGAAAATGTTGCTGTCTCAGGTTCACTAATCGATGGCGAAATTTTATCTGCGACAGATACGCAAAGTAACGATGAAGATGAGGACGATACATCGGAACCTTTGGCAGAGGTGTCAGTTAAGGAAGCAAGATCCTCATTTGATACCTTACAAAGCTTCTGTCTACAAAACGAAAATGATGAAAAAGCATTTCTGGCACCTTTTCTCTTAAAAAAAAGTTATTGAGCAGTGTGAGCACCAGAATTGTGCTTTGAAGCAAACCAGAATAACAAAGTTCTTTCGAAAGATTAATTAATTCACATTACGAATACATGGTTGTACACGAATGTACCTCTTAATTCTTGTCATTTTTATATTAATAAATAAAAATTAACCAACACTTAATAATTCGAAGTTTTATTTATTTTCTCTCACAAATTTCGAACCATTTGATATTTCAAACACTCGATAATTCGTAATATTTCAAGAGTCCCTCGAGTTTCGAATTAACGAGAGTCGACCGTATATACATACTTATACTATGAAACTTGGGCTCATATCTAATACGAAATTATCAAATATGGAAAATCATATGACGGCGCATCACATGTTTATATGATAATTATGAGTGATGATGGGTTTAAACGTGATCAAATGATAAAACAAGTCAGATAGACTCAGCTAATGGAGTAAACTACATAAAACGGTATATTATCATGAGGTTGCTCATCATAAGATGAAGTATATGATAATTTAAAAACAAAAATAACGTGATCAAGTGATACTTCCAAAAGAAGCAAAAACTATGAAAGTTAAGCAATAAACTACATAATATGATATACTATATTATCTTGCGGTTGATTCTCATGAGATGAAGTATAAAATATTTTCAGATAAATATCACTTGTTAGATACCACTAGCTTAAGGTAGTAGTCTGGTAACTTCGGTTCAAAAAATCTAAAAATTATTTTTTTACTTAATTTGAAAGTACATGTCTATAGATTAAGAATAAACAAGAATATTTGATTTCAGATAACATCAATAGCCAAAATCACCCGGGCCAAACACCTACATTTTTTTGAGGCTCCAACTTGGAGTGACAATAATAATAAAAATAAAGTATTACATTTTTCAAATACAGTTTTTTTATATTTTTAATATGTAAACAAAAACATCCTAAATATTCAAGATAATTCATTTTTATTTTCCTATAAAAAACCACCCTCCAAAGAAGTGATGAAAAAAGGCATAAGTTCCCAGACTACTACCTTAAATCCAAAAATATTGCACAAAACTTTTGGTTATGTGATATATATAAAATCTTATGATAGATCATACAGTGGTAGATCGCACGATATCTTATGCTAAGAAAAAAATTAAAGTTCATCAAATTTCCATATTGAAGAGCTTAAATAATACGCAATGTCATCGGACAACTTGTCGCATGATGATCATATCGTCATAAACAAATAAAATATTGATGAACGTCAAGTAAATGCAATTTGTTACTGAATGCCTACTGACCATACTTCCATCTACCAAACATCAGTCCGACATTTTATTTCACTATGGTTTCTTCCGGTGCACTGCGGTAAGAGGCTTAGTTTGAATTTGAATTGCATACTGTCCTGGGGACAGACTTACGATGCTGGCTTCTCGTACCAAGAAAGAAGATGTGAGGAAATTATGTCGTTATAAGTAATTGAAGCACATGTTGTATTGAAATTGGCATATTATTTACTAACTTAATCCTTTCCCAATTTCAAAATTATGGAGACACACATATTCGAAATATTGTTTGAAAACATCAAGTGAAACATCTATTCAAGTCTCGACAATAGAGTAGAAAGTGACACGATAATTCCACCTCTCCTTCCTCTATTTACCATAGCTTTGACGAAGAGCATCTGACCTGAATATCCTGATCCTGATCTGAATATATAGCCACGCCTCATGTGAATCTGCAGATCACGTACAAAAGCGGCGAGATTGACTAAGGACAAGCATTTAGAAGAACCTCTTACAGTTCACTCTGTGCCAGAAGAAGTTCGCAGTTACACAAGTTCTAGTTGCTGGCCAGCGCTTGCCAATCAAACTTTAGATCCATAGGTCCAGCGAAATTTAAGTAAGGTGCCCTTCCTAGCAGGTTTATCAGCAATTTCTGGTGATTCCGCTGTGACCTGACACACACAATAGAAGAAGCTTGATGCTACGAAGTCATGCTCTTCTTGATTAGTTTTGAGCGCACAGTCAGTGAGCTCAAGCCAATTTAGCCACTGAGTTCGCGGAGTGAGTGCACACCTTTCTGTAGGAAGCGATATTTCGGAGCAGTACATCTACTGCTATCTTAAGTGCAGCGTTCTCCGCTTGACGGTCTGGTAGCCTGAAAGTAAGGTTGAAAGGGAGCTCTCGACAGAAACCCCTAAGCCACTATCGCTGCAAAGCATCTTCCAGCCTGTTTTGTTAAATGAGAGCAAAAAATTATTTAATCACACAACATTAGGTCGCCAGAAACGAATAAATAAGCGGTAAAGAAAGCTACTTGAGTAAAGTATTTGTCAATATTACCCAGTATTTGTCAACATGCTTTACAACCTCAAAAAATATTATATGATTTTTATCCTATCATATCGGTATCGAACTAAGTTATAAGTTTGTAAATTTAGAAATGAAATTATATTATTTTCATTAGATGTTATGTTATTAATCATCGAGTTCGCATTGTCGTGGTGAAGAGTGATCCGTCTTCGGAGTTTTCCTGACTTTTCCAAAGCCATTTGTCAAGAAATGTTTGTGTACCACTCAGATTCGGCTTAATTTTTTGAGCGATCGAGAAATTGTGTGGGATCTAACAAAACAAAATTTCTACAATCTAATTTTCATGCAATACTGAATAAGTATATGCTGGTCCCTCTAGTGCTTACAGTTCTCTAATTCACCTTAGGTCACATGGTGATCTGGCAATATTACTTTGCGCACAGCATCAATAGTTTCCGAAACAGCAACTGATTTTCGCCGACCTTTACGAAATTCATGTTGGACTGACTTATGATCTCGGTTGGAGTCATCTTACCTTCGATAAACACTAATTCTTGATGAAACTTAATCGCCAAAAATTGAGTTAAGTTCTTCGATGCACTGTTTCTGAGTTAATCTACGTCGAAAACTGTAAAAAAATAATTGTGCGAAAATGTTCGCGATCTAATAATCATGTTTTGGACGAGATGAATATTTTAAGTTACTGTAAACAACGTAAATAGCGCTCGTATGTCAAAACTTACTGAGTAAACACACCATCAAAAGTGTCTAACTTTTTGATAAAGTAGTGAGTTGCCAGATTGCAACACTACGGTGGCCGAATTCCAAAATATAAAAGGCAATATTTATATTATATAAAAAGCAAGTATTTATCTTATTTGGCAACCCACTGTGCCAAATTATTAGGGACAGTCACAAAAATATGGTATAAGTGAAGTATTGGTCTTTTTTAGTTATAAAAAGCTTTAATAATAATAAAAGAGTAATTTAAAAACTGACATAAGAACAAAAAAATAAAAATAATTATTTCAAAAATATACATACATATGAGCGATATAAAATATTTCTGATTAATAATCAGAACTTAGTCACATTTCTTTTCGCCTCAATGAGTGCTTTAATCCGTCTGGGCATACTTTCTATGCACGTTAAGGCACTTTCTTTAATCATGGGGTTCTAGTGCCATACATTTATTAACTTTTCAATCAATTTTACCTTGGTAGTTATTATCTCTTTGGCAATTTCGGCCTTGGTAATCTGCCATAAATTTTCTATGGGGTTCATGTCAGGTGAATTGCCAGGCCAAGGTAAAACTGGAATGTTATGGTCTGTCAAAAATTTGGTATGCTTCTTGCTTTATGACATGGCGCTGAATCATGCATAAAAATGAATTCCTCACCGTCTGGGAACCAATCCTTAAGTTGCGGTAACAGTCGAGTTACCAGAACTTGTCTGTATTGGTCTTGTTTCATGGTACCCTGGACAATGTAGAGACGTCCAACCCCTTTAGCGCTTATGACAGACTACACCATTATTTTAACAGGGTGTTTAACCCTCTTCACAATGCAGTCAGGGTGATATTTTTCGCCTGGACATCGCCTGACGAAGTTGCTCTTGTCGGCCAGAATTTCAAATGTTGACTCATCTGAAAAACATACCTGAAAAAAAAGAAAGTTGCTTATTATTTTCAAATATATGATTTAAAAAATGGTGTAAGATGACAGTAATAATAATAATTGACCTTACTCCAGTCCTCAACAGTCTTCTGGCGGTATTTTTGGGCCCAGGCAAGACGTTTTTTCTTCATCGCATCTGTTAACCGAGGTTTCTTAGCAGGACGATGACCAGTCAACCCTTCTTCTGCTAACCTTCGTTGCGCACAGTTCTTCTGGATACTAGTACTCCAGACTCTTGAACTAATTGAGTTAAGAACCCAGCACTTTTCTTCCTGTTTTGCAAGCAGATGTCCCGAATTTTCCGGTCAGATCGTGATGTTGTTACACGTTTTCTTCCACTCTTGCCTTTTCTTTTTGGCGAAAGTGACTGATTTTGATCCTAACTAATCTTTGTTTTATTCGCTGCTGTCTTAGAAACTCCAGCTAGTTCTGTTATCTTCCTTTGCGAATAACTTGTGTGCTGGAGAAGAGTTTTAATCTCTGATTTTTTCCTTGGGGACAAATCACACCCTCGACCCATACTGGAGCAAAATAAAAAATATTATAATGAAAATCGGTCCAAATTCATTATTTTTTAATACTACAACTATGATACTTACATTTGATCTGCGTTTGTTGCACAAAAATGATAAAAACTTTTTTTAAATAATTAATTTCAACCTTGCGAGTCTACCGTTAATAAAATATTTGTAGAAAGTAAACATATACATTAACTCTCAAAATCTACTTAAAACTGGAGTTATCAAGATGTGGTGAACGCAAAAAGTACTTTCCTGTAAAGTTGTTCCTCTTAAAACCGCACTCAACTGCGCCCAAAGGAACAAATTGGGGAAAAATGCGACTGTCCCTAATAATTTCGCAACCCACTGTATATAAACATTACGTATTGAAACTGGAAAAAGATTTGACACGTGCAAATACTAATTTCCCTTCAATACTAAGCATCATTTATAAGCTCGTGCAACTACTTAATGCCACCCATTATTACGTCTGCCTTGCTTTTTCACATACTTGCTTGTATATTTCTCAAACAGAAAGTTTACAATGATAATTCCAATAATTTTCGCTCATTTACTCTTCAAAAATGCTTCCATCATAAAATTATTCAAGGTTTATTATCATTTAATGCCCTTTTGTGTCCATCTTACACAGTTCAATCCCCTTTGAAATTTAGTTTTTCCCTCCGCCTCCTACTTTTATTCTAACTAATTAACGATTACCGAAGCATACACCAAAGCATTTTATACTAACAACTTTCAACAACCACATTACAACAACGCAGAGCCAAACAGCCAAATATTAGCCACTACAAGTGCAGTCACGTAATGTCGCAATATTTGCATATAATAGAAAGTCCGGTGTTTTAAGTATCCCATTAATCTCTATGCAGCGCAACTCATACTCTCCCTCAGCGCACTAAACTCTTTCTATTACTTGTCTATTACTTTGCCGCCCCTTTGCGCCCGCTTGGCTGCTCGTGCTTGCACAAAACTAAATTTACTGTCAGACGCATGCTCGTCAATGGTTTTATTTAGCGCTCGAGCAGCGGCAACTTTTTCATTGTCAAACCAAAGGAAATTACCTAGAAAACCAAATGGTCGATTTTACTATACAAACACACATACACACAAACAAGTATTCATCCCTTGGTGTACCACACACGTACGCATACATATATTTGCATAGCCTTTGCTTTTCACTAACCATGGCATTACTAGTATTTGCCAGCATATTTGCATAACAATTTAAGTTGTATACAGAAAGCAGCGCCCGGACAGCCTGCCGGGCGGAGGGTGCTCGCATGCAAAGTTCGAAGAAAAAAGGATATTGTGGACGTGTTTTTCACGTTTCTCCTAGCGCAGTCCGACAGCAGCGAGATTTTTTATTTGAGCACGACTCGCAGGCACTGCCACACACACACACACACACACACACACACACACACTTACATGGGTGGCTTTCCATGTGGCTACAACACCTTTTCCACCACTTTTCTGTGCGCTGGCTGGCTGCTCGCAGCGCTTGTTTACACTGGTGACCATAATACTTAGCCCATTTTATTGTGAGCCCGACTTTGTGGTCACTCCTTGTTTTCTGCCCGAACTGCGGTGCGCTGCGCCGCAAATAAAATAAGAGCAAAAGCGTTTAAATGAAAAATTCGTTTCATTGTTCGATTTTCCCGGTGCTTCGTTGCTTGTTTCAGGGGCGTTTGGCAGCTGCTTGCCACGCCAGGATGTGTACTTGTTCTGCACTATTTGCATGCATATGCCGCGTGCATGGGTGTGTGTGTGTGTGTGTGTGTGATTTTTATTTGCGCTTTGTGTATTTTTGGCGCAGATTTGCGGTGTTTCCGTAATTTTATATGGCTTTTAGCAAACTAACTGCTGTCGCCGGCTCAACTTGCTTGCTACATAACCGCACATATACATACATATTTTTAAATTTCACGCACACATACCTACAACTACCATGCAGTATGTGTATGCTTTGCCAAAAGCGCCCTGCTCGCAGGCTTATGATTTTCAAATTACGTCGCAATTTCTTGCTTAACTTTCGGCTTCGGCTTTTTGGCATTTGTATTAGCATTTTCTAAAAACTCTGCTGGCGCTCTAGCAACATGCATGCATGTCTGTGTTTGTGTTCCATATTTTATTGTATTGTTTTGGCTTCATTACTTTTTGGTTTGGTCCTGTGCGATTTTCTGCACCAAGGATTCTCTTGTGGCCGCACACACGTTTTTTTGTTGCTGTTGTTGGCGCACTCCACCGGTTTGGCATTGTTTGCGTTTGTGCTTTCGTGTTTGCTCATTGTTTTAGTGTTTATTTTTGCCATATTTGTGGTGCTTTTAAATGCGGTTGCCTGCATTTGTTTTACAAATATTCTTTCCTCACTTTTCGAATTGATTTTCAGTTTTGAAACCGTTCCAAAACTACAATCATTGACGCTGCCGCATTTTTGGTAGTCAGTCTTTAGCTTTTGCGACTTTGGGTTTCCACGTGGTTTGGTCAACAATTTGTTGTTCTTTGTTTGTTTCTTTATGCTTTCTGCCCTTAATCCTTTGCTAGAATTCATTGGTGTGTTTAATCTGTAGCGTAATTTCTTGTATGGACTTCCGTAGAAGCACTCCTTCTAATTTGAAAACTTTTGCCTAAATTTAGTTTTGATTTTTAGAGGAGTATAAATCGCAATGACCCCTTGCGAAAGGGTACATCTTTTGCTTCACACTTTGAGCGATATGTGTTGAGGATCTGTGCTTTATTTGTCCAGCAAAAGCAGTAGTGTTATCTAAAGGTTTATGGTTTTGCTAAGCTTTTGTTTGCGTCCTCTCTCTCTTGAACTCTTAACATAATTAGAAGAGTTTCTCTACAACTTTTTCGCTGACACTGAAAAGCCCTTTGCCAAAGGCCTGAATATGCGCTCTTCAAGGACATTTCGCTAACAGATTTTTTGGTTGTTTTGAGTTTTCGTTTCCAAAACTATAAATATTTTAAAAATCTTGAGATTCGATTGAGAAAAAGAGATGTGAGAAAGATAATGGCCGACATTGCTAATATGAATAATAATATAGAACTGATTACGATTCACTCTTGAAACATGTCCTTAGAGATATTATTAGACTTATTAACTGTAACCGATATAATCGTCATGTATTCTGCTAAAGCAAAAATTGCTTTGTTGTTAGCAAAACTATATTTCTAGTTTTGAGTCTTTGTATTTTTGTCATTCTGAGCGCTATCTTGCTGTAATTGTTATTGATGTTGTTCTTGTGTGTCAAAGTTATTAGAAAGAAGTTATATAAGTAGTTCGGCGTACTAACGGGCCATACTAAAAAACTGCATTCAGTCTTTTTCAAACTCAGAACATCTACTATTTTGGCCGCACGACGTCTTGCGTCACCATAGTGGACATTATGAGTAATTTTACATATCTTAGGTTCAAGGGACCAAGTGTTATCACTTACTTACATGTGAAGGGCCTATCATGAAACTAATTTTATTTGTAGTACTTATTAAACCAGCTCTATGAATTCCCTATGTGAAGTCCAATTGAAATAACATACAACTTCTATTTAGATACGAACTCTACTTTTTTGCGATTACAAAGAAGTAAGAGCTTCGGGATTCGTAGTAAAAAACGAGAATACTTATGTGCTGAACTTTTATTGTACCCTTACCATATGATAAGCAGTACCTCATCTCTACAAAGTGCTGAAAACGAGATCCAAAGATGTTGTGTCTAGGCGTCTGCAGATTTGTTTATTAAACGGTCTTTGTTAGTAGAACTATACCCGAGAAATATTCAATCAAATCTCGTTTTCTGAAACCCGATTTACCTTGCGTTTAAAAAAATTTCCACTAAAGGGGTTTAGGGCAACCTATTAGTAGCGTTGTGCTTCAATCGATGACGAGACTAATAATTTATTTGGTAGTTGCAAATGTTTTTTCCAAGCGTATTTACTTCCGTACTCTAGCAGTAATGAAAAAGTCCGAGCGCATTCTGGACATAAAGAGTCTTCTCATACTTATAGCATATTTTATTTCTCTCGACGTATTATCAAATCTAATAAATGAGAACAGAAAACCGTCAGCGGCAGAGAAGTTTAGTGCGAAATTGATAGATTAATTATTAAAAATTATATTATCCAGGTACATATATTAAGTTTGATAATATGTTTGTAACACTAAAAGGGAACGTTTGTCTACCCGTCTATAAATATGTGAACTAGTTCCTTAATTTCCTTTTCATTGGTAGATTTTTTACGTGGCGGGTCCCAAACCCAACGCACAACCCTGCGGCTCGCCTTCAAAAGGATGTTGTTAGACTACCCAGAGGATACTTGGTCAAAGACCGGAAGTTGTGTGCTGCTTGAGTCATATGTAAAAGAATCGTTTCTGGCCACTCCCAAGTAAATGGCGATCAGAGAACTTTCCTCTCTTGCGTGAACTTCTACACATGACTCCATCCTCCAATTAAGAAGAAGTCCCTTAATTTTTGAGATATCGATTTTAAATTTTGCATACGTCATTTTCTCCCCAAGTAGCTGCTCATTTGTAGGAACCGCCGATATGGAACCACCATAGAATATAGTTAACGTACAAAGTTAGTGATCTAACTCAAATTCTTTCATGGAAAACTTTTTTATTTGACAAGTTATCTTCCCGAAATATGGCACATATTATTATTCCAAGCATTGCTACAATCTCCGAAAAAAATTTCAAATCTGGCAACTATAGCTCATAGCTGCCATACAAACTGACCGATCAAACTCGAGCCTTGATGTCGAAAAATTTTTTATATGAAAAGGTATCGTGACGGAATTTAGCATAGATTATTATCTAAGGCAGCGTTATAATCTCCGAAGAAATTGTACAGATCGGACCACTATAGCTTAAAGCTGCCATTTAAACTGTCGAATCAAAATCAAGATGAGAGTTTTTTTACATAGCTTCATGCTATAGAAAATGCTTCTGTGTAGGGTATTATAGCTTCGGTGCAGCCCAAGTTAACACATTTACTAGTTTTCTGTATGAGTTGGCAAATACAACTACAACTATGACAAAGCTAATATATTGCTAAGAAGTAAGATAAAAATGGCAAGAAAAATAATAATAATTTATGTATATTTTCAAAATTTATGTAATCATATATCGTTTACAACAACACGCATTATTTATCACTATAAAAAAATACAAAGATTGCCGCGGAAAAGAACTCAATTAAAATGGTATTAAGCAGAGAGCCATTAAATATGCATAAACGAGCTGGCAAGGCGGCCCCGAACGACCAGTACAACAACAAGCAGA
Organism: Bactrocera zonata; assembly: GCA_037783105.1. Taxonomy (NCBI): domain Eukaryota; kingdom Metazoa; phylum Arthropoda; class Insecta; order Diptera; family Tephritidae; genus Bactrocera; species Bactrocera zonata. The sequence continues at coordinate 1,145,747 of JBAWJQ010004266.1, forward strand.
GATTTAAAAATAGCCTGTAATTGCAAATAATCTTATCGGTGGCGTGAAAAATACAATAACAACAGCCATAACAGGCGCGCGATAAATGCCTTCAAGTGATTGCTGCCGCCGCCAATCAATCATTATTGCAACACTGTAGCGACACAGCAAACACGCGGCGAGCGTGCGAACGCGCCACAAGCGCGCAACGAAATGAAAACAAATTAAAATGCAAAATGCTGCAATTTATTTCCATTACAGTCGTCTTGGCATGCATTATGCGCAGCATAAATATATTTTAATAAAAGTGAGTGAGATAAAAATTAGTAATGTGCATGCATGCGCACGAACAGCTCACAACGCCGTTACAGCATGTTGCAGCTGCTGTTGTGCTGTGCCACCGATACAGGGTGCAGCGGTGTGTGCAATTGCAATCTCTTTGCCTGTCTCTTTGCCATGCTGCTGCTGCAGCACTTCTCATTGTTGTGACAGCAACAACACATGTGTCAGTCGCTCGAGCAGCTTTTACAGGCAATTCACCACCAGCAACTGTGCTCTAAACAAACTGATATGCTGTGTTTGTTATGGCGGGGGGTTGCGGCAGTAGTCTCTCCGTTTTGTATAAAAAATTGTCTAAACTTTGCAAATACGCGCAAAACTATTATTAACTGTTATTTGTTTTTTGAGTGGCTGTCTTCTGCCGCTTCATAACGCATAAATAACCGAACGCGGAAGTTGTAAATAAAATTTCATTGCAATTGCAAGCAGTCGGCAGCTAACAATAAATGATGGCAATCTCTTCTGGTGATTGAGTGAACGTGCAACAGCTATTAAATGCAGCGCTGAGCGTTCGCTGACTGTGGGAAGCCTTTACATGTGCGATAATACACATCAAAATAATTTTAATAATACTTGTATTTGTGTGATCTTTTTCGTTGGCGAATTTATGACTAAATAGCCGATGAGATTGCAAATGTCCCATCAGCTTGGCTATCCAACAGGTTTAGAAAATACAGAAGTCTATAAAAACGCCTCACAATGAAATTTCCAAATCAGTGAAAGAATACTTTAAAGGCAAGCACAATCGCCAAGACCAAGTATAAGGGAACGGAAGAAATTCACGCATGTTTTTTTACATACACTGTCTCGAAAAGACTGTCGTATGGCGAGCCGTATGGGCTGTAGTAACTATGATAAATATAGAGTGTGCAGGGAAGTACACATGAAGGAGCCGCTGGAAGAACCGCTCTGCTTCTGTCCGGTCTTATTTATAACTCAGCTTAGATATCTAAGAGCACCGCAGCTCAGCGACTGGCATTACAAAGGATCCGTAGGTCTATGCGCAAATTTGAAAAATATAGTTTTGAGAAACACCTGTCTAAAGTTAAACTAATCGAATTTTTCAAAATTCTAGAGTAGAACAACCCCTTAAACTGAGTGCCTAGATTTTCGAAGTTTGTTACTCAAAAGCTATTTAAAATTTTTGTGTTGTCTTTATTTTATTTCACGTTAAGTGTGCTGCTTAAAAAGTTTATAATTTTGCTATTGCAATAGTTTTTCCCAGCCCTGATGAGGCCTCTGACCACTCAGCTGGATAATTCATATTTATTGCTATCCACATACAGTGTCTTGCAACCCGTATCTTGACTGGTTGTTAAGCTCCGTATATTGATTTCGTTAAAGCGCTTTTACTTCCGTGAAAATTACGGTAAAAGTTAGTAAAAATACCAACAGCAAATATAACGACATTTAATACATAAATCAGGGAGGTTTGTTATAGTGCCTGCGATTTTCCTTTTTATAGCGCCGCAGTTGCAGCCACGTCTGCAATCAAACAAAAACGCTATTAGACAGGCGTTGAAGCGGCAGCGCCAACATCAGCAGCGGCGGCAGCCAAATAGCGCCGCCAACTCCGCGGCCAGTTGATAGTCAAATACACAATTGCTCAATTAAGCAGCTCACTTGGATGGGCAAACTAACAACAAGCAGCCGGTTAGACGGATAAACAGACAGACAGACAGACAGTTGGACAAATAAACAAATAGACACTTTGCTGGCGCATTGACTCGCATGCATGCAGCTGACAGGCGACTGCCTCCCGAGCACCGCTGCCGCAACAGCAAAAGCAGCCAAACGATGTGCTTGGATTAGTTGGCGGATTTGCTATTTTGGTCAATTGACTCGGCAAAGCCGCACTTTTAGCTGCCGCAATTGACCAGACGACTGCAGCGACGCGCCAGCAGTCAGCTTCAATCAGCTAGCCATTGCGCTAGACAGACAGCGAGCGAGCCGCTTCGAGCGTTGCACTGTGCGGCGCGCAGTTTGTTTGTTGTTTTCGGTTATTTAGTCATTTAGGCAATTGACTGACTGTGTTTTGTTGTTTTTGTTTTTGCCACTATTATAATTGCACTGTTTGCCGATTTCGTGTTGCTGCAGATGCTGTTGTGGTCGTTTTGTTGTTGTTTATATTTGGTATTGTTGTTGTAATGTTTTCGTTAAGCAATGCCTGTAGTTGTTGCTGACTTACAAACAGTGCACATTGCAACACACAAGCGGCGCGCCAAGTGTTGGCCATTTTACTTTTGTGCTGCACACAGCTGTGTAAACTTGCCACAACAGCGCTGAGTTGAGCTTTGCTGCACTGAGCCGTGTTCAGCTGAGTTGAAAAGAATTGACTACGAGCGCGCGAAAGACATTAACAGTTGTGGCAAATGACAGTGATTGCAGCGACAACAACAAAAGCAGTAATAACAACAACAACAAAAGCAGTAATAACAACAAAAACAAAAGCAGCAGCAACAACAAGCACTACAACAGCCGATTTACGCATACAACAACGGCGTCTATTATACAATATTAGCGCGCATGCATCGGCAACAACAACTACAAACACCAGCAACGCTATTGCATTGCCAACAAATTAAATTGGCAACAAGCTAACAATTTTGTACAATTTAAATGTGCTGCCACTGCTGTGTTTGTTGCTTTGCCATTTTATCGGTATGTTGCTCTGTTGCCACTTTAGCAACAATGTTGCGTTATTTCGCGTTGCTGTTTTGTTGCATTGCCCATGTAAGTCCGTTCGTTTGTTCACATCGTGGCTGCTTCGGTGGCAGAAATAAAGGCAAGGCTGCTTACACAGACATTTTGCCAATTTTTCCATTTCACAAATAGCTTTTTGAAGGGGGGGTGCTTCGAAAAAACTATCACAGAGCCGAAGCATTTTATAGACTATTACGTAAATGAGAAAATGTGGTATTGCCACACTGTTACAAAGTGTTTGCTGGTGTGGAAAAGTAAATAGTGAGGATATTTAATGATGAAGGTATCTTTTTTTAAGAAATTTTCGCTATTACGAAGCATGTTTAAAATGGTTAACATCTATTAAAAGAGCTCACGAACAGATCTTCGCAGTCTCGCTTATTTTTTTTCTTTAGAAATATATGTTCGGAAGTAAAAATAGTTCTATGAAAATAAAGGCCAATTCAGGATCTAATGGTTTTCCGTTGGTTTGATAATTAATGGAAAGGTTGATATCTCGGCGGTATGAAATAAGACGAAATATTGGCAATTTTCGAAAATTATTTCGATTCGATCATAGTCTACGAGCACTTTCTGACATCAAGCATTTGTAATTTATTCTTAAATCTGATGCCCCTTCAAAGATGGCCAGAGGACCTTCCCATGCAAATAAGTTTAGAAAAAGTCAGACTTTTGAGTAGACAGATGGATAGAAAATTAGTGAGGTCTTACACTGTGACTTATGGTCTATTGTGCCCTCTTCTATATCATATATGGACACAAAGGTCCGGCACACTAAGTAATTCTTGCAGCGATGTGATCGCTGTCCACGTAGATGGATCCTATGATTTGAGCCTGCTTCTACAAATTGTTACGCAATCTAGAATCACGTGTTTTGGAATTTTGCGTGAGACTATGCCCATGTTGAACCAGTGTTCCATGAGCCTGCAGTGCCTTGTATAGCACGCGACAAGGAGACCGAATTTGTCTCGGGAAGATTGATCATACATCTAAATCTTGCTAGTTTGTAACATCCCAGTAGTAACTTGGCGAGGCGCATTCCTGTTGCCTGCTGCCAGCGCCATTCTCTCCCACTCTCTGCTTCGTGCATGATTCTAGTCTCGTGCGGGCTTTAATCACCCTTCGGAATAACGCAAATTCAAAATAAATTGAGTTTTTGACAAACAGTTTCTTTATATACCAACACTCCGAAATAACCTTCAGAAGATGTTGAGATTTAATGGATGTGGAATATCATTTTATGCTAAAGTGAAGTTCTAAGGGAAATCGAATTTGTTTCTCTCAAGTGTTTCATATTTTTCTAACTTTGATCTGACAGTTTCTTCATATTTCAACATGCAGAAAGGTTCCTTAGAACATGTTTAAAAACAATGGAACAAAAATATAAAGTGATGCCAAAACATTTTGGATTATCATGGTGGAAATACGATTTATTCCTCTAAAAGGTATCATATTTTTCATCGTTCATCTGTCTAAACTGAAGAATGCTTAACTCCAGATTAATCGAATTTTCGATTTCGCATGGAAACTTCTAAAATGTGATATTGGCTTTTCTGAGCCAATTTTCGGTCCACTTCAAGCCACCGTAAATAAAGCTTTAGTCGTTTGTTTTGCAATGTAGCAAAAGAACACTACTCTTTTACATTGACGTTCATTTCCTCAACGAAATATTTGGTTTACATTGCGAATAAAAAAAATGGTATAATGTGAAGTTAGCCGCAGCTTCCCAAGACTTTTTCAGTTCAACAATTTATAAATCAGTTGCTTTTATTTTATAATTTTATATTTAGATTTAAACCAGATTTTTTCTTACCAACTTCTACTTATTTATATCGTATTGCTCGAGTACATTCGATTCGCCATATTATCCAACATATTTTTGGCATATATGATGCAATAAATTACTTTAATATTCATTTCATATATGAGAATTCTTTACTGCAAGCTTTTTAGAACTCTCATAAGCGGTCTTCAGCCACAGTCTTATGTCATCGCAAAGTAACTCTTACAACGAACATACAGAATGTGTTAGCATTCGCATTTGACCGCGTATCCAAATCCTCGTATCTGTCGTTCTGCCTATTCTGCCCATCACATCGGGCTATCTATTTTAATCGAAGCACGAAAAATTTGTAACCTTTCACCAATTTTAAGCGGCGCGACGACGAAATTCATCAAAGTAATTTGCTCAGCTTTACCGACGCCAGCTTGGTCAATGACAGAGTGCACACATTAGGGTGGTCACATATATTACGTTGTCAAAAAAGTCTTGCGGTATTTTTATTGAATCAATTCGTGTGGCACCCATACATCGAGCTTCTTAGTGACTCCAAGCTTCTTCAAATGGCTTATAACGGTTTGATGATTACTATGCCGGTCTCTTTCGTCCAATTCAGCGATTTTATCGCAATTTTCGACGACAGGCCTTCCGGAGCGTGGCGCATCTTCGACCACCTCTACACCAGAACGAAAACGTTGAAACCATCGTTGTGCGGTGGAAATGGAAACTGTATCGGGTTCATAAACTGCACAAATTTTATTGGCGGCTTGAGATGCATTTTTGCCTTTATCGTAGTAGTACTGTAAAATATGCCGTCTTTTCTCTTTATTTTCCTCCATGTTTGCGACGCTATAACTCACGAACGACTTAAAAGAAACGATAATCAATCAAATACGTGTTAGCGCGTGAAATAAGCTTTCAAAAAAGGTATAGCATGACCCGATGCGACGAATAAAACTAGAACTACGTGCTTTCAGCGCCAACTAGCGCAAATACCGCAAGACTTTTTTGACAACCTAATATTATAGTTTCCATACTTGTCTATGTTGGAGTTCGCAAAATATTTACATAAATGTAAGTAAATATTTTTGCGACAATTACATTACATACTTCCATGGTTCTGATTTTACTTATGCTGTGGTTTCTCGATTGTATTGACTGAGTATTGTCCTAGACTGCTCTTAGTTTGGTTTTCCCTCTCCGGAAAGTTTGTTTTTAGTTGGATTTCTATAGATCACAAAACTTTCTACTTTAGTTGTTGGGTTTTTTCTTGCTCTTACTGTTTCCTTTCTATTTGTTTAATACTTCTACCGACTTCTGTTTTCTACTGTCTTCTGTCATCTTTTACTTTCTTGTCCAGTATTTGTTTTCATGCTGTTCAATATTGTTACCAATTTCGCCGAAGCAAATTACATAGATGTATCATAGAGTTCATTTTTAGCGTGATATGTGTTTTTTTCGGTTTTTGTAACAACTCAATTTTTGATTTATGCAATTCAAGAAGATATAGATTTTATGATTATTTACGGCACTATACGTTCCGTAGTGTTCCAAGCGGTCATAATCGTCGCAATATTATCTTTGTCTGCAATTCCGACAACTCGAGAGGATGTAGACCTATAATACTGATATTCCATAGCATGACAATAATAAAATCTTCAAATTAGGCCAAATTCTTCGAAAGCTCAGAAAAACTTCGTGCTTCAACAAGGTCTCTACTGTTACTAAGGGTTTGTGGAACCAGTTTCTTGACATAAAAATATTCGGACGTTTGACTGCAGAAAAAGCAGTGACATTCTAATCTATTAGCCCAAATACCACTCGTATTTCATGTAACCAAACTTGGTTGGTCATTAATTAAACCCTGAACAGGATGTATCAAGTTTGTCACGATGTTTCTGTCAACCAAAAGAAAACTTCGGAGACCTTATAAAGTATATAGGTTATTAATGGAGGAGAGACCAGGTGGAGAAGGGCGTGGCTACACTTGGAATCTCCAATTGACGCCAAGCGGTGAAAAGGAGAACGACTGGCGCGCTGTTGTAATCTCGGCTAGTTATATAAGTTTGTAAATGATCAGTGTGACGAGCTGTATCGCGTACAAGTCTCTCAATTTCTGAGATATCGATCTGAAATTTTGTATACGTTCTTTTCTCAACAAAGTGCTGCTAATTTGTCGGAACCATTGATATCGGTCTACTATCGCATATAGTTGCCATATAAATCAAACTCAAGTCGACTACAGCCGTAGTTAACGTTTTTTTCTTGTTTTTTTTTTATCTAGCTTAATGCCAAATAAGCTAAAAATAGCTGTAGTTGGACATATTTTGTCCCTATCTTATCGTTGAAAAATTATAAATAAATACTTGAAGGGCACTTATCAAATTTATTTGCTTTGATTAAGTGGCGAAGTAAATTCGCTGATGATTCAAATGCCGGTTGTTGAAGTTTTTTGCTCAGTCAAGCGAGGGCAGCGAGTGTTCTTTGGATTAGACCCAATCACTATCACGTAAGTAGTGACTGACGTGGTTTTTTAGCGGAAAATTAATAAAATTATATTCGGACTAACGGTATTATAGCTTAAAACCATGTTCATAAATTGAAAAAATAAATATAAAAAATATTTTAAGTTTTCATTTAAAATCTTAAAAAAATATTTAAAAATCGAAGAAAAAATCCAACTTAAAAACTGTTTACTCACTCCAACACCTTACTACCCAAAAACATCGAAAGAGTATCTTCCAAATATGCACTGCACGCCGCTAACCAAGTCGCCACAATTGCTTTAAAGCTAGTAATCATTTTAAAATAAAGGCAGCACACATTTCGCTTGCCCTTTGCCACTTGCTTCGTGCGGCACTTGCTGTTGTAGCTTGATTTCGAAGCAAATTGAGTGCACACAGTGTCAAAGCAAATTGTGTGTGTGTCACACACAAACCTCCATACCTGCATACATACATAAATATATCCAGGTGTGTGTGTGCTTTTGAGTATGTTTTTCCAGGCACACATTTTCACAACGCTGTGCGCTCTGCTCATGTAAGCTTTTTTCCATTTGCCCTCTGGCGACTTGTTTGTAAACAAACGCTTTTGTTGAAAGGTGTTAATATCGAAATCGTGATTGCTCACTAAGTGCATGCTCGTAAATAAACATTATTAACTACTTTCGACATGAGTGGTGAATGGCCAAGTGCACAAAATTTATTGTCATATTCCAAAAAGTATGAATTATATTTAAGAGACGACAGAAAAAGAGCATTAATAAGAGATATCTGGAGAAATTCTCACAAAATTTATTAGCTAAGCTTAAATTTCATTTGCGATACAAAATTCACTGAATGAATATTGGCGCAGCTTATTAAATTTATCTACTAAATATAGCCAGATATTTTCATTCATCTCGGCATCTGTGGCACACTGCGCCGCGCCGAAACCCAATTTCCTCTTGCAGTGTGCACTTTCATTTCACATTCTTTGTTAGCGCAAACATTTTGTGAGAAAATACGAAAATATTTGCTAGCTCAGACCAATGAAAATAATACCGTGACGCTTTGGCAAGTCATTTTGGCGTTGAGCCAAAATTTTTGAATGAAACTAATGCAGTATAGGTCGACATCCGTGTGAGATACATACAAATGTGCTCGCAAATAGTGCTTTCTATTGTGTTTTTTTGGAGGGTCTGTGGGGTCACTGGGTTCGACTATGGGTTATATAGCACGACTATCATACACTAATCAAGGGATAATCTAAAAATTGTGATATTTTATTTCAAAGGGAGCCTAGCTCGCTGGCTCACTATAGAAAACTTCTTCAAACTTGTGCGAATATCCTCTAGTCGTATAACATTTATAAGTTTTCTTAGTATATAATTTATATACTTATATAAATATATTAGTGAACGAGGACAGGACGAAATATATACCTCCTGTTATCAAACAAACAGTCGTCGCACTCGCGACTTGGCTCCCAAGTCACTGTTGACATTCATAGCTTCGAAGCCGTAGATAATTTCGTCTATCCTCCGTTAGTTCTAAAGACAGCAATGTTTTTGGTAACTTTCAGAAGTCAATGGTTCCATCTATATAATAATAATTACAAGATTTAAATAACACCTGAGGTCCATTTTAGATTTGAGGGAAACACTTCCTCGTTTAAGAATAAAAAATAAGACATTTTTTCGAGAAAAATGATTTCCAGTATGAATTGAGTTTTGATATGGATAAAATTCTCTCTCACGATCGACACCCATCACCTTTCTGTCGACTTCAAAACCGTTTTCTACAGCACTGGGAGGGGCTACTTATTCGACGCCCTGTCGAAATTTGGTTTCCCGGCGAAACTACGGTTATGCAAAATGACGTTGAGCGCAACAATCAGTTCCGTCAAAATCGGAAAGGACCTCTCCGATCAGTTCGACACCAGACGGGGGACTCCCTCTAGTGTGTCTTTTTTTAATATAATTTTGGAAAAAGTGATACGTGCCGCTAATCTGAGCCGCAACAGCATTGTAGGACTTAATAGCAGAACCGTCAACGCAATCTATTTCAGCCTGGAAAGCGAAAGAGGTTGGTATTGTGGCGAACGAGATGAGACGAGAAAACACTTAGCCCTGTCCTCCGCAAGATTTTTGAAGTCCTCCACGTTATTGTTGAGCATCGAAGAGATGAAACCACGAACTCATGAACTCTTCTGCGAACGAATGCGTTGGTTAGGCGATGTCGTTCGCATAGAAGCTGTTCCAGCGAAAAGTTCCTTCGACTCGAAAACCATCCATGGACATCGAAAGCAAGAGCGGCGACGCATAGCTACCTGGATGTGCAATGGGCGTAACCTCGCAGAAGAGAGAGGGAACTCGGGATTTTTTTGCTCTCGGCCCAGACGCACCCACCGTTGTGCCAAAGAAGAAGAATGGTCTATACAAGAGCTCAAATAACATATAGTAAGTAGTGTTAGGAGGTAAAATTATTACACTTGATTACTAGCAACTAGTCTTTATCATGTAATCCAATGGCGTAGACACCACTTACGCGGTTATATCCGTTCTTCCTTTTCGCTGTTTGGCCCGAATTGGAGATTCCAAGTATAGCAAGGTCTTTCTGGTCTTTCCAACGGAGTGGAGGTCTTCCTCTTCCTTTGCTTCCCTCGGCGGGTACTGCGTGTCTGGATGACATGACTTAGCCACAGTAGCCGCTGAATCTTAATTCCCTTAATTATGCCAATGTCGTCTTATATCTCGAACGGCATATCGTTCCATTGCCTGTGGTATTCGCCTTTGCCAATGAGCAATGGTCCATAAATCTTCCACAGAACCTTTCTCTCGAGCACTCGTAACGCCGACTAATCAGATGTTGTTATCGTGCATGCCTCTGCACTATATAACAGGACGGAAATTATGAGTACCTTGTCGAATTTGATTTTTGCTCTACGAGAGAGGACTCTGCTTCTCAATTGTCTACTCAGTCCGAAGATAGACGAAATATGCACCAAGATTTTTGGAGTTCCAGTTAAATAGTCGTAAAGTATACGAAGGACCCACTCTATCCAATAAAAGCTTTGCCGCGCCATTAAGATCGACTAAGAGGTCTTAAATTAGAAGAAGTTCTTAATTAGAAGACGTGCTTTTTAATTTGGATTTTTAAAGCATTGAAATTGGAAAGTCTTTCATATTTAAACTCATAATAGTACTGTGAGATTCGCTGCCAAATATTTTCTGCATGCTCTCTAATCAAAAGATTTGTGGCGAGCAGAGGTCAAGCGAAAGTTGTAAGACAAAATAAATAAGCAAAATTGTATGCATGTTATTTCTTTAAAAAAATTTTTTGTAAGTTTTCGTGCCTTTCATCATGCAGTGCTCATTTGCGCTGGTCACGACCCGAATGAGTTGGCTTCTGTCATATATTTTCATGTAACCACTTACAAACCGTTTAACTGCATCCATGCATATATATGTGTATATGTATTCGTGTGTGTTTGCGACCACGATCGATAAATAGTGACATTTTTGACTTTGACTGAATTGACAGTTGCAACTAATTGGCATGCAACCGCTCACAGCCAAGCGCCCGACTCGGCCAGCTGAATGTAACATGTGATAAATGAAAGATATTTTCACTGCAAAGAATAACAAAAAATTTAATGAAATCGTGATTAACGCGCGGAAATAAAAGCAAAGCGGCGATGAGCGCAAACAGAGCGAAATTTAAACGAAATTCAACTCGCTAATGAATCTGAAAAACACGCGCGCAACAGTCCCCACCGCCCAGCAGTGAAATGCAGACAGCATAAAAACATTGTATGAATGTGGATGTGTGTGTGTGTGTGGGCATATAACAAATGAAATATGTCTATTTGCAACGTCAGTTCAAATATATTTTTATTATTGCTTGCATTTTGTTTTTCAACTGTCTGTTTATCAACAATACGACTTTAACTATCATAAAGTGTGACAGCGTGAATGCGTTGGCATTGCTGCGTTGACTTGATGTGATCTGCAGCCGACAGTGCCGTCGCTGCCACTGTGCCTGCTGCTGTGGCCGCCATTGCCGAACGTTTAATTAAAAAAATTGCAATTAATGAATTTCAACAGCCGACAACACTCATCAGCCGACAAATACGCAGCCGGTCTTCGCGCAATGACACCGACTCAATCAACGAAAAACACACACAATCGTGTTGATTTCGGGTGGGATAAAAAAATGTGTAGACTGTTGAAGGAATTTAAGAGTACCGATCGATTTCATTGATTTAATTAATATTTTTTATGAAGGTTTCTGTTAGGAGCCGGCAATGCTTAATTTTCTTATTTCGAGGAACTGAATAAAGGTTTCGATACTCTGGGTCAGCAAAACGTAATCCAAATTTCCACTTTCACCGCACCTTTTTCATATTATCGAGTTTTCGGAAGGTCTTACTTCACTGACTTTCTATTTCAGAAGGGGCTTGAGTGTGTCATTGCTGAGGAATGACTGGATTCCCGATGATGTTGTGGAGAGAGAGGGATATCTGGAGAGCAGGAGGCTTTAAGATGATATAGTCAGATGTAGGTGGCCAAACCGTTGGGACAATAGTACTTACGGTCGAGTGGCTTATGCCATTCGGGTTAAGTTTGTTGAGGATAACCCAGACTTCAGATTCTGTCTGTATGCATTTTTGCATCAGAGGCACCTATAGACTAGATGCATGTATTTGCAGAATGCCCGATGTCCTCGGACATTAAGGATCTGGGTGGAATAGAAGTTAATGGTCTGATCTCCACTGGTCGGAATGCCGAACAGTTCGGGTCGTTTGCGCGTGAATTGTTTCTGGGGCGGAGGCGTTTAACTGAGAGTTAGGGTTTGCTTCTTGTGTGCATGGTGTGTGCGTGTAATGTGCGTATGGAGTCCACCCTCTGGTCACCAGTCACCATTCCAGAGCAGTATGGAAGCTCAACTGATAGTAGTTTCGGTTTCGAGATCTGACCAGAGACTTAATTATGATACCACGGGCAGCTGAATTCCTTGGAATTCGCTCCAACCTGCTCATGTGGACTAGCTCCAAGGGGAGTATCGTGGTGGTCGCGGTTAAAATCCGAATGCGGAAAGAACTGACACTTTGTCAGTTGAATGTGGAGCTGTTTTCCAACCGGGTGCAAAGCTTTCAGATGGGCCTCGAACCCTGCCAAGGTGTCCATTGCATACTGTCAATTAGTACTGAAAATAGCATCGCTCTTCGACACTTTACAATGTGAACTTTGTACCAGTTTTCTTTCATGGATGGCTTTACTTTCCTTATGGCTATAATTATCAAGATCTCGGACGTGTAATAAATGGAGGTTGATGAATGGTTTAAGTGTGAATTTATCTTTCGAATAGCTCTTAGACCGAATTATACTCGAATTCTAAAATTTCGAAGAACTTACCGTCCTCGAACTCGACACATCTTAGTAATTAGAACAGAAACCTAAAGATTAGTCGCAGTAGATCCGAAAATCCAAAAATGGCTGACTTCTTCAATTTTACATGGTCAGAAATACAACTATATTCGAACTTTTTGATACATACAGTTTTTCAATAATATCCTTGAGGAATCCACATTTTTCAGCAGTTTAGTGTCAGTTTCTGGCTTTGTAGGACAATAATTACAACTTCTGCTCAGTGAGGACACTTTTTGAACACCCCACATATGCCATTCGTTCATTTTCGCTTGTGCAGAATGCCTTTGACGGCGATGTTACTTGACAACAGTGGCGGCAACAAATGCAATAGCATCGCCGTTTCACAGCAGTTGTGGCGGCTTTCTCATCCTACCTATCAGCCTATCATAGCCGCTGTCAATCGATGACGCTGGGCCGCGCCTGCAGATGTGTCGCGCCTATTGCGCTCGCCTTTCGGCTGTCAACGCATGGCAATCGCCAAACTGTCAATGCCGTTGCGCTGTGTTCTGTGCGGTGATTGCTGTTGCTACTGATTTTTTCTGCTTGCCATTGTTGTTGCTGTTGCTGCTGGGAAGTGTGATGCCTGTTTACGGCTGCTGAGCTGATGATGCGGTCAGATGCCCGCGCTCTTTGCTGTCACCAGCAAGCGTGCAATGAATGCTATTCATGCGTGTATTATAAGCTTTGTGCTATGCAATTTATATACTTACCCATACGTATGTGTTTATTATATGCAGTTGTCGGTTTGTTGTTGTAGCCTGTGTGCTCTGGTGTATTTAATGCCAATTTATGCATGCAAATGCATGGCCACCACATCTGCTTTGCATAACACGAGGCCGCTGCTCTGTTGTCGTTGTTGTTGTTGTTGCTGGCATTGCAGTCTCAGCTCATTTATGCCTTATGTCAATTTCTTTTTTTTGCAATGCATTGCAGCGTTGTGCTGTTCATTGAGCGCTTTTATTTGCGGAAAATGTTTGTCACATTCATTGATGTCGGCCACAAATCTGTGTGGAATTCACTTAAAAATTATATGTGTGACTGAAATGCATATATGCACGCATACATAGTTGTGCATGTGTATAGTAAATGCAGTAAACTTGATTTGTAGCATTAGAAGAATAATGAAGAAAGTTGCAATATGTCATTTTACTCCGATCTAACAGCGAATATTGTCAGGAATCTTCGATACGTAGGTTTTCTTTTATATTTCGGGATTTGTCAACTTTAGGTTTGCAATCTGGAAACTCACAATTTCATCGTAAAGTTTGACACTTTTGATGGTATGCATACTCAACGTTTTGATATACGAGCGCTGTATGTGTTGTTTACAGTAACTTAAAATATTCATCTCGTCCAAAACATGAATGATTATTTTTTACAACTTTCGACGTGTATTAAGGGGGTATTCTACTCTAGAAATCAAATTTTGGGCAGTTTTTTGAATTTTGTTAAAAAAAAAACAAATATTTTCACTATCCATTTTTTATGGTGTTTTTATTGATATCTTAAGAATACAGAAAAAAATTTTACAAAAAAATATTAAAAATTAAAATAATTAGAGAGGGCGGGAGAGAAAGGTGTAAAAAAAAATGGCGCATCCTGGTGACATTGATCCTGACTCTCCTGGTGGTCTGAAAAAAAAATCAAAAGAATTTTTAATCAGTAAGGATGCTGTTATGGTCCCTACCTCAGGGAACATGAAAAATTTTTTTGAAAAATGGCGACTGCCTGAAAATAAAAATAGTTTTTTACGCTTTTTATTGAAATTCCTGAATTTTTTTAAAATATTAAAAACAAAAATTTTGACACTTTGTTGGTAGGAACGATAAAGGATTATATAAGGATATAAGGTTCACACAAAATTTCAAGTAAATCGGTTGTATAGAACTTGAGATAATGCCGGTGCCGTATGGAAAAAAGTAGTTTCGAGAAAAACGCGTTTAAAGTTTAGGAGACAATTCTAGTGAACACGGACGCCACCTCACAAAATCGGCTATATCTCCGAAAATAAGTCGAATTTTGAAAAATCCTTCCAAGGTCATATTTTTGAAATTCTAAACTTTTAATATATGAAAAAAAAATCGAATTTTTCAAAATTTTAGAGTAGAATACCCTCTTAACTGAGCAGCAGTGCATCGACGAGCTTAGTTCAATTTTTGGCGATGAAGCTCCATCAAGGTTTTTATAGATGGTTTGGTGGATCCAATCGAGGTCATAGATCACACTAAGACGAATGTCTTGAAGCTCGTTCAAAATCAGTTGTTGTGGAAGCAGTGCACAAACTGATATTGCAAGATCATTATCGGAACCTACCTAGTCCCATCGTTTGAGATAATATCTCTGCCTTGTGCCAAAGAGTACTTGCACTAAAAGGTTAACGAGTAACATTTACATTAAGTAGAAAGTTGGAATGCGTTCTCAACTCTTCTATTATAGAACCGTCAGGGTGTTTTGTAAGGAGCTTCCGACTCGAGCTAGCACGTCAGCATTTTAGTTTCCGTATGAGTTTTTCTATTCGTGCGTCCAAGAACCGAATGGAACGGCTTCTGCTCTGATTACTCTGCTAAGTTTAACTATCGCTAACTTTTTCTAATTTTCTGAGTATTTGTAATTTTCTGAAAATCGTGATTGGAGCTAACAATGTCGAGTATGCATCTTGGTTATTTGGGAAGATTGTTACATTAAGGAAGTTCTGTTCCTTTCATGGCCTTTTACGTCTTGCCCATGATTTCAATCTTTTAGATTCTAGTTGAGTCCGTTAGGCGACTTGGTAGAGAAAGGCCTTGAGTTCCCCGCGAAAGTAATCGTGCTTATACTCGTATGTGCAGAAGTCTTGTTAAGCGCGATTAGAACAATGCTATTGGAAACTTGGCGTGTTATTCGAACTGAGCGAAATTTATGTAATCTAGTTATTTAATCTAAATTTGAGAGCTTCTGCTATTTCGTAAAAAAAACTGCCTTGGTTTCACGTTCATCTTCAGCATTTGTAAGACTTACAAACAGTCGAAATAGGTTTCCAGCAGGTGAGACAGCCCACTTGAATATGAGTTGAATGAATTGCGGTTCATCTTCTTTTTTTGTTAATAAAATGGTCTGGTAACTTGTTAATAAAATGGTCTGGTAAAGCAGGCTAAAATCGGTTCAGGACTTCCTCTGGTTACCATATAATGATTTTAGTTATCCTGCTAAACTTTTTACCTTAACTACTGGTCAATATGCAAGTTATGTTGGTGAAATTGAGTGGACATATTTTGCGACCAAAATGTGGTTTGAAGTCAAAAGTGGATGCTAGCGGTTGCGTCGTCGCTTTAGCTCTAATACCCAATATAATTATTAAATTTGCGATTAAATCATATTTGAGTGATAGTCATGTGCTCAATGCGTAAGGGTTCGCTCAATAAGTTTGATATTTTAAAATTTAGATTTTTGTAATATTTTGCACATGACTATTGTTTATCTAATGTAGTTGCCATTAAGGATGTTGATTTTTACATTCATCAATAAAATTGGCATACTTTGAAATAAATCAGACGACGTTCTTCAATTATTGTGCTATGGGAAGCCAAAATCTATAATAATATTTTAAAGAGGAAAGATTTGTACCTATTTTTGTATGTTTGTAATGAATAGGCTCAAAAAGTGCTGGGCCGATTTAAAAAATTCTTTCACCAATAGAATGCTACATTCTTCCAATTTGACATAGGCTACATTTCATTTTGAAAAAAAAATTAGGGATCCTTGGTAAAATTTGAACAACGTAACCGAAGGAGTAGAAAAATGAGTCTTAAAATGTCTTTCGTCGAATGCGCTGCCGAAACTATTAGCGATAGAACAAAATAATGTACAACAATATTGAAGAACATCATAATGTCTACAAAAAACTCCGCGGTAGCATATGTCCAACTATTGTAGTTATGTCACTACAACAACTTTTTTCATTTTAAACATTAATGAAAATTCTAACCAGATTCAAACCATGCTATTATGTGTTTATATTAATCCTTATCCAAATAAATTATTTTATGGTCAAGACCATTTAACTACCTATAAAATAGTTTTTAAATTGGACTTTCCATTCAAAAGATATTACGAATTAAAAAATTCAAAAAGTAAACAAAACCGCCATAGCTCCGTGGCCGTTGTTTGCGATGCATTCTGAAAAGCGCGCCGGGCCAGAGAATGTAAAGTATAGAGAAGGTGCAAATTGAATTCTGTATGATGTTCGATTTGGCGGCTAACAGAGCCGATAGAATCAAAGTAAGGAATTCGACGTTGTCGCTGCTATTTAGCAGAATTGAGCACGTGTAGTGGCAAAAATATATGTAAAACGACTGAATTCATTATTTGTTACTGTTATTTTAATTTTTTGATTATTACTATTTTTTAATTTTTAATTTTTCATAATTGGTATTTTTATTTTATGTTTTTGGTAATTGTTACTTTTACTTATAATATTTCTATACGCTAATTTTTAAAGAATATTATTATTATTATTATTTAATATATTTATTTAATAATTTTTTATTTACTTATATGTAAAACGACTGAATTCATTATTTATTACTGTTATTTTAATTTTTTGATTTTTATAAACCATCAAAGAAATTGAACACAAATAGACTTACATACAAATATAACTGTGGGATTTTTTTTTAATACAAATAAAAATATTTGTGAAAAAAAGTGTTTTATATCCAAATTTCCAAAAATAAATAATTGTCTGTCTACCCCGTGCGATGCCGGGACGGGCTGCTAGTATATTTATATATTAATTATGTGATTATGTATGTATTCACATATAAAGCCTATGTATTATGTGAAAAGCTGAATCACAAAGGAAACTCCCCGCAGTTTATGCAAGAAATAAAAAAATCTGTTTCTTAAAACCTTGCAAATACATATTTTATACTCACATAACTGATCCATAAAACTATTAGTTCTGCTCCATGAATAAATAACACACGCATAAATCAGATATCGACAGAAGGCGGAGGAAATCAATAAAGTCTGCTCAAAAGCCAATTACAAAGTAGCGCAATGAATGATGCGCTTCCTCCACAATCCCTTTCCCTTTCACAAGCCAATACAATAAATTACATTTTATAGCAAAACATAAAGACGACGCAAAATTGAATGCGAAAGCAGCGGCAAAAAAATTAAAACGAAAATGAAAATGGCAGAAAAAATAGCAAATTATGCGTTTAACAGTCGACTTTGTACAATCGAAGTTCATTCACATGCTGCGGTTTTTACGGCGCACAGACAGACAGGCATAGCGATTTGCCAACAAAAACTGCGCCCCCGACACCCCCAACGCCACAAGCGTCGGGCGCACTCGCCAACTTTCACATGCAAAACGAAGCGTGGCATTCCTTTGTGCTGCACGCTGGCGTATTGATGACGATTCCGGCAACTCGCGTTTTTTGCTGCCGCATATGTGCGCGGAAATTTACTTTGTTGTAAATTTTATTTGCAATTCTCATGTGTGACACACAAACGCGTGTATTTATTTGCCCCACACAGCCCTGCGGAAAACATAATATCCTTGCCAGCAAGGATGCACGCAGGTCTCGGTCGTATGTTGGCTGTCGCCTGCTGTTTGCGCGCACAACAACAATCAGCGCGACATTTGCATAATACAACTCTTGATAGAGAGGCCACGTTCGATTGAACGCATAAAATGTCGACAAAGACTCCGTTACTATTTATTTGCATAGCTCATTTGCTGTGGGATGGGCGAGGTAGACGAGATATACGACTATATTATCTTGAGACAATGGTATTTTGTAAATAAAAACTCGTCTGCCCGTGTCTGTTGTTAAAGTCATGTGGTAAGCGATCTTCTTGCACTGAAAGAGCTCGTGAATTTTATTCAAAACGTATTTTCTTAGTCTTCAAAGAAAATCCTTCTGTTGTGTATGATTTTGTGAGTTGCTGAAATTGTTGGTGTTGAAGAGATAAGTGTCGTTTAGTTGACTCATCAACTAAGCTCCCAAAAAGCTACAAATATATAGTAAATTAAGGGTTTCGAGGCATTACTCTCAACTAGCCCTTGAGAGGGCCTTGAAACGGCAAAATTGCTTGCAGTTGACCGAGATTGCTAGGCTGAGGCCCAATAATCCAGTACTGAAACACAAGCTGCGAACTTAGCTTCTACCAGTTTCCATTCAGCAGTTATTGCGAACAGAGTAGGTGTCCTAGGTTAGGTTGGTTTAGGTTAAAAGGCTGATACCTCAATAAGGCGATAGGTCACACTTAGACTGTTTTGTGCAGTCCTATGTGAAGCCGTACCTAAAACTGCTTTAGTTAGCTATCAGCTATTTATCGGCCTGAATGTCTGAAAGTATGAGAACTGAGGTGTTTTTGCCTAGATCTGGCAAAGACGGATTCTAATTCTGTTATAACTCAATGCTAGATATAAGGAGTGTGAACATTCATTCCGTAGTATTGAACGCTCAGTCAGCGAGTCCGCTCCGCTGTAATGGTCAGTAAGTCTAAACTAGAGGTGATGGATAATTCCCGAAAGTGACTCCTCCACCAACTCTCCCTGCAAACCATCTATTCGTGAAAAAGAAAAAAGCTTACCGCCCATTTCTTCCAGCAAGCCCTTCTCTCCAATGCTTCCCTTGAAGGTATGTGAACCAGGAAACGACATCCAGGAATAAGCTTAACAACCTGGTTGTCCAAGTATTTTAAAATGAAATCACAGTGGGCGGTGATTCCAGAGCGCCCAGTCTCGCAGTCATCTAAGTACTCTGATTATTTGAACTTGAGAGCAGCTTTTGCGGCCATACCTTCCGGCTATGCTACACGCAGCTGTCAATAGAATGTCATAATTGGTGTGGTACTTATTACAACACACATACTGATGGGAGACACCCAACTAACCCTAGTAAAATTTTTCGCATATGTGGTATCTTTCTTCCTTCCAACTTAGAAAAAATCGTAGAACATTTGGGTTTCATACATCCATTGCTTTACATTACTAAATATATACTATTGAGATTAGAGCTTATAATTATTGATTAATATTGATTGAAAGTACTAGCGAGTAGTGAAAAGAACAAGCAGCTCACATAAATAAAGTATATATAATAGCATTCAATTTTTACTATTACAAAACTTTCGTACTCAAAGCTAAATTTTGCTTAAATTAGCGATTAGACAGGTGAAGAAAGAGAAGGGTATCTCTTTACTCCTACTCTCTGTTTTTTTGTATTTGTCACTCCCAAATTTTTAAACCAGAATGCGTTAAAAATTTCTGCGATTTATAGAGGCCGTTGGTAGAACGACAGAAAAAACAAAACTCGACTGCTTGGCGATCTACTCAATCTCAAGGCTATACTGTCGCAAGCTTAAGAGCTCAAATATTATTTTAGATTTTTATGAGAAAAAACACACGAATTGCATACAATGATATTCCTCTCCTACACCCTCATGCGCCTGGCGCCAGAAGCTGTCATACATAATTTTTCCGCATAACGCTTTCGAAATATTTCTAATTAAAAAGGGCATTTGCATTTTACACATTAGAAACTGTGCCGCATCCGGCGTTCAGTATGTGAGCCACGCACTCGAACTGACAGGACCACGTATTTGCGTCGCGCACTACATAAATTTGCAAAACACACGCGTATGCGCGCGCGTTAATGTGTTGCGCGCCGACAATAAACTTCGACAATGAGCCGCAACTGCAATATGTTGCAACTATTTACCGGTAATTGTATGCCAAATACAATACATGTTGCGGCAACGACTATGTTGACACCGCGTGCCGTAACGCGGCGCGGCATGGTGTGGCGTGGTGCAACGTGTCAACTATTGGCGTCCTTGTGTCGCCGCCACCCAACGTGCCAAGCATACGCGCCCTCGCGCGCATTCCTCCGCTGTGCGTTAATTACAAACACACACAAGCGTCCAAGTATACAAACTCATGTAAGCCTATGTGCAATTATTTTGTTTGCTGCAATGCCTTGCATTATTTAAAACAATTAACGCGCGCGCCGTCAACATTAACGCCAACGCGCTGATGGCACTGCAAAACTAATTCATCGGCACGCATTCGCCCCATACACCCACATGCGGCATGAAGTAGTTTGTAAATACGAAACTATAAACTATTCATGCTCTTAAGTGTAGCGTTGTGCAGGCGCGCGCGTTGCTATTTGCGCGGGTCCACTGAAAATTCACGCACTAACGCCGCTCAGTGCATTTATCTAACACCACTTGCCACCAGCGGCATGTAACCCACCCCGCCGCACATTGCTGCCGCTCCAAAGCTTGTGTTTGTGTGTTTGGCATTTGCGCGCCCAGTGGGCTGCGGCAGTCGTTGCTGGCTGACTGACAGCGGTGGAATTCGTTTTAGTGCCTGCCTGCACTTTGGTTGAGTGACTTTCAAGCGATTTACATACAACGTTTTGCGGTTTTGCATATTTTCGATGCGCGTGCGAAGCTTTCACATAAAAGTTTAATGCTTTTTTTCGGAGCTTACCAACACTGACACTTGGGGTTAATTGATTTTTGTGCGAGAAATTCTGTGAAAATGCCGTCCACTGCCGGGAAGTTGCTTTTTGTGGGTGCCTTTTAATTGTTTTTGTTGTTATTCGTTGCTACGCATTGCCGGCAAAGTTATTTACTCGTGTAAATATCGATTTTGGGTTTTTAGTGCGATTGTTTGGATTTTGCAATCGGCAAGTGGCGAAAATTTGGCTGAACTGTTTGATTGGCATTTTCCTCAGCTTGATTGATGGAAAAGTAAAAACGCGGTCTTGTTATTGGGAAGTATGGTAAAGAAAACGAACAAAAAAATTAGAAATAAGCATGAATCAGTGCTCAAAGTTGCGGGGTTACGGTATTCGTTAATGATCAGATTCTAAGTTGAGCCCGACAAATTGTTACAAAATTAAAATTATAACCTCTTGTATTCAATATTGTTATTAAATTTTATCTATTTTTCTTAGATATAAAAGTCCATATTCTTTTACCACCACGGATATGTCCTCCTCCTTTAGCTGACAGCGAAGCTCTGTCATAATGAACCCCTCGAAAGCTTGCATCAGTTGAAAAGTTCCCGGCCTCACACATAGATGGCGCTACTAGAATCAAATCTTTGTGATTTGTAGTTAGCCCTAACCTAAAAAACACTCGTGTATATATTTGAAAGCTCTCGGTTCATCAGCTTGTGGTTTACTATATCATTTTGCGTAAAGCAACTTTTGTTACTGTGAAAAAATTGAGAAAAGAATTTTCGCCTGCTCAGAAAAACTGGTTTTTGAAAGGTAAAAATACAGTTTAAGCGAAAACTTGGCTTGATTGCGAGTTTCCGGACACTCCGCCAGGATTGGTACGCTCAGTCTAGACGTGGGGAAATGAGCTCCAAAGACGGTAAACGCAGTGGACGAGGTTGTTAAAGACGCGATTGCAAAAATCCTTAAATTGGCCTTTGAATTTTTTCCAAAAATCCGTACTCCCAGATCTGGCCCACAGCGGCAATTTCCTGTTTTTAGATCTCAGAGTAGTATATAAATATAATATAATATAATTTCGAATTACCACTCATGGAAGCTCAATAGCATATTTTACAATACAATAATCTATGGTTTCATTAAAACTTATTTTGCTACTACTTTATTCCTTCGTATTTCTGTAGCTATTTAACTATATGTAAATCGGATTAAATAAATATCTAATCAATTTTCTTTCTTCTTCTTTTTCAGGTAATCATAAAAAATTGCATTTTATACTCCCATTCGTAAAATTAATGGCTTCAGCAGAAGTAAGATATTAAAAAGAATAACATACTTCGCCATAGAGCTTCGCAATAAATTTATAAGGAATTTTCGCTTCTCAAATAAAAAAACACAGAAGAATTTTATCTGAAAACTTCACCGTAATTTTGCGATTTCGTGCAATTTACGCCACTCATGCTTTAAAGTTGTCTTTACATGGTTTCCTTCTTCACTCAGAGGTACAAAAGGCAGACAACTCGTGCAGAATATCAATGAACAACGCATATAAAATATTTTTTAGAGAGTAATCTTGTATATTAATATTGCATCGAAAAACCGGCAGAAAATAATGTATCTTTCGAGTGCGAAAAGAACTGCAATTTTTTTTTTGTAAACCCGGTACAGTGATGACCAAAAACAATTAAGTTGTCTATTTCTTTGTAGGCGAATGCTATTTATTGATTGAATAACATTTGCAGTTTAAACTATATTAAACTAAATTCAATTCAACTAATTGCAGTTGAAGTCCAATCAACTTATTTTAATGCAACTCAAATCCTTTTAAGTTTTAAGTTTTGAATTTTAGTATTATTGATGACAACTCAATCTGTGAAACAAAATTTTGGTTGAAATTTCAACTGCTAGTTGATTGATTAGAACAATTCTGCAGCTGATTTCGAAAAATTATTAATAGGGAATGATAAAGTAGACGCTTTTTTGAACAAATAACGCTTTAGTAGACAAATATTTCAAATATTTTTAATAAGTAATTTGGTTCAAGTATATAGATAGTTTGTCACGAAGTTTGTAACACCGTGAAGGAAACGCTGGAGACGCTATAGGCAATATATTATATTAGGTTGTCAAATATCTCGCTTCCGCCTTTTTGTTTTTTTGAATTTCGCGGCTATGTATGTACATATAAAGCGTTACAGAGCTCGTATCTGGCAATACTATACTCTTTGAAAGGTCTTGACATTGCCTACAAAACGACGCTGTGCATGATTAGTTTGGATATTGCATTCAACAGTTATAGACGTGTAACCATGGAGTTCACTAACGCCGAAATTCGCGCCGTTAGAGAAACGTTCCGTGAGATTAATGGTGGTTTGGAGGAGTGTACTCTATTACTTCGAACTGAGGAGGAATGGCTTCGACGATTCAGAGTGGGTGAAAACGACGCCATGAAAAAGCCAGCCAGCGGAAGACCTGTGACGACGAATACCGATCAAATCATGGAAAACATCGAGTTAGATCGTGACATCGCCCAGAAAATGGGAGTTAGGTAGCATTTTAAACCATCTGCAGAAGGCTGGGTACACAAAAAGAATTGATGCTCGGATGCCGTATGATTTGACGCAAAAAAACCTTTTGGACCGAATCAGCACCTACGATCTGTCGCTGAAACGGAACGAACTCGATCCATTTTTGAAGCGTATGGTGACTGGCGATGATAAAAGATCGTCTCAAACAGTGGCCAAGCCGGGATTGACGGCAGGAAGGTTTTGCTGTGTGTTTGGTGGGATTGGAAGGGAATCATCCACTATAAGCTGCTCCCGAATGGTCAGACGCTTAATTCTACCATCTACTGCGAACAACTGGACCGCTTGAAGGAGGCGATCGACCAGAAGCGTCCAGAATTGGCCAACAGGACAACGCAAGATCACACACTTCGTTGATGACTCGTTAAAAGCTACGGGAGCTCGGATGGAATGTTTCATTGCATCCATCTAAATTAAATTCGATCACTGTAACACTTTTTATATGAATTTATTTAGCCATACGTGAATTAGTTCCTCACTTGTTTACATATCAATCTGAAATTTTGCACACTTTATTTTCTCCTCAAGTAGCTGCTCATCTGTCAAAACCACGGATATCGGACCACTATAGCATATACATAGCTCCCATACAAACCGATTATCAAAATAAAGTTATTGTATAGAAAACTTTTTTATATGACGGGAAATCTTAACGAAATTTGACGTGGATTATTGACCAACGCAACGACTTAATATCTGCACAAATTGATGAGATTGAACCACTATATCATATAGCTGCCATATAAACTAACCGAACAAATTTAAAACTTGTATGGAAAACTCTTGCATTTGGTTAGACGCCTTAACGAAATTTCGCTAGAATTAATTCCAAGACAATCTTACTATCTGCATATAGTATGTTGTTCAGTGGCCCACTGTGGCACATAGCTGCCATACAAACTGAATATTCAGAATCAAGTCTAGCTATGGATTTGCGAAGAGTATTCTAGTTGCTGTGAAGTTGATGATTTTAGTGTTTACTTTTTAATTAAATTAGCTTAAATTCAAATTCAATTAATTCTAAATTTGTATCAAATATAGCAATGTCGAATCAAATTTAAATAATTGCAGATAAATGTTTTTCTTTTTAAAACTCCAAATGAAGTATAATAAAAAATTCAGTTAGCCAATTAGCGCTACTGTTCTGAATTTCCAAAATTTAATTTGAGTTTTTTAGCAGCAAAGTTTAACGCAAAGCACAGCATTTGCCGCCCACAAGCTGAATCTGTGGCGCGCACCCTTCACCAATTATCCGGTGCATATCAGCCACAACAGCATTTAGACCAAATGTGCAGTTAGCAACTTAAGTTCAGAAAATGTGAGTGGCCATTCCGTTACTTGCAATTTTGGTTTGACTAAATGCCGCTCTGACTGCTCGCTCGATTTAAAACAAATCATAGCAATTTAAATAGCAAATTGCACAGCGTATATATTTAAAATGCTTGTGATGGATGCAGTTATAGCTGCCAGTTTGTATGTGTGTGCCACATGCTCTCAATAATGCCCCAAATGGCCTTTGCTAGTTTGCAAATGTTTCGAAATTTTCATTTGCACTTATTTATCACTCAAACGGCCAACACTTCAGCAATGCGCTTGCATAAGGCATTTGTTATGTTTGCTGTTGTTGTTGTTGTTATTACGGTTGCAATTGCTTGACAGTTGTTGCGCCACAACTAATTGCTCACAGACGTACTGTAGCCGGCTGTCTAATGGATGAGGAATTCGAATGCCACACGAACACACGGCAGATACAGTCTGCAGTTGTTGCCCTCACATTTATCACACAAACAATTTGGCAATGTGTATTCTTACGAATTCAGCCAAAAACCCAAGGTGCACAGCAACAACACACACTGTCTGTGAGCATTTGGTTGGTTATGTGCGAATTGCGTACGAAACACCTTGCTGGCTGGCCGCATACCCTTGACACTTATTGATGTTTGTTGTTGTTGTTATGTTTGTTTTTGTTGCTTTGCATGCTTTCCCTTTTCGCACAAACATGACCACGATTTCACTTCGCTTCAACTGAGCTGAGCCAAGTTGAGTTGATGTGACTTGACATGCAATTATTTTCGTTTAGTTGTGGCATGTGGCACTTAGCACCGCAGACACTCTTCTTTTCGTGTCAAAATACCCATGCAACAACAACACAAATAACAAACAACTTATGCATCGATTAGGCACTCCACCTGTTGTTGTTGTTGTTGTTGGTATTACAGCTTTTGCTTGTACATAATTAACACGATCTACACTTTGGATTTAAATTTGCATTTATAGGCTTAGGCTGTTGGTCCGTGGCCCGCCTGCTACGCCCCCGCCGTTAAGGTCAGTAGCTACGCATTTCACACCCCATAAACTAAACCATTGCTTCATTTGTTGTTGACACTGTTGTTGTTAATGCTTGCTAAGAGCTATCACACTTCTTGTTGTTGTTCTCATTGTTGTTGTTGCGCACACACGCCACAGCTCTGCAAACAAGTGTGGCAGCGCCGTAGGCACATTTCGGTATCCAAATTGCGTAATTACAGCATTAATTGATTACTTTGCTGATAGCGGCTGGGAAATGCCCATAGCTGGTGCTAAGCTATGCAACAGACGCATAGCCGCACAGTCGCTCTGCGGCATTAATGCACGCAAGTATCGATATTATCGCTGCCAATGCCGAAACTAATTCGTTTGGTCGCCTGCTTATTGGCAAAGCATGGTTCGATTGAATTTGTCTGCGTCGAAAATGGAAATTAATTGCAAGCGCGAATTACAGAAATTGATTTCACAACAAAAGAAGAAGCATCTAAGCGCACGAATGTGACTGGGTGGCAAGCTTATTGAAACTGCTAAGCGCTGATCTTTCGGCAGTTAATTGATTTTTCTTTGAAGTTATCAGCTGGAAAGTAGCGCAACACTGATTAGTTTAATTTGTAGGACCACAGGGCGTATGAGTGATTTGGCCAACACAAATTTGATGAATATAAAGTAAACTAGCAGCCCGTCCCGGCATCGCACGTGGTAGACAATTATTTATTTTTGGAAATTTGGATATAAAACACTTTTTTTCACAAATATTTTTATTTGTATTAAAAAAAATCCCACAGTTGTATTTGTATGTAAGTCCATTTATGTTCAACTTCTTTGATGGTTTAAGTGGCCGGCACTTTTGAGAAATTAAAAAATAAAAATAATAATAATCAAAAAATTAAAATAACAGTAATAAATAATGAATTCAGTCGTTTTACACATAAGTAAATAATAAATTATTAAATAAATATAATAAATAATAATAATATTTTTTAAAAATTAGCGTATAAAAATATTATAAGTAAAAGTAATAATTACAAAAAAAATGTAATAAAAATACTAATTATGAAAAATTAAAAAATTAAAATAATAATAATCAAAAAATTAAAATAACAGTAATAAGTAATGAATTCAGTCGTTTTACATATATTTTTGCCACTGCACGTGCTCAATTCTGCTAAATAGCAGCGACAACGTCGAATTCCTTACTTTGACTCTATCGGCTCTGTTAGCCGCCAAATCGAACATCATACAGAATTCAATTTGCACCTTCTCTATACTTTACATTCTCTGGCCCGGCGCGCATTTCAGAATGCATCGCAAACAACGGCCACGGCGCTATGGTGGTTTTGTTTACTTTTTGAATTTTTTAATTCGTAATATCTTTTGAATGGAAAAACTATTTTATAGGTAGTTAAATGGTCTTGACCATAAAATAATTTATTTGGATAAGGAATAATATAAACACATACCGCGGAGTTTTTTGTTGACATTATGATGTTCTTCAATATTGTTGTACATTATTTTGTTCTATCGCTAATAGTCTCGGCAGCGCATTCGACGAAAGACATTTTAATACTCATTTTTCTACTCCTTCGGTTACACTGTTCAAATTTTACCAAGGATCCCTAACTTTTTTCAGAATGAAATGTAGCCTATGTCAAATTGGAAGAATGTAGCATTCTATTGGTGAAAGAATTTTTTAGATCGACCCAGTACTTTTTGAGCCTATTCATTACAAACATACAAACATACAAAAATAGGTACAAATCTGTCCTCTTTATAATATTAGTATAGATTACGTGTATGATGAAAAAAGCACTATAAACTGAGTAAAAAATTGTAGTAATGATATAAAATAAAATGTACTTAGTTATGTTTAAGGTTATGTGTAAGTACATTAAATGAAATTGGTTAATTAATTGAGTGGATCACAACTCAAAGTATGTATAAATATATAGCATTTATGGAGTCTAAAAGGTAACATCTAACAACAATATTAGTAGGGGTTAGATCGTTCAATCTTCAACATGCTGCTATTAAGTTAGAAGCAAGTAAGGAAGCGCTAAGTTCGGGTAGAACCGAATATTTCATACTCTTGCAAGCCGAGCAAATTTTCAGCCGATTTTATTATATTTTAAGCACAAAGATGAACGTTATTAAAAAATACACTCTCTCGATTTTATTAAGATAGCTTATATTTTATATGTGTAATAAGATCGCCCGGAAGTTCGAAAATCGCTATATTGGGTATGTGGGCGCTAAAGGAAGTATTGACTTTTTTATTACTTCTTGCAAGAAAGGAAACTCTCCAAAATTCAATTATATATCTCATGCATTGACCGTTATTCTCGATAATAAGTCTACTAAAGACTGTCTTCCAGATATTCGGTGACTTGAACACTTTGAGCTCGATTTGGGCAATTTTTTGTAATAAGGTGACATACTTCAAAGGCACTATTCGTGCAAAATGGGCGTGACTTTGATTCAATTACGCCCATCTTCGAACGCGATCTTTTGTTTTTGCCGAAGGTTCATTAAGATAACTCAATTTTTTACTAAAGTTACACCTTGCACGGACGGACAGACAGGCAGTCCCTGGATTTCAATCTCGTCATCCTTTTCATATATATATATTGGGCAGTCGAAAACGTCTTTTCGTATTTAATTAAGAAATGTTGTGTCGTATTCAGTCACATTTTGTGTAGGAAAGGTTAGATTTTTAGCTTCAGTTAACCACAAAAATATTAAATTCGGGGAAGTTGAAAAAAAGTTACAGCTGTTCATAACTGAGCGAAAATAATGAAGAAATTCGCTATATTTAGAAATTTTTGTATAAAAAAGGGGAAGAATGCCACACAAACTACCAATGAAATTTCTGAAGTTTACGGAGACGATGCTGTATCAGTTCGTTTAACACAACAATAGTTCGCTGATGAAGGTTTTTCACCGATGGAATAATGTCTCTAGTGGAAAAATGGCAAAAAGTGGTCGACCAAAATGGTACATATTTGTTTATTTATTTATTATTATAAATATAAAAAAAGTAAGTTGAAGTTTGATTAGAAATACGAAAAGACTTTTTCGACTACCCAATTAATAACAATATAATTTATGATTAGCGATTACTTCGACGCTGATTGGGATAAATCATTTGTTGACTTTTTCTGCTATGTTTTTTACCCTAACAAGTGAAATCTTCTATTCAAATCTCTTCTGCAAAACTACCATATACTTGTTGAGAGGTATCCATTGACAATATGAACAGGAATACAATTATCGTTTTCTCGCTTCATAATACAGTATTTCCTTTTCTCTCCCTACCTATAGCTTTCTCTTCCTATATTTGCTTCTCTCTCTAGTTCCGAAGAGTATACAGGCTTTTCCGTTGCCTCACATCTTTAACCTTTATACATAAGTATATAACAAGTAAGGAAGGGCTAAGTTCGGGTGTCACCGAATATTTTATACTCTCGCATGATAAAGTGATAATCGAGATTTCATTATACGTCATTTACATATTTTTTTATTTTGCTGTAAAATTAATTAGATAAGTAGTTCCTGAGATATGGTTTTTGGTCCATAAGTGAGCGACGCCACGCCCATTTTCAAATTAAAAAAAAAGCCTGGGTGCAGCTTCCTTCTGCCATTTCTTCCGTAAAATTTAGTACTTCTGACGTTTTTTGTTAGTCGGTTAACGCACTTTTAGTGATTTTCAACATAACCTTTGTATGGGAGGTGGGCGTGTTTATTATCCATTTTTTCCATTTTTGAGCTGTATATGGAAATGCCTGAAGGAAACGACTCTATAGAGTTTGGTTGACATAGCTATAGTAGTTTCTGAGATATGTACAAAAAACTTAGTAGGGGGCGGGGCCACGCCCACTTTTCCAAAAAAAAAAAAAAATACACCCCTCCCTAATGCGATCCTTTGTGCCAAATTTCACTATAATGTCTTTATTTATGGATTAGTTATGACACTTTATAGGTTTTCGGTTTTCGCCATTTTGTGTGCGTGGCAGTGGGCCGATTTTGCCCATCTTCGAATTTAACCTTCTTATGGAGCCAAGAAATACGTGTACCAAGTTTCATCATGATATCTAAATTTTTACTCAAGTTGCAGCTTGCACGGACGGACGGACAGACAGCCAGACATCCGGATTTCAACTCTACTCGTCACCCTGATCACTTTGGTATATATAACCCTATATCTGACTCTTTTAGTTTTAGGACTTACAAACAACCGTTATGTGAACAAAACTATAATACTCTCTTTAGCAACATCGTTGCGAGAGTATAAAAATTACGTATCACGTTGTTTGTGCGCGATGGACTCCTAAACCACTAAACCGAGTTTAGTAAAATTTAGCACACTGTGTCCATTTCGAACTAACTTAGAAGATAAGATGGTAAGAACAATTTATAAATAAAAAGTACAGTGAACCATAGCAACGCGTAGCCGGATCCTTTAGTAGTATGTACTTATATTTCGTAAGGCCCTCGCCATAGGATTGAGGACTATACCTAAAGTACATTTGGGTTTGCTGAGCACTAAACTCTCTCAATATTCAAAGAAATACGTAAACCTTCGTCTTAACTGTATTACTGTTCTCAGTTGCTTCCTTTTACTGCCTACATAATTCCTGCTGTCAAGAGCTTGTGACAATTTATTCTCCAAGTGAGTGTATAACACGATAGAACACGCATGCAAATGTCGCACAAACGACAAAAAAAGAAGAAATAAAGAGGACAATGGCTATAAAGCAGCTGAGAACGACGCACCTACAATATAAATCTATGTACAACAGTAAAAGCAGCAACTCAGCATCACTACTCGCGTACACAACTCACCATCTGTCATTTATCTTCATCACAGTCAGTCAGCAACGCCGCGCCGCGCCGCTTCTTCACTCATCGACTGTGTTCAGCGCTTTCCACGCATCCTGCTGTTTCTGGTGTTCATTAGCATTTCCACTGTCGTTTAACGTCTTTTCCATTTTCCTCTTCATTCTTTATACTCTTCAACGGCGCTTGCATCTTTAATGACAGCTAATTTGTTGGATATAATTGAAGTCAGTTTTTCACAGTGTGTGTGTGTGTGTGCGAGCACCGTGTTTATTTGCGTGCTTCTAAGCTGCTGGCCCTTAATGCCACAAATAGTCCTGTATAGCTTAAATTAAATGCGCTGAGTTGTAATTAAAAGGCAAAAGTGTGCATAAAATCAAATATTCATCATACGCCCTGGCGGACCAATGCTATGTAGGGCATACTTTGGCAAATGCGATACGTGAACACTTGCAAACTTTTGAAAATTGATTTTAACAACTTCTGTAGGACAAGTCGGGAATAAATTAAATATAATTATTATTTTTAATTGCTGTATTTGTAGTGATAATTACGAATTATTTACTAAATGTTAAAAATTTGAAAATTGACAGCAGGCAATTTATAAAGTTTATATAACTGAAAAAGTCTTTCTCTACGCAAAATACTTATAAGTTCGCTTGTCGGTGTATTAATTTCCTAACTGGCGTTGTTTTTAATGTGGAGAGCCTTAACTCTTTGTCAGGCATAATACCGGAAAATGTATATAAATAATAATTACACTCCAAGCATATGTCTGAAAATGAAAACAAAACCAACACAAAAATCATAAAAAATATAAAACAATGCATTTTTTTCACGCACTCTCACACACCTGCCAAGTTGTTGATATGTGAAAACCGCCGAGTGTTGCGGTGCGAGTCCCTGCCATGGCCGGGAACACAGTGTCTGCATGAGAGGGCAGGAGCGTCAGCCAAGCTAGCAGTGACGCATGCAGCCAGCAGCTTGTGGGGCTTTTGCGCAACAGAGCAGTGCTGTGTGGCATGCTGTTGTTGCAACTGCCAGTGGGAAATTGTTGTGGCATTGTTGCTGTTGCACATGCATGCGTACCAGTCAATGAAACTGATGCTCTGCAACGCAACGTCCAACTTTGAGCGGACATTTTGTACTTGCGTCCTTCCCACACTGTCGCTCACATTTGCTGCCGAAACAAATAGAAGTGCTTTCAGCGCATTTTGGCGCAGTAATTGCATGCTACGTACAGGCGCACATATCAAAAACAACAACAGCAACAATTATAGTACAAAAAAAAAAAAAAAAAAATGAAAATCCTGGCGTTGCTTTATATTTTCTGTTTTTGTTGCACTCTTTAATTGTGATTTTATTTTGTTTGTGTGCGTTATGCTCATGCATATGCGGTAAAATGTTTTTCTTTGAGGTAAATCCTCGGTCATATTTCGACTATTTCGTAATAGCTGCGTTGTTGCAATTAAAAATACAATGCGCCCAGCCAAATTAACCATTTTCGCTTTCCTCGAGGGATAACTTTAAACGTTTACGTAAAGGCTTTTTTGTTTTTTGTTGCTAGGTCTTGGCTATATATATTACATAACGTGTTTTTGTTTAAAAACGAGTGAATAAATCTTTTAAATTGTTTATTTTTCGATAATTCCCGTTACAACTACTCTTTTGACATAAGCGAGCTTTATACGGTTCTCTGTAGTTTTTATAAAATTCGTAAAATTTAAAAAAGTTGATTTGGAAAAGGTAAAGTCTGACTTTGTATGACATTGATACCAATTTATATATAAAAAATATTATTATTAACTCTCTTTGGTACATGTGAATTGTGTTTTGTATGAAAAGAGTGCTGTTACCTACATATATTGTTGTTGTTCTACCGTTATAAAGTTAAGCCAGTATGTTTCGGGACTGACCCAGCGATGAAGATTATATCATAGATCTCAGGAATTCTTTGTGGATAGAGTAAAACACCATAACAAAGAATACCAATAATTCTTAGCATAGCTTATCGGTCGCATTAGAGGCTATCACCATTCTTTTGAAATCACCAATTTTAATTACAGCCAATTCTTGTATTTGGCGAATGGCCAACTTATGGGTAGTTTACCTTAGTCTTTAACTACCTGAAAAGTGTTCACACTTTGGAGGACATCACAACTGGCTAACGACCCGAAATTATATTTTAAATGAAAGTACATTTCATCCATAAGAGGGTTCGAGTATAAAAACAACCTGATGTTATTCAAAAGACGTCAATATAGTATAGATAAAACAATTTACAGACAAAATGACGGTTAGAAACAGAAATAATTGTATTTCATAAGCAAACAGCATTGAAATTTTATGGCGTTTTCTTCTTCTTCTTTATTGACGCAGACACCGCTTAGGCGATTATAGTTAAGTTTACAACAGCGCGCCAGTAGTTCATCCTTTTGGCGCCAATTGGAGATTCAAAAAGTATGGAAATGGAGTGGAAGTCTTCCTCTTCCCCTGCTACCTCTTCGTCAAATGCTCTCAGAGCTGGAGCGTTTTCATCCTTTCGGACGAACTTGACCTAGACTTCATTCACTGAACTAAAGCAATGTCGACGTAAATCTTGTACAACTCATCGTTCCATCGAATGCGCAAAGATCATAAATCTTCCGCAGAACCTTCTCCAACATCGACTTATCAGATGTTGTCATTGTCCATGCCTCCGCACCATATAGCAGGACGAGGATGATGAGTATTTTGTAGAGTTTGGTCTTTGTTCATCTAGAGAGGAATTTACTTCTCAATTGCGTACTCAGTCCGGAATAGCACCTGCTGCAAATAGTTGTTCTGCTTTTGACTTCAAGGCTTATATAGTTGTTGGTGTTAATACTGTTTCCAAAATAGAGGAAATTGTCTCTATTCAGATCTGTAGCTCTAATTAGTTTCTCTAGGAGTAGATTGAAGAAGTCACATGAAAGAGAGTCGCCTTGTCTCAAACCTTGTTTGGTGTCGAGCGGCTCGGAGAGGTCCATCCCGACCCTAACGGAGCTTTTGGTATTGCTCAACGTCAATTTACACAGCCGTATTAGTTTTGCGGGGATACCAAATTCAGACATCGTGGCATAGAGGCAGCTCCTTTTCGTGCTGTCGAAAGCAGCTTTGAAATCGGCGTAGATGTGGTATGTGTCGATCCACTATCCACGTGTATTTTCCAAGATTTGGCGCATGGTGAATGTCTGGTCTGTTGTTGATTTTCCAAACTAGACGCCGATAAGGTCCAATCACATTGTTGACGCTGGATTTTAATGTTTTAAAAAGTACGCTTGATGGAACCTCAAATGCGATGTTGAGGAAACTTATCCCACGCTAGTTGCCGCAGCTTGTGAGGTCTCCGTGTTTATGGAGAAGTAATTAAGTAAATTTCAATCGTCGGGCATGCTTTCGTCCGTCCATAACCGCCGTATTGGAATAGCTCAGTTGGCAATCCATAGGACCCCATCGCTTTGTGGGTTCTGCAGACGAGTTATGGTATTTTAATAACTCAAGCTTTATATGCTTTGTATCAATTTTTTCTACGCAAAAGGTAAAATGAAAAAAAAAACACAGTGGAACTTATAAAGTGTATCATTCTAATTAAGTCAAAGCACTAATGGAGCCCATTAACTTGATTCGCTAGTGTGAAGATTAGCGAATAGAATAAATTGTAGGAACAAAATTACTTTGCCGTTTCTTCTAGCCTATTCTGGTCGTCTTTCGATCAATGCAAGGGTCAAAATGATCATTTGTTGTTTAATCTGTTGGATCAGTCTCTAAAATTGAGTTTTCAAGATGATTCTAGACATAGAATTGCTTTATTATCTAAATATCTGTTTCACATTAATTAGGATTTTATTTCATAAGAAGAGCTCTATTTTTAATTTATAGAGCTACATATGTATGTATGTAAGAATACATTATTTGTTAATATTATGTTGAATTACATACTGAGAACAGCTGCCATAGTTATCACAACTATGCGTTTTTCCCACCTTACTTTTGTCGTTACAACGAAAACCTTTTGTTATTTGACAGCACAATCGGCAAGCGGACAGTTAATAATCTCCCGAAGTGGCTATCATTAAATAGACTGCTGCGACTACTTAGCTACACAGATTATTATTTTTTATGCAAACACAGCAACAAGGTAAACACTAGTTCAAGAGCAGTCAACTTGGCATTTACAACATTACATAAATACATATACATACATACCACACATACATGCATACAAAGCTATATTTCCTTTCGAAGACGAGCCTGCGCAACGCTTATCGCACTCTACACAACTCTGCTGTAAGCGTCGCCTTCAAACCCGCCATGCTTCTGGTTTGAATATGTGTTTATTATGTAGATGCCCGCGCGTCGCTTGCGTCTTCGCTGAAGCTGTGAAATTTTCGTTGCAATGAACGTTTAATTGTCTTTCCGTCTGTACTTTGTCACCCACACTTAATTGCTCTTGCCTGTAATTGCTGTTGCTGTTGTTGCTCTCGTGTTTATTGTTGTTCTTATTATTGTTATTTTTTTTGTTTTTGTTGTTTTTCGTTATACAATTGCCACTGTTTTCATTATCGCCGTCGCAGCCATTCACATGTTTGTTCGGTGCTCAATGTCAAAATAAACTCGCCGTCTGCCACAGCATTCCTGCATTCCTGCATGCCACACATACACGCTACACACCCTGTCGCACGTTGGCATCATAAACAAGCAGTTGTAGCAGCGACGGCGTTGCTATCATCATCATCATCTTACTAACAGGCTCTCGATTCATCGCTTATTTGCCGCGCATTTCTGTGTTTGTTTGTTTGCCATGGCGAATGACAGTAGAAGTGGCGTTTGTGTCATGCACACACATACATATGTATGTAAAAACAAATATTGTCACACTGAAACGTTGAAGCTTCTGCACTTTTATATTTAACCAAAGTAGTCGCTTACGCTATTTACTTACATAAGCGCACATACATACATACATACATAATTTTTTTATATGAATTTGTTGCCAGCAAAGACAATGACTGCCACGCCACGCATGTCAACGACCATTTTTCTGCTCATTTATTTGAATTTGTACTTTCTCTTCCCCCCCTCTCGCGCTCAGTTTATTCACCGTCTGTTTGCTTTGTTTTTCCAGTTTCATTTTGCCCTCCACTTCCCTAACGCATTTTTTGTTTTTGCGCTGTTGTTTTCCCAAAACCCTGGTAATTAAAAAGTATATATATACACTTACATATATATATGTAAATGTATATGTATATACTTGTTTTTCACCTTTGTTGTAGGTGCGCTCCTGATAAGTCACCAGGTACTAAAGCCGAGGCTCGTTTTTCTTAGTTGTGACACAAAAAAAAAAAAAAAAAAAACACCAATGAAACGAAGTATCTCATTACAGCAGTGCAAATATTTGTAATTACTACACAAATGTACTTACATAAGTACATACATACATATTATATATAGTAGGTCCATATATGTATATGTATAAATAGTATATAGGTATGTAATTCTGTATAAAATTGGTATGAGGCTTGACTGATTGGACTTTGCTCTTTGTCGCAATTATCAAAACTATAGAAAAAAGAAGTTGTCAAACATTTGGGAGGCAGTCCGACAAACAATATTTTTTTTCTGTATAGTAAATACAAGCATAATCTGAGATATTTTTAAAGTCTACTACTCTTACTTATTTGTATAAACTCTGCTTTTCAAATTATGGACATAAGGTAATTCAGTCCTCAGACCAAATTAAGTAGGTGGAGAAGTCTACTTGACACCTTTCTTGTGCACAATGCACAAAACGTGTTTCATATCCCTGAAGAGACTGTGGAAATATTACAAGACTTTTTCATCTTCCTTTAAGCGAGCTCAGTCTACTTCTAAGCTTCTCTACAGTTTTAATATACATAAGTATATTGTACAAAAAAGTGCCTGAAAATTGTGAATAAAACAAACAAATAATTCATCAATACAAGGTGCGTTCCAAAGTAAACAGAACTTAAAAAAAATCAATTTTTTTTTTTTTCAAAATAGTCTCCTTCTGCTTCAATACAGCGTTTTGCACGGTCCAAAAGCATGTCGAACGAGTGTTTTAGCTCGTTGGCCAGTATGGCCGGCAGCATGCCGAAGCAAGACTTTTGAATGGCCTCTACGTCTGCATAACGCTTTCCCTTCATGGGCAAATGAATTTTTTCGAAAAGCAAGAAGT
The DNA here is from genome assembly GCA_037783105.1 of Bactrocera zonata. Classification (NCBI taxonomy): domain Eukaryota; kingdom Metazoa; phylum Arthropoda; class Insecta; order Diptera; family Tephritidae; genus Bactrocera; species Bactrocera zonata. The sequence goes on from JBAWJQ010004266.1 coordinate 1,182,867, forward strand.
CGCACGGTGCCATATCAGGTGAATACGGTTTATGTGGTTAATGGTTAAAATTTGATTTTTGGTCAAATAATCGTCCTTCGAATATTGGATTCTGAGCAATTTTTGGTCGCCAGTCAATTTGTGCGGAACAAACCGTTCACACACCTTTCGTAAGCCCAAATGTTCGGTCAAAATGCAATAAATCGATGTTTTGGAGATGTTCAATTCCATTTCCATTAATTTCAATGATGATTTCGGCTGATATTTGTTGAATTCACGCACAGTTTCGATGGAATTTCCGGTGATCATGGAAATGTTGAAACCACTCGTGCACTCTGTTACGGGATAGGCAATCATCGTTTTACCAATTTTAAAACAAATTTAATGTAGGCTCCTTGTTCGAAGCTCATTTTCGCACCGATAACACAAACATACTGGCACTTAAAACGCAATAACTTCACTTCCATTCGGTGAAATGTCATGAAATTCTGAATCGATAAGATAGCAGATTCTAACGCACCAGTCGATATAGAGATGGCGCCACCAGGGGGCGCTAGATTCAAAAAGTCCTGTTTACTTTGGAAATCACCTTGTATTTAGTTTTTCGCCCTCAAAGTAATTCCCACCAGACGTAATACCCTTATGCCAACGAGTTTACCAGTCCTCGAAACACTTTTCATAAGCCTCTTTTGGGATGACCTTAAGATCTTTTAGTGCATTTTGCTCGATCTACTGAATCTGATCTATGGGTTCTACGGATCGGGAATTTCAGTTTGGAAACAAGAAAAAATCTCACGGATCCAAATCTGGTAAATACGGTGGTTGATCGGTAGTACTCATTGGGTTTTTGGCTTTAAATTCAGTCACAATCGTGGCTCGAAGCGACGATTAATTATCATCGTATAGAATCTATCCAAAATACGGAAATTAGCAAAATTTGTTGCTATAAGAATGAAGAAGATAAGGAAGAAATTGCGTGGTGAACCAACTAAACTTAAATAAATTTTAGTAGTTTGCTTACAGCTGAGTATACCCTCTTGGAGAATAGCTTCAGTGGGCGAGCAGTATAGTATCTCATTTAATACATATGGGTCCAAAATGGATTGCTACAGTGGGACAGGAGTATACTCCTAGGATCTTGGCATCTCATTATCTTTACGTCTACCAAACTCAGCTATCATCTCCCAAGCGGTAGTACTAGGCATAACTACGGGAGAATACAGAGAGCTACCACATATACAGATATTCAGACGGCATTGCTGGTTTTGTCGCCGCCAAAGATAAACTCCACCGTGATCAACAAATGTAGGAAGGTTTTAAGCTCACTGGCAAGTCAACTCCACTTGTCCATAATTTGGTTTCCTGGCCATAGGAATAAGAATAAGAAGAAACAGACGGGTTCCTCAGGTCAAGGGTCTATCTTGATGAGTTTAAGGTGAAGAAACTACTGTGACGGCGAAGAACGATCAAAAATGCTCTAAATACACAATTTGAGCAATTGACATAACGGGGTATAGCCTATCGTCAGCAATGAAACGAGATAACAATTTTTAAAAGTCGTATGAATAGTGTATCAAAATCGGGCACTTAGTTTTAAATGAGCCCGAAAGCTAGGTCCACCCACCTAGCTATTAATCCGATAGTCACGAGCTCTAACCTGCGATAGTTGTAACGGATTGTGCATGGAAACATATTTAAAATGTCTGTCTATTGAAGGTAATAACAATGGTCGCTCGTTTTAGTTTATACGAAGTTCTGGCTTTAAAAAAACATTCCCTCAAACAAAAACGTGGGTATCACAGGAATATTGATTCCCATTGTCTACAAATGAGTAGATAAAAGTATCGTCATATACGGAAGAAACTGTCTAACTTTCATGGCAATTATAAACAAAGTCTCTGTTATGACAGCACAAACCATAGGTCATAAATTCATTTTGATCTTTAAATTTAACTTTGTCTCCAAAATAAAAAATTAAGCGAGAACCCCTTAATTTAGTAAATTATTGAATTGTGTTTTAGTTTAATGTTAGATTACTTTTGAACATATGGGTTTATTAATGCACACCTGAGCTTCATTTAAAATCTTCCTAATCAGCCGCTTAATTTAGTCAATCAACAAATTGAATAAACATAACATTAATTGAGTACAGCAGACTGAAGCATTAATTGACTAAGTCCCGTCTTTGTTAATGAAAAGAACACTTTTAGCAATTTTCCCTCACTTTTTAAACAATAACTTTAATATCTACTGCGATTTCGTCACACAATTTTCATTAAATGTCAGTAATCTCATTAAGCTGGAAAGCAATAAATCAAGCAGCAGCGACTGGTTGTCTGTCAGCAAGAAATATCAAAACATTAACGCCAACACTGTCAACTGTAACAAATGCCAATTGAAGGTTTCTTGTATTTAATTATAATATCAGCAAACAAATTCGCTCCGCGTCTTTATGTAGTTTACGACAATAATCATAATTTCGTCGACAGCAATCAACAAAAGTACGAAGCATTGGCGCTGATGTGATGTGATCAAAAGCAGAAAGCCGCTATTTTTATGACCAATGGAAACTCATAAATACAGTCGAATATAAGTATGTCAATATACAGTTACTAGTTTCCACTCACACAACAAATTAGATCATCGCTGAAATATGTACAATACAAAGCAAGCGTTTTCAGCTAATTCAGCGACATTTGTATTTCGCATTTTGACAGCAACTTGTCAGCCGTAAGTAGACAGAGCGCCATCATTGCTTATGTCAGAGACGCACTGTGTGGCTCTAGGGTGCTACTCGTGTTTCAGTGTTATTTACTCAATCCGAAAATATTCACTTTTATGCGCTGGAATGCGACACATTGAGTTAGAGAAATGGTTTGCGGTTGGTGGCCACAGCGTTGGTGGCTTTGACTTCAGGCTCGTGTTGACCGGCTTTCAGAGCGCGTTGTGTGCCATTCATTACAGCTACTATTTACTCGTATTAACTTGGTTTGGTTGACTAACCGACTGACTAATCGACTGCGGCACTTACTGACAATACGACCGACGCATCGGCCGATAGTCTGCCTGTCAGTCTATCTGGTGCGTGAGTGCAGCTGCACGCAACAATAATTTCTACTTAAACGTGGTCACAATAATTGGAGCAAATGCACGTGTTCCTAATTCGCTATTTGCCTTAGTTTTCGCCCATATTGTTTTTTATAATTATTTGTTTTGTTTGCTGTCTTCTTTGGCTTTGTTTTTCCGCATAAGTAATTTTACTAATTGAATTTAATTTGTTTTGTACGTTGTTCCAATTTATTTTCATATAAATGTGCTCCCATTGTTTAGTCAGTTTCGTGGTCAATCGCTTTGTTGATGAGCTTTTATGTAGCTGTTTACGGTTTTTCTGTAGATTTTATTTGTTTAGTCCAGGTTTACCACATATTTTCTTGAATCCACGGCTTTACTGGCCTTTATTAAATCATTATTGATAATTTGTTGCTATTTACGCTGATAATTATATTTGCATTCATAGATATTAATTATGGTCTCTCGTTGTCATAAATACATATGTATGTATGTACACACTTATAGTTGATGTTAGATGAAGTCCGCAATACTTTGGTGAAGTTCTTTTTAAAAGTCTTCAATATGGTTAACACTGTTCCAAGTTATTTTGGATTTGTTATGAAACGAAGAAGAAACACGACCAACACCTTGACTCCACATACCTACAACTCCGCCCTCCATTGTGGAGTTTTAATAGGATGTCGCTTCGGGACTTAGACGGAGAATTGGCGTCGGATAGTGTTACAGCGCTATTCCATCACTACAATTAAAATTAATTGTGATTTCCGGTGATCAAAAAACTAATTGGATGTTAATTGTTCTCAAGAGTGTATCGGGTACTTTCAATATGAATTTACTAGCACTCTTAAATTTAAGTATTTTGTTTTCCATATTTTTTTCTTTCTAAGGTTTAAATACGTCTTTTAACTACTTAACCATTTGGAATATAGTCAAGGCGATGACTGTGGCGTAAAAATATGTGTTCGCCTGGGTCTTGAAATACTATAAAATACTATTGGAACAGCGTATCCGTGGTCTCTTGTTATATATGGATCAAACTTTCCATTGTATCATTAATTCGAAAGGGTAAACCATTTCGAGGTTCCCTATTGTTTTAAAGAAAAAACACAGGCACTTTAAATTTAATGGGGAATTTTTATAATAATTCGAAAGATGGTTCATCCGTTGAGTCCAGTTTTCGATAACTCGTTTGAGCATTCCGACTAGTAACTGGTAAACGACACGCGTGATGTTTTGCTCCAAGACCTGAATCGAGCGGGATTGTCTGTATAGACTTTATATTTTACATATTCCCACAGGCAAAAGTCTAACGGTGTGATATCACACGATCTTGTTGGCTAATCGACCGGTACAAAAAGTGAAATTATCTGCTCACCGAAGCGTTCTTTCCATAGATCCATTGAAAGATTTGATGTGTGGAGAGTAGCGCCGTCCTGTTGAAACCAAATGTCGCCGAGATCACGAGCTTCAATTTCATCCATCAAATAGTCGGTTACTACACGAAACACATTCTTTACAGAACATGAATTTTCGTAATAAAGTTGAACGATTGGTAAACGTTGTTAAAGCGTAAGTCTTTTCATGATAAAATTCCAAACAATACGGAAAAAATAACATAGCAGCTTGACTCCCGCGTTATCTGCCAAAAAATAGGCTATTGGCTATAAAAAGTAACTCTACTTGGATCAATCGTTAGAGGGTCCAATATCGGTGGATGGATATAGTGGTCCAATATCGGTGGTTAGATCGACTTCCCAAAAATCCAAGGACTAGTTTGCGTATGTGCTATGTACTTATCTCGTCATGCTAATCATTTATAGAAATACTGGGTCTTCAAGGTCATACAAACTTAGTGGCAAACGAAAATTCCTTCTTCAGGGTATAATTAGGTTATGACATTTGGTTTAAATATTGCTTAAAAATTAACATAGTCTGCTTAACTAGAATTTTCCATCACTTCATATTTTAGCACAGATTAATATTCATTCAGTTAACGGTACAAACATTCATAACACCAACAATAACTGCTGCCCATAAATTTGCCAAAACCCGATATTGAAATGTTGTACACATCAAGCCGTTCGCAACAATAAATAAACCAATCTCAAATGGCCTCAATCCGTTAGCGAGCGGTGAATCTCATTTTCTGACAGACAATTTATGAGCGCCACAAACAGCGTTATTAATGCAATGCCGACTAATGTGTCATTAAATTGTATTTACATACTTGTACATACAACAAACAACTCTGCTGATATACAAAAAATAAATATTTACTCGATGACCGTCAACGTATATGTCGCTCTAATAACTACATAACAAATGACGCTATTCATAATTTCAATTTGCCTGCTTTATTTTTATACACACGCAACATGTTGCACAGTGTATTCTAATTTTGATACCTAGCTGTTGTTCGAGTGGCTGAAACTAAGCGAGACAGATGTTAATTCAAATAATCTGGATGACGAGACGAGTTAAAATCGCAACGAGCTCAGCTGTCCGTTTTTCCGTGAAAGCGATAAACTTGAGAAGAACTTTAGATATCGTCCCGAGGTCTTTTGTACCATCATGTCACCTGGTTCTTTACAGTGTATACTATGAGTCACACATGAATAGGGACATCGAAACAAAACTTGCACACAAGGCACTCACTTCTTAAAATTGTCGAAATCGTATCAATAATGCCCCAAGCGCTAAACAGCTTTCATAATTTCAGACTTACGGTTGACTTTATTCGAGACTATTATCTTCTTTCATTGGGAGTGTTCTTTACATGGCGGGTCCCAAACCCAGCGCATAACTTGGAGAGGAATAATTCGTTTTCACCTTCTCACTTTAGCTTCCCTTTCCATTTAAGCTCGCCTCAAACGGAGTTTTTTTTGGCTACTTAGAGGACACTTGGTCTCTGACCGGAAGTCGTGAGCTGCTTAAGCCATATGTAAAAGAATCGTTTCTTGAAGCAGAGAAAAAGGAAGACCGTTGGAAGGACCAGGTGAAGAAGGGCCTTGTTACACTTGGAATCTCCAGTTGGAGCCAGACAGCGAAAAGTAAGAACGACTGGTGCGCTCGCCTATAACAGCGTCAGTCGTGTCTACGCCAGAAAAGAGGAATAGAAAGGTTGACGTTATACCATATTTATAGATTGAACGGTTGCTTAAGGTAACTCAGAGACTATTTTTTTCTGGTATTGACATTTCGTGACTCCCAAAACTGGATAAGATCGCGTCAATACTAACCCAAGATCATATATATGTAATTATTTCAAAGTTCCGTTATATGTAAATGTATTTGACATTAGGTGGGCCTCTTGAATATAACAAAGATCTCGAAGTCTTGTGAACTCATATTTAATTGTATAATTTTTACAAAAATCTCTTCTTCAAATTTGCGAGAGTATAAAATTTCGACTGCATCTGAACTTCGCTCAGCCTTACTCGAGTTTTTGAAGTTTTATTTTATATATTGCATTATTGGTGTGTTATATGTGTTCTGTGTGTTTTTATCGCCAACTGACAAATATTTATCTCACAAATGTAGCATAAATTCCATTGTAAATCAACGCGAACAATTCGACCAACTGGCAATATCCGGTTTTAGTGGTGTTATTTATTGCATGAGCGCTTATTACTTATCGTACCCACTAACGTCCCATGCACATATTTACTTATAATAATGACTGTATTTGTATGTACATAAATTTATATATACATATATATAAACGCAAGTGTGTATATGCAAATTCTGTTTGTGTTTGTTTCGCTAAAAAGCCTCACTAATTTGTTTAGTCATTTGCATTTGCATTTACAAGTATTATACTGATAAACCCACACACACACAGGCATACATACTTTACATAAATACATTATATATGTATGCATTGCCGCACGGCCTGTACGCCTCTGTGTCCGTCTGTTCGCGCCGTTGCGTGAGTCAATAAAGTGTTGAATTGCCATACATTTTTAATGGCATCAAATTAGCGTTGAAACACAGGAGAACACAACGAAATTCCACATTGCTAAATATTTACACAAAACACGATTAAATTGTGCCTTTTGTTTCGAACATTATTGATTTAATGACGCGAAACGCACAGCCATACAAGCTCAAGCTTAATTACAGTTGAATTGAGTGGTTTACATAATCATGAAAATGTTCTCTTTCAACGTGGGACTTTATTTGCTTGGGGGGTGTGGGAAAGAAAAAGTCAGGCAACCTTAATTTTAGTTAGGCGGCAATAAGTAGGAAAAGAAGATCTAATGAAATTCCCATTCTCGAGGAAAAGTATTTTGCTTTGTGTTGTCATTAAGTCCTTGAACTGCGTAATGGACAAGCTTAGAGCTATTATCTACAATTTCAGATAGGTTAAAATATACTAATATAAACTAAAAATTGTTAAACTTTTATCAGAATCTTAAAATTTCCTAATTTATTCTTCAAAATCTATGCGTTCTTCTCAAAGTAATCCCTTTGGCCTTAATACATTTGTGCCAACCTTATTTTTCCAATCCTCGAAACAGTTTTTAAAGTCAATTTTCGGAATAGCCTTCAATGTGCGTAGCAATTCACTTTCAATGTCTTCAATTGAATCAAAACGGTTACCCCGAAGCGGCCATTTGGAGCTAAACCAGGCGAATACGGTGGTGGCGACACTATATTTGCCGAAAATTTGGATAATCGGCCGATTTATTGTCTGTTTCCACATCGTAAACATCGATGTCATCGCCAGTATTTCATGACATCCTAGTAGTCGAAGACCGAAAAATTTAGGTATTTGTTGAAAATGTGGTAAAATGAAGAAAATGTTTTTACTTTCGCGAAAGTATGTAAAATTGCGGCATCAATTGTCTTATCGCTGCCGAAGGCTCAGTTAGCCGTTTTATCCATAATATAAAACTCAACCTTAAATTTTAAATAGTTTTACGATGGAACGATGAGCTGTACAAGTTACGAGGGCTGCTATATATATTTCTGGCCTAATAATGAAAATAGGAATATTTATCAACGAAAATGGTTTTATTGTTTTTCAAAATATTCTCCATCAAGATTTATACACTTTTGCATGCGCTCAAACCAATTTTCGAAGCACTTTTTCCACTCCGATTGAGACACCTACAAAACATGGTTTTTGAATGCTTCAACAGCATCTTCTGGCGACGAAAATCGTTGACCACGCATTATTTTCTTGATGTGTGGGAATAAAAAGAAGTCATTGGGTGCCAAGTCAGGGCTGTACGGCAGATGACCCATCAATTCGACGTTTTGGTCAAAAAGGCCCTGGTTTGAGCCGATGTGTGAGAGCTCGCATTGTCATGTTGTACAATGATTCGTCTTCTCTTCCTCGTTTTTCGAATTTCTCCGAAGACTTCAGCCAACAAATGGTGGTGTACCACTCAGAATTGACCGTCCTACGTTGCTCAAGCGGAACAGTCGCCACATGACCAGTTTTGCCGAAGAAACAGGCGACCATTTGCTTCGAAGGGCTTCTTCCACGAACAACTTTCGTTGGATTTGGCTCGTCTTGGAAGACCCACACGGTCGATTGCTGTTTTGTTTCGGGCTCATACGCATGGATCCATGATTCGTCACCTGTGACGATCTTATAAACGTCTTTTGAAGCACCGCGATCGTATACTTTCAGCATTTCTTTACACCAATCCACACGAGCCTTTTTTTGAGCGATTGTCAAATTGTGCGGGATCCAACGAGAACAAACCTTTTTTACGGCCAGGTGTTCATGCAATGTCGAATGTATGCTGGTGGCAGAAATGCATAAGCATGCCTCTGTCTAAAGGTATGTTACATGACGGTCTTGCATTATCAGTTCACGTACGGCATCGATGTTTTCTGGCACAACAACTGTTTTTGGACGACCTTCACGGAATTCGTCTTTGAGCGAGCGTCGGCCACGATTGAATTCGTTGTACCAGTTTTTCACAGTGCTATAGGATGGCGCTTCATAGCCATACAAAGATTTTAGTTCATCGATGCACTCTTGTCGTGATAATCCACGTCGAAAGTTGTGAAAAATGATCGCACGAAAATGTTCACGAGTTAATTCCATTTTTGGCGGAGATGAATTTTTTAATTCCCTGTAAATAAAACAATTCACGATTAAATGACAAAACGTTCTGAGTGATGTTATGCTAAAAAATGTCAAACTTTCCAATGGAAATGCCAGATTGCACCTGGCAACACTTAGTGTTGCCTAGGCCAGAAATATATATAGCAGCCTACGTATAACCGGTTTTTCGTTGGCTTCAGCGGTGATTTCAGTTCTGGTCCACAAACTTGGCTTGTAGGGCATTATCAAAAGATAGCGAGTGGTTTTCTGGTCAAATAACGACCACCAAACATTCCATAAACGTAATGAGACTGTGCTAAACTCATAATTTACTCATTCATTAAATTTTATTTAAATTTGTTTTTTCCCGTAAATATATTTTGAAGCAAATTAATTTCTTCCCCTTTTTGGCGCATACTTTAATAAACTCATTAGCATGCAAATTAACTGAGAGCGAAGAATAAATACTCGTAAACATCAGATGTTGTCCAAAGCTCATTTCACAGCGGCGCTGCACATTCACAATGACGACAGCCGCTGGGAGAGGCGAATTGAGCCACAAGCAAGCTGCTGCACTAAAACTTGATGAACTGCACGAGTGCCAAAGTGGAGAGACTTACACACAAACACACACACTTGCGTGTGTATATAGTTATGTTTGTTGTTGTTTATGTACTAAAAATACTTCCTCATTTCGCTGACCAGATTTACTTCCTGTTCGATCTAAAATAGCTTAGCAGGTTCGTGTGTGGAAGTTCGTTCACATATTATTTTAGTGTTGGCTCCTCAGTGGCTGACAAGTACACGTATGCGGTTTACCTTTTCCTGTGTGCCCTCGGTCGCTTAAAGTCAGTGAATTTGCACTTGCAGCTTGAAACTTTTGCACACACTCACTTGATTTCGGTCCGAACTTTAGCATGTTCTCCTGTATACGAGTGTACAGGTTGATTGGCGTTGTTGTTGCTATATGTATGCTTCCGTAAACTTTTTCAACTTTCAGCTTATCGCAAAGTTTTGTTTAAGCACTATAAGTTCTGCTGTTATTGCCGCAACAATGCTCAACCTCAACCCTGATCACCGAACCCCAAACTCTAAACTGCCAACTCACTGTCCTGCGAGTACTACTGTGTGTGTGTGTGTGTGTGTGCGTGTTTTTTTTTTTTTTTTTGGAGGGGGAATCTTCGAAAGATACCGTCATTTTTCCGGACGGTATGCACGATTCGTATTGGTCACTTAAACGGAGACCAGTACGCCTACGTACTAAACCCTTAACTCCATTGTCTTTGCTTGTTTATTTGCCCCACGGAACTGCCGTTAAGCATTACATCGTGAGGCCAAGCTTAGCCACTCGGCTCATCATTCACGCCATTCCGGCCTACTCCTCATTCATCCTCCTTCTAATTTCACTGCGTTGCCACTCATTCCTTCTTAGCTCTTTCAAGAACTATAGCACACCATGCTCTCACACTATCCCACACTTGTTTCGAATCTAAAATAAATCGCACTATGTTATCCGGTGTCACTCGTTCCGTTGTCAGTTTCTCTATATCGGCTCTCTCCTTTTCATACCGTCGGCAGAAAAAGAAGATGTGCAGCGCATTTTCTTCGCTGCTGTCACAGAAGGAACAATTCGTCCCGTTGTCATGTCCATATTTATAGAGATATTCTCTAAAACACCCGTGTCCCGTCAAAAATTGCGTCAGGTAGAAATCTGTTTCTCCGTGTTTCCTTTCTACCCATTCTTGTACCTTTCTAATTAGCGTATGTGTCCATCTCCCCGTCGTAGCTAAATCCCATCGCTTTTGCCACTCATTGAGGCTTGTTTGCCTCTCATCCTTCCGTTCTTCAGCCGTTAGTCGCCTGCCAAGTCTCGTAGATCTTTCGTATACTCGTTTGAGTTCCATGGCCATTACCTCTGGTGGCATGATGCCCGCTAATATCCCAACCGCTTCGTAGGATACCGTACGAAATGCACATGTCACCCTAATGGCACTAAGCCGCATTGCTACCTTCGCTTTCTTAGCATACGTTTTTTGCTGCAATGCTGGTCCCCATATGGGCGCCGCGTACATCAGAATTGATTGGCTCACCTTGGCCAATAGCGCACGCCTATTTTGGCTTGGTCCACCAATGTTGGCCATTATTCTCGCTAGTGCGGCCGTGGCACGTGCTGCTTTCTCACATGCCTTTTCAATGTGCGTCTTGTAGTTGAGTCTATTGTCTATCAGTACTCCTAGATACTTCATCGACTTCTGTGTCATGATACTATGACCGTCTATGTTTAGTTTGATGTCTTCGGGTTTTTTCTACTTGTGATCAGCACAGCTTCGGTTTTTTGTCCAGCAAGTTGGAGGTTTGTTGCCGTGAGCCAATCTTTAATCATCGTCGCCGCATGATTGCAGAGGTTTTCAATTTGGCGAAGTTCTTTTGCCACTACGGTAATGGCAATATCATCCGCATATCCGATGATCTGCACCTGTTTCGGGAGTGGGAGACGCAACACCCCGTCATACAGTACGTTCCACAACAATGGGCCAAGCACAGAACCTTGCGGAACTCCGCCCGTTACCACATACTTCTTTTGCCCGTCATCCGTATCGTACAGCAACAGCCGGTCCGACAGGTAGCTGGATACAATCTTAATCAAGTATGCCGGGGTTTCGCAACGTTCTAGTGCTCTGATAATATGAGGCCAGTATGCCGAGTTAAACGCATTTTTGACGTCAAAGGTGACTACTGCGCAGTATTCCTTTGTGCCATACAGCCATCTGGTACCCTCTATTGCTTTGTTGGCTATGTCCGTAAGCTTCTTGATCGCATCAGTGGTTGATCTCTGCTTGCGGAATCCATACTGGTTGTCGGACAAACCTTTCTTATCTTGGTTTTCTAAATGCAGCTCTATTCGTGCACAGATTATCCTCTCTAGAATCTTGCCAGTCGTATCCAGCATGCAGAGTGGTCGATATGAGCTGGGCTCTCCGGCTGGCTTATTAGGCTTCTGCAACAAGACCAGCCTCTGCTTTTTCCAAGATTTTGGGAATACTCCTTTTTGTAAACACCGCGTGAACAGTTCCGTGAAAGGTCTCGTATTGTGCTTAATGGCAATCTTTAGGGCTTTATTTGGAATACCGTCCACGCCTGGTGCTTTGGCATTACCAAATCTCTCTGCCGTTTCTAAAACCTCCACATCAGTGACTGTGGTGTTTTCTGTTTCAGCTGGTTCCTGTATGTTAACCGTTCGGTTCTCCAGAGGCTGCGCAGGGAATAGAGTCTCCACAACTGTTTTCAGTAGCGCTGGGCACGTTGGTGCTTGCCCTTTACCACCTCTTATTTTTGCCATTACCAGCTTGTACGCATCACCCCATGGGTTTTCGTCGATTTTTGCGCAGAGTTCTTTAAAGCAGCAGGATTTACTCTTTTTAATAGCTTTTTTAAGATCGCTTCGTTTGATTTTAAAGTATGCACGTAGTTGCATTTGTTCCGTGAGTCCCCGACTCCTTTGACACCTCCTTCTCGCTTTGTGGCATTCTTTCCTTAATTTGTCGATCTCCTCACTCCACCAGTAAACAGGCTTTCTATGGGCGCCATTTTTTTTCCTACACATTGAAGCGTCGCATGCTTTAATAATGTGCCTCATTAGGATCTCCGCTTGCCGATCTATGTTTTCCTGAAATGTTAGGTTACCGTCTAACAGGAGCTTAAAAAGTTCTACGTCAAGAGTTTCTATTTTCCACCCTTTCCTTTGTACCGTCTTATCGGACATACCCCTTCGGTTGATCGCTGAGTGTTCAATTTCGAACATAATTGCATGATGGTCACTATGTGTGTAAAGGTCGCACACCTGCCAATCTGTTGTCCGCGCCAGTGAGCTGCTAACGAAGGTTATATCAATAACGGAGCCCCGGCCGTTTTTCTCGAAGGTGTTCTGATTTCCGGTGTTCAGTAACACAATGTCAAGCGACGAGAATGCCTTTAGTAGGGCATCTCCACGCCTATTTGTACAGATGCTACCCCACTCCATCGCCCAAGCATTGAAATCGCCTGCGATCACATTCCTCGTAGTTGATGAAATTTCTCTAACCAGCTCGTCCAGGATTTTATCAAAATCACTCTGCGATATGCTTGGTGGTACGTAACAACTGTAAAAATTTATCCCAGAGATTTTCGCTCGTGTGTAGAAGGATTTCCCTAATAGCGGTTCGTCTTGAAACATTTTGCCTCCACATATCCATATGGCAGCTTTGTTCGTATTGTCAGATATCCATGAAGCGTCGCTTATATTTTTATATTGTTCACTTAGTATAGCTATATCGACCTTTTCCTCATAAACCGTCTGCTTGAGAAGCTCTTGTGCAGCCTCACAGTGATTGAGGTTGAGTTGCATGACTCTCATTTTTTGGTGATTTTACATGCTTCTATATATAACGGACACTTTTTACTACCGATTTGGTGATCGGTGTTTTCCCTGCCCTTTTTCTTACATGCACTACACGACGGGTTCTTATCGCATGCCTTCGCAAAGTGTCCAGTTTCTCCACACTTGACACAGCACTGGCTCCTATCATCTGGATTGTGGCATGTTTTCGCCAGATGGCCGTACTCAAGACATCTAAAACACCTCCTGAGATTTTGCTTCGCTCTTATTCTGCACACTACCCAGCCTATTTTGATTTTGTGTGCGTCCTGAAGTATTCTTGCCTCCAACGCGGGTAGGCTTACCACTGCAGTTTGGGTTCCTAAGTACGCTGGCCTGATGCTCTTAATTGAATTTCCATCAAAATTACTCAATTCCTTTATTTGTAGTCGTATAGCCTCGGCAATGTCTTCTTTAGTCGTGATTTCATCAAGGTCACGTATTTCTAACATGACCTCGTGAGTTAAAGCTTTTATCTGCGCCTTTTCTCCTAGTACTCTGCTTATTTCGGTCTTGAAAGTACCTGTGCTTTTCATTTGTGCCTCTTTCAACTCGAGCAGGATTTGTCCTTTAGCCGTCTTTCTGATCTTTGTTACATTTTCCGCTAGTTTCTGCAGGGTGTCATTTTTCCTCACAGTCCTTAGAATGTCGCTATATGACATGTCACCTGTTTTTTCAATGATTATTGCATCAGGTCGAGGAGGCGGCTTATGTGGTGCCTTCTTTTGTGGCTGACGCTTGACTGCGATCCAGCCATCTTGCTTTCCCATTTCTTCATCATTGGCTTTATCATTTTCACGCTTTCCTTCTTTGTTTAGGGGAACTTCAGGTTTGCTCGGCCATTCCCTATGAGTGGTTTTGTTCTTCTTCGGTGGTGTTCTTCGCTTTGGTTGAACTTCGTCGCGAGGCCTCTTTGGCGTATTCTCTCCAGCTGTTGGTATGACGAGAAAGCTTCGTCGTGCTTCTTTATTGGCGATGTGCTCTTCCTGAGCACTTGCATGCAATTTTGCAATCACACTGACAAGATCCCTCATGGCGTTGTTGATAGTCCGCTGCGGTGGATGCATTGTTGCAATCAGCTTCTTGATCGCGTTCCCTAGTTCAGCCATACAGTCTCCATGAGGTTGTATCGCCTTTGCCAGGGGAGTGGTCTCGCCCAACGCTGGTGGTGATGACCTCGCTCTTACAGGTTTGTCAACACCAAGGTTTTTAATCGGGGACCTACCCAATTTTGGTGCCCTCTTAAAGGGATCTGCTTCCGTAATAGTCGCACTTCGGGGGGAGTTTTGCACTTTATTTCCACCATCACTCAGGCTTCCAGTGCTGCAACCTCCTATAATCCCAAAAATGTTGCTGCTGTTGTTGTTTGTGTTTTTGTTTCTTGCATTATTCTCCATATATTTAATATACCAGCGCATCGTGTGCAGGGGGGCGGGCCGAAATAAACAGGAACGGGTGTACCCTCGGGGACACTGCCCCTACCCCAGTTCCCTGAGGCCTGTCCTTCGCTTTACCAGTCCCGGAAAACACGGACGGACCGGCGCTCGCCCGGGGCAACGCAGGCTACTACTCCTGCGTCCAATGCACACTCCTTGACCAGGGCCCGAAGGGGCTGGTTCCTGATACACACCGCAGCAGACACATCGGCAGAGCATGCTCACATCACCCTCTCCATCCCGCCAGCTGAGAAATCGCTGTTGACACTTTGAGGGACTCCCAGTGCGCCGCGGTGTGTACCGGTCATTTTTAATAACAGCCGCACCTAACATGGTGAACAGACGCTGACCAGGAAGCCGCCCATTGTGGGTCCGTCGCGCCTGGATTTCTGTTGTTCATCATGCACATGAGTGATGATGAGGGGGACACGTATTTCTGTGAGGCGGTGTCGATTCGCCACAGTCACAGGAGCTTCAGCGGATCTGCAAGCTTTTATGCCGCATCCTCCACTCCTGCCGCTCATCGTCGGGGATTGCTTATTCGTTTTAACTTATTTCGCAACTGACCTGCTACTACAGGCCGTTCGGCTATCCGCGACCTGCCGACCCCCCCGGTAGCTTAGAGCCCAGCTAGAGAGCCCAAATTCGATAGAATAGAACACTCCGTCCGGGATAGAATAGAACACTCCGTCCGGGCGTGTGTGTGTGTGTGTGCGTGTGTGTGTGTGTGGAATAACCAGCGACCTCCGGCACCTCATTTGCCAACAGCAACTGGATCGCGTCAGTGGTGACTGTGGCGGTGGCGCCGCTGACGCCGTGCAACCTGACCGCCTGTCCGGCTCTGTGTGGCAGCTTGTCTGCTGCTTACTCATTACACCTGAGGGCTGACTATCAAGGTTTACCGTTTAATTTCTGTGTGTTTATTATGCACCAATGTTGTTGCTTTTATTGTTTCTTCTGTTTTGCTTTTTGTGTGTTATTGTTGCTGCTTGCACATGCTTCTATTTGTTATTATTGTTTCTTAACCACATTTATATCTACTTGTAATCTCACCTGCATAACATGCTGCATAAAGATATTATAGCTTTACGGTTTAGTTTAACGGTTCTTTGTAACAGCAATCGTTGTGATTTCCGTTAGTTCCTGCCGAAAACGGCCTTACCACACGGTGCTTTCAAGAAGAACATAGATCGATACAATGCGTTAATCAGCGCCCCAAATTATAAATGCATTTTGCATGTATTTTTTGGTTCCAATTGGTCTAGGTGGAAGGGACAGCTTTTACACCTTGGTCGTGTACGAGGACCATCAAAAACCTCTGCCGTACTTTGGGTCCGACACCCGGCCGGACTCCAATATAGATTGAATTTTTCGAATCAAAGTTTTGACCGTCGACGCAAATAACTTCCGACATACACTGGCCGCCATTCACAGTTGAGCTATTAACACCTACACCGACTCTCTCCCAGTGAATGGCGTACTTCAAATCAAACCATCATCCATTGCAAACGAAGAGCTCGAGTTGCCACGAGAACAGAGTAGTATTTTAAACACCTACTAATCTCGAATAGACCCTGACATTTCAAGCATAGTTCAGCGTGCAAGGAATCCCCGCATTACACTTGCCACCTTTTTGCATGCCTTGCCAACCCCACACGTCTGACAGCCCATCCAAAACAGCATGTTTATTGAGCCTACCGTTGGATGACGTCGATTACAACTTATCCGATCCTTACCATCCCAACGAAGGATCGGTTATGTAACCGCAATAAACCCAAATTAGTATTGGATAAAAATTGTCACCTCAGCAGCAAATTTTTAACCAACCACAAAGCGTGCCATCTCTTAAAAATACGACTAAAAAAGTCAGCATCCATTGAAAAGGCGAATTACACAATATTCATATTTGCTTGTAACGCCATCAGACTTTATGGCTAAGTACCCTCATATCTTAGAAACTCTTAAAGCTAATCTCTCATCAAAACTTTTGGTTTCGTGAACACCAAGCACTTCCTTACTTTACTGTTTTGGTGCTAACTAATAGGTTGCGGTTTTCAGCCGATTGCATTCCACGCTCATTGTCGCATGAATAACTTTTGTCATATAATTTTTTGTTATTGTTTTGTGCTTTCTATTTATCATCCTAAACACAAAGTTTCCATTATGCTG